>JAGFNQ010003597.1:0-225933 GCA_024364735.1 Boesenbergia rotunda | reverse complement strand
CCTTGGAACAAAAGGTGTTTGTTTCAAGGCATGCTGTATTTCTAGAAAAAGATTTCTTTTACAAGAAAACAGTGGGAGTAGCATTGAACTTGAAGAAGTTCAAGGAACTCCAATAGATATTACAGAGACACCTAGTCTAGACCCACAACCAATAACTCATAATGATGAGCTATCAGTTGAACCAAAAATAACACCACTTCTTCGTAGGTCTGATAGGACACGTAATATTCCAGAGAGATACGGATTTTTCATAAGTGAATCGAACGACGTGTTACTCATTAGCGATGACGAACCTATCAGTTATGAAGATGTTCTGAAAAATTCAGAAAGGGATAAATGGCTTGAAGCCATGAAGTCAGAAATGGATTCCATGTACGAAAATCAAGTATGGGACTTGGTTAACCCACCCGAAGGGATTAAGCCCATAGGGTGCAAGTGGGTTTTCAAGAAGAAAACTGACATGGAAGGTAATGTTGTTACCTTTAAGGCTAGATTAGTGGAAAAAAGATATCGTCAAAAACAAGGAATTGATTATGACGAAACCTATTCGCCAGTAGCTATGCTTAAATCCATTCGGATGCTCCTGGCCATAGCAGCTCATTATGATTATGAGATATGGCAAATGGATGTGAAAACAGCTTTCCTTAATGAAAACCTGCTTGAGGATGTATACATGATACAACCTGAAGGTTTCACATCGGTTGATAAAACTAAAGTAGGCAAGCTTCGACAATCCATATATGGACTAAAGCAAGCATCCAGGAGCTGGAACATCCGTTTTGATGAGACAATCAAAGAGTTTGATTTCTCACAAAATCCTGACGAACCTTGTGTGTACAAGAAGGTTAGTGGGAGTGCAGTCGTATTCCTAGTGTTATATGTTGATGACATATTACTTATAGGAAACGATATATCAGTCTTATAGTCAGTTAAAAATTTGGTTGTCCAAAACTTTCTCCATGAAAGACCTGGGAGAAGCAACCTATATCCTTGGGATTAGAATCTATAGAGATAGATCAAAACGGTTACTTGGTCTTTCGTAGTCTACATATATAGACCGAGTGCTAGAAAGGTTTAGCATGTCGGAATCCAAGAAAGGTTACCTTCCCATCAGGCATGGGATCAACCTTTCGAAGTCTATGTGTCCGCGCACAGAAGATGAGAGGATTTGCATGAATAAGATTCCTTATGCATCCGCGATAGGATCTATCATGTATGTTATGTTATGTACTAGACCCGATGTATCGTATGCTCTGAGCGTCACAAGCAGATACCAGTCTGATCTAGGAATGGATCATTGGGCGGTTGTCAAACAAATCCTCAAGTACTTAAGAAGAACTAAGGATGTGTTCCTAATATATGGAGAATGTGATATGGTAATACGTGAGTATATAGATGCCAGTTTCCAGATAGATAAGGATGACTCCAAATCTCAGTCTAGATACGTATTTATTTTGAATGGAGGCGCAATAAGCTAGAAGAGTTCCAAGCAAGGCAACGTAGCAGATTCTACCACGGATGCGGAATATATTGCAGCTTCGGAAGCAGCAAAGGAAGCAGTCTGGATCAAGAAGTTTGTCTCAGAACTTGGTGTGGTTCCAACCATTGATGAAGAAATACCGGTTTATTGCGACAACAATGGAGCTATTGCACAAGCAAAGGAACCAAGGTCTCATCAGCGATCCAAACATGTGCTCGCCTCTATCATTTGATTAGAGAGATTATAAGTAGGAATGATATACAAATTGGGAAAATTCCCACTGAAAGGAATTTAGCGGATCCTTTAACTAAGGCCTTGCCTCAAAGCAAGTTTGAGGGTCATGTTAGAGCCTGTGGTATTAGATACCGTAGCGATTGGCATTAGGCTAAGTGGGAGTTTGTTAGTGATATGAGAAAAGTGTCCTAAGGCAATCGTCTTATGATTGTAATCATTTATTTTAATAAATGAATATTCACTATTTGAGTATACATGTTTATGTATTTGATGAGATCTTAAACTCATTTACTGAATGTCCGCAATACAATTCACAGCATGAGAGAATTTATGACGAATTCACAACTAGTGATTATCTCTACATGTTCAATTGAGAAGTATTGAAATTGTCCCTAGTCGATGAATTGATAAATATGGACACTATCAATTCTGTTTAGACTAGCATGAGTTATTCTCTAATCAGCTGATTCTCACTGGCTGGTGACATTGGGATGTCCGGAGATAAACATGAATGCTAATTAAGGGAACTAGTTCATTGGAGTGACTAGCTGTAAAACTTCATATGGTAGTCTACATATAGACATGTCAGTGAAGTTCTTACTGCAGCTTAAGTGCGATATTCCTTTGACTTGCGGTGTTCAAGTCATCTTTGGTCATGGAGACTTATACTTTAACATCATAAGCAAGCATCTCCAAGGAGGTATGGACCCAGGATGATTGGGTATAAGCCGAAGTGCCCGAAGATGTTTGAACAACCTACAAAGGATTCATCACTCCTTGCGAGGAGATGTATACCCAAGGTCTATCGTCGGATTGTTACTTGAAGCCTCTAGCCAGAGCATGACATGTTCAGAGTATGAATCTCATAGATACAAGAGAGTAATTAGAATCCGTAGGACGAGAAAACGTTACTTGGGCTAGGTGTGACGTAGTCAGCCTAGTGGGGACTGACACACATAGACCATGTCCTGAACCAAATGGGTATATGATGGTGAAGGGAATGGTGCACGATTCATTATAGCTGCTGAAGGGTTTCAGAATTGTTTCTGAGGTCAACCGTTGATCTTTCGATTAATTGGGGATCATGATGTACTACTAGGTGCCACTCATGATCGTTCTATAATTGGTTAATTATAGACGACCAACATAAATCGAAAGCCTATTTAGTCACACGCATCAAGAGAGATTAGATTTGGTTGAGTTAAACGATAAGTCGAATCTGAATTTTTCAGAGACGCATCGGAAGCGTAAAATGGCTAAGTCATTTGAAGACTTAATAGATGAATTAAATGAGTTTAATTCATTGGGGTGTGGCTTGGATAGGCCGGCCAAAGAGGGTCCCCACCCTCTTTGCATGGTCGGCCACAACAAAGGGAGAGAACCACGTTTCGGTTCAATTTATAAATAAATCAAGTGTGGTTTGTTTTATAAAATTATGGATGATATAAATTTTTTATATAATAAACCAAGGTTTGGTTTATTTTTCATGGAAATTAAAATATGATAAAACTTGGCATGATGGAATAAGTCATAGAAAATTTATATGATAAATTTCTTATGAAAATTTATTCCATAAGAAAAAGGAGACTTGGCGGTTGAGAGGCCACTATATAAAGGACCCAAGGCAAGACTTGGAAATCAATCCAAGTATTCTTGCTTGGGCTCTCATCCTCTCCTCCCTTCTTCCTCTTGGCCGGCCACAAGCCTCTCCTCCCTTCTTCTTGTCGTGAGCACAAGGAGAAGCACCGAGACGATGAAGTTCTTTCGTTGGGACGATCTTCCTCTCCGGCCATCATCTATTAAGTCTTCAAAAGACTTAGCCATTTTACGCTTCTGATGCGTCTCTGAAAAATTCAGATTCGACTTATCGTTTGGCTCAACCAAACCTAATCTCTCTTGATTGGAAAATCCAATTTTCAACTCATTTTAAATCCCTCAGATTACTCGTAGTGCGTGTGATTAAATAGGCTTTCAATTTATGTTGACCGTTTATAATTAACCAATTATAGAACGATCATGAGTGGCACCTAGTAGTACATCATGATCCCCAATTAATCGAAAGATCAACGGTTGAGCTCAGAAACAATTCTGAAAGCCTTCAGCTGCTATAATGAATCGTGCCCCATTCCCTTCACCATCTTATACCCACTTGGTTCAGGACATGGTCTATGTGTGTTAGTCCCCACTAGGCTGACTACGTCACACCTAGCCCAAGTAACGTTTTCTCATTCTACGGATTCTAATTACTCTCATATATCTAAGTGTAACGCCTGCCTTTTTCCCCCACCTTACGGTGTGGCGGAAAAGCGGCGTTACGCTAAACATACATGTACATATAAAACATCTTAATGCAGCGGAATATTTTTTTTCTTCTAGACATGCGTTTAACCATACAATTAATCCATGAACCATATATACATGCCTAAATTATCATTCATGAACATGGTGACGTTGTAACTTTGCATATTACCATCATACATAGCATCATAATATAAGCTTTCCATAACTTATCCATAAGCATCATAAGTAGCAAGTAACCTTTCCATAACATCATAAGTCTTAAGTCATTCATTTACCATAACCATTATAAGCATAGCATAGCATCTAAGGAGGCATTTCAAAATCTAAGACATGCGATACGTGTAAATAAAAGAATCCTTTGCCATGTCACCGCCACACACACACATGCTCTTGCCCCTCCTGCTGCTTCCATTAGTAACCCCTTGCTTGATCTGCGGTATAAGAAACATAAGACTGTAAGCACAGAGGCTTAGTAAGACCCTTTCCTACTCACAGAAATCCGTACGTCACATATTCATAAACATGAAACAGTGGACATTGCATAATTCCGAATATAAAGCATAGACTTGACACATATCTACTATGGCATAATTCTTGACATCGTCATATACGTAGACTTACTTACTATGGCATAAACATAAACATACTTATCATGGCATCATGCTTAACATGAGCATAAACATAAACATACTTATCATGGCATCATGCTTAACATGAGCATAAACATAAACATAAACATACTTATCATGGCATCATTCTTATCATGAACATAAACATAAACATACTTATCATGATATAATGCATAACATGAATGAATGAATGAGTCAAATGCATGTATCATAAGGATGCTTAATTTTTGAAACCATAGTTATAAATACTTGAACATAATCATAACATCATAAGGGGTCCCCGGCTTGTACCACATACATACATCATATGCGCGCATCCCTAAGTAAATACGAGGTAGCAAATCTCGACCTACTAGGGTAAGGACAGCTACGGTAGTCCTAGAACCGAGGCGTTCTTAAGGTGCCCATCCCTGTTGGACAGCTTCGGTAGTCCCAGAACCGTGGACAGCTTCGGTAGTCTAGAACTGGGGCGTTCTTAAGGTGCCCATCCCTTGGACCCTTACTTCGGTCCGGTACAAGCCCATTCATAAAAATAAAATACTTCACATGCTTCATCATTCATAGAACGTTCTTAGCATAAACATAATCTTGTTTCATGAAACTTGACATAAGAATAGGAACAGCTGCGGTAGTTCCAGAACCGTGGACAGCTACGGTAGTCCAGAACCGGGGCGTTCTTAAGGTGCCCATCCCTTAGCATGACATAAACATACTTAACATTTCATCATTCATACTTATCATCATGATGCCTTAAAGGCATGAACATTCATCATCATTCATTATCTTCTTCATAAGGTATGTCATGCATACATCATTTTGTCTTAGAGCCATGATTATCATTTTCATTTATCATCTTCATTCTTAAACATGGCATATGTACATATCATTCATAAAACATGACATACATACATATCATTCCTAAAGCATGACATACATACATATCATTCATAAAGCATGACATACATACTTAATTAGCATCTTAATCCATAAATCATGCATGGTCATGATACATAGGAAACATGCCTAAATCTTTTCATACATGATACATTTCCCTAGGTTCATGGCATATGATTAAAACATTCATGAATAAAACATAACATATAACCTAGACATACGAAGTCATGATACCTAGCATATGAAGTTAGGGTTTTGGTAACATAAAGATCCTCACATCGTGCTTAACCATATACTTACATCTTAATACCCTATACTCAAGCATCCTTGAGACCTTAGCCCAAACCAAACCCTAAATTAGGGTCTTGGCCGAAACCCTAAAGGACAATAAGTCCATGAGAAATTCACATAGGTCATGATTAACATTCCATACCATACATACTATGCCATAGAAAACTATTTGATCCCTTATTTGGATTTAACTCCAAGTCCTAGCCCTAAATCATGAGTTGGTCGAAACTCAAAGAGGATCACAAGCCCATGAAAAATTCATAAAATGCCCAATTCACATCTATTACCTTACATATAATACCATGGAAGCCATTTGAACCCTTGCTTGGAGTTAAACCTAACTTCTTGCCCCAAAACCCCTCTTGGCCGAAGTTACAAGGGCCCTAAACCATGTAAAACTTTCACATAAACCCCCTATTATCACCTTTTACAACATGAGAAAACATAAGAAACATCATTTGAGTGTTAGATCCAAACCCAACCATAGGAACCTATGGTGGCCGAAAGTTACAAGGGCCCTAACTTTGGTTTTCTCCACATATAGTCCAAACAAATCATTGCATCATGAAAATAACTCGGAAACTATTATACCACAGGTGAGGGAGTCTTACCTTTCTTGATCTTGATTATAAACCTTGAATAGAAAAACCAAAAGAATTTTCCTTGACCTTAGACTACCCTTATCCCTTGTAGTCTTGTAGAAATCCCTTAGATCTTGAAGAAGAGGTCTCCTTGTGAGACTTTTCCAAAGGGAAACCCTCCTTGTAGGTTTCGGCTAGGAAGAGAAAGAAGAAGGGAAGAAGGAGTTTTGGTGGATGAAGAGACAAATGCTTAAGTGCTAAGGTGTCTCTTCCATTCCTCCCTCTTATATACTAGATGAAAGAGGCAAGTGAAGAGACATGATGCTATGACTCTTCACTTCCTTTAGCCTTAACAAAAATCCACTTCATTCTCTCCTAGCACTCCCTTGCTAGGTGAATTGGTTAGTACATGCATGGTGGTATCATAGGTCCAAGGTTCAATCCTTGGTGCATGCACTTTATTTTTCTATTTTATTTTATTTTATTATTTTTTTATTTTCAAAAATTCCCTAATATCCACCCATGATCATGCTAATATTACTAATTATCACCCATTTATATTTATATTAAATTCCAACTAAAATTCACCAATAACCATGGTCTTAGAAAAACCTATTAGTACTTAGCTTCTCAATTTAAATGAGAAAATTATGGATAACTAGGCTAAAGTTCATACTAGTATCTCTAGGTCCTCGAAAAATTATCTAGACATGATCAATATTTTAAAGAAAATATTGAGAAAATTTTCTGGGTCGTTACAATAGCTCAATTGGTATTCAGGATTCATAAAGAACAAGATTTAAGCCTGAGACTAGGGTTCGAATCCTGGGAAGGCAAAAATCCACACCCAGGGGTGGGAACACCTAGTATGAGTAACGGTGCGGTCGATGGCCGACGGTACGACGGTACGACGGTTGTGAGGACCGGTAAATGGGCCGGTAGACGGGCCGGGTCGTTACAATAAAAAGGCGCCTTTTTATTGTAATGACCCAGCCCGTCTACCGGCCTATTTACCGGTCCTCACGACCGTCGTACCATCGACCATCGACCGTGCTGTTACTCATACTAGGTCTTCCCACCCCTAGGTGTGGATTTTTACCTTCCCAGGATTCGAACCCTAGACCCAGGCTTAAATCTAGTTCTTTATGAATCCTGAATACCAATTGAGCTATAACTCAATTGGTATTCAGGATTCATAAAGAACTAGATTTAAGCCTGGGTCCAGGGTTCGAATCCTGGGAAGGTAAAAATCCACACCCAGGGGTGGGAAGACCTAGTATGAGTAACGGCACGGTCGATGGTCAACGGTACGACGGTACGATGGTCGTGAGCATCGGTAAATGGGCCGGTAGATGGCCAGGTCGTTACACTAAGAGATTCATACTCTGAACATGTCATGCTCTGGCCTTGGGTATACATCTCCTCGCAAGGAGTGGTGAATCCTTTGTAGGCTGTTCAAACATCTTCGGGCACTTCGGCTTATACCCAATCATCCTGGGTCCACACCTCCTTGGAGATGCTTGCTTAAGATGTCAAAGTATAAGTCTTCATGACCAAGATGACTTGAACACCGCAAGTCAAAGGAACATCGCACTTAAGCTGCAGTAAGAACTTCACTGACATGTCTATATGTAGACTACCATATAAAGTTTTACAGCCAGTCACTCCAATGAACTAGTTCCCTTAACTAGCATTCATGTTTATCTCTGGACATCCCAATGTCACCAGCCAGTGAGAATCAACTGATTAGAGAATAACCCATGCTAGTCTCAACAGAATTGATAGTGTCCGTATTTATCAATTCATCGACTAGGGACAATTTCAATACTTCACAATTGCACATGTAGAGATAATCACTAGTTGTGAATTCATCATAAATTCTCTCATGCTGTGAATTGTATTGCGGACATTCAGTAAATGAGTTTAAGATCTCATCAAATACATAAACATGTATACTCAAATAGTGAATATTCATTTATTAAAATAAATGATTACAATCATAAGGCGATTGCCTTAGGACACTTTTCCCATATCACTAACAGTACCTACCCTAGAAAGGCTTCAATTGAAAGGGATAAAGAAGAGGTTAAACCCTTGCCCAAAGAATCCAAGACCTACATTTGGAGGGCAATAATCAAGGGGGAGTAAGAAGTATCCTAGAGGATGAGGAAGAAGGTGTAAATGAACCTACAACCTCTAGGTCCTTGAGACATCACCATGATTACCCCATTGACCAAATAGTAGGTGATGTAACTCAAGGAGTAAGGACTAGGTCCTATTTTAGGGATCAAACTAGTCAAATAGCTCTAATCTCCCAATTAGAACCCAAGTCCATTGATGAAGCATTGGGAGATGCTGATTGGGTCTTAGCCATGCAAGAAGAGCTAAATCAATTTGAGAGGAGTGAAGTTTGGGAGTTAGTTCCTAGGCCCACTGATTGTACCATTGTAACCACAAGATGGGTTTTTAGGAACAAACTAGATGACCAAGGTAAAATCACTAGGAACAAGGCTAGATTGGTAGCGAGGGGGTTTAACCAAGTTGAGGGACTAGATTATGATGAGACTTATGCCCCCGTAGCTAGGTTAGAATCAATTAGAATTCTACTAGCCTATGCCGCTCACATGGGTTTCACACTCCACCAAATGGATGTGAAGTCGGCATTCCTCAATGGAATCATTAAGGAAGAGGTTTATGTAGAACAACCCCCGGGTTTGAGGACCCTAACTATCCAAGACACATGTTCAAATTAAGAAAAGCCTTATATGGATTGAAACAAGCTCCCCAGGCTTAGTATGAAAGGCTCTTTTCATTTCTAGTGTCTAAGGGGTTTAGGAGAGGAACAATTGACCCTACATTGTTCCTAAAATCTAAGGATAAGTACATATTTGTTGCCCAAGTCTATGTAGACGATATCATTTTTGGGTCAACAAATAATGACTTTCTGCAAGAATTCATCAAGTGTATGGAAGATGAATTTGAGATGAGTCTTGTAGGAGAGTTAACTTTCTTTTTAGGCCTTCAAGTTAAGCAAACTAATGAAGGTACACATGTCTTTCAAACCAAATATGCTAAGGAGATGTTGAAGAAATTTAGTTTAGAAAATGTTAAGGTAGCATCTACACCCATAGGAACCAATGTGAAAATGGATAGTGACCTTGAAGGGAAAATGGTAGACTCTAAACAATATAGGAGCATGATTGGTAGCCTCCTATACCTAACCGCTAGTAGACCTGACATACTTTTTGTGGTAGGTATGTGTGCAAGGTACCAATCTTGTGCCAAAGAGTCCCATTTGGTTGTAGTCAAGAGGATCCTAAGGTATGTGAAAGGTACCCTCAATGTCGGACGTTGGTATCCTAGAACCCCTAGTGTTGATCTAATTGGATACACCGACTCGGACTATATGGGTTGTAAGTTAGATAGGAAGAGTACAAGTGGAGTAGTAGAAAACAACCATGCGTTGCCCCATCAACAACGGAAGTGGAATATGTGGCAATGGGTGGGTGTGTTTCCCAACTCCTTTGGATCATGCACACCTTAGAAGATTATGAGTTGCATTACACCAAGGTCAAAGTCTTGTGTGATAATGTAAGTACAATCAACTTAACCAAAAATCTGGTTCACCATTCTAGGACAAAACACATTGAAGTGAAACATCACTTCATTAGAGACTATGTGGCAAGGGGAGACATAGAACTACACTATGTTGAATCAAAGTCGAACCTAGCCGCATATTTACAAAGCCTCTTCCCGAATCGGAGTTACATCCTTAAGAAGAGGCCTTGGAATGTGTTTTGTGAAAGTATAAGGTGAACTTGGAGATGTTAGCTTTTGTAAAAGGGTGCTTGATCCATTAGGGTGATACATTTGGATCACTTGTGCTTGCTGTGGCACATTGTTGAACCATTGAGAGTATCAAAATATGAAAACTAGACCAACTATGGGGAAGACAAGTGTTTAATCAATGGACACTTTGCCCAAAGATCATAGTTGGACATTTTAAACCTTTGAAAACCATTTTATGCTTTACATACATTGCCATGTTTTTAAAAGTCAGTTGATTGCAAAATTGGTTTCAAAGTTTGATACAAAATGTAGTGGTTTTCAAAGCTTTTGGATTTTTATCAAAAGTCATGCATGTTTGAAATTTTATATAGTTTGATATTTTTCACTGATAGATTATAACATTTCAAACATGTATGCAAAATTTTACAATGTTTGGAAATTTCTAAAATTTTTTGGGAGTTTCTGAAATTCGGCAGAAAAGCTGAAATTGGTTACTGATAGCGTATCAGTCAACTGCCCCATGGGCAGTCGACTGGCACGCAGGTTTTTCATCCAATGTGAAAATTTTCAGAAATTGAAAATTCTTTCATTTGATGCCATGGGTTTTGGTTGCTTGAGGCAATCATTTTGATAGTGTCAAATGGGGAGAATGGGTGGTTTAAGTTAGAATTTCAACTTGGAATGGATGGTTTAAGGTTTTCTTTCTAACTTAGAACTTGAATGTTTAAAATGGAGAGGACATGGATTAAGGGGGAGGTGCCTCTTAGGTTCTGATATGTCTTATATTTTTAACATATTGTTATTGTTAAGTGGTAACTTAACTTGGATTTAGGTTAGAATTGAAAATTGGGAGAAGACATAGGTTAAGGGGGAGGTTACCCTTAGGGCTACTATGTCTCATGCTTTTTCAATTGCTATCTTTTGCTATTGTTTATTGTGGCTGTTATTTATCTCTAACTTAAACATATTGCCATGCATCAAAAAGGGGAGATTGTTGAGGCAATCGGCCCTTAAATGATTGAAAGATCATGGTTTTGATGTGTGTAGTTGAATATGTTTAAGGTTAGAGTGTTATGTTGTATTTGATGTGTGCGGTTGAGTTTGCAGGACTTGGAGAATCACACATGGTGGACTTATCCGAGGGATGAGAGCCGAGAGAGGAGAGCTCCAAGGGCAAGCTGGGAAGTGGACTTCGAGGGCACATGTGAAGGATGGTATGGAGGCAAGCCAAGGGAAGGCTTGCGTGCTCATCCAAGGGACGATAGCCAGAGGAAGATGACTTCAAGGGGCGAGCCAAGGGAGCAGACCTGAAGGCACACGTGAAGGAGAAGGTCTAGAGTGACTGGAGCTGAGCTGGGAGGCAGGGCAGTCGACTGGCCCTGAGTCAGTCGACTGCCAAAACCCACAGAATGTTTGCAGCCTCGGACCAGTCGACTGGCCTTGGGGCAGTCGACTAGTATACCCCGAATCTAGCCGTTGGCTAGCAATTAATGCTAGGCCAGTCGACTGCCCCAGGGGCAGTCGACTGGTGCGGGCTGGACAGATTGTGAATCTGTCCTGTTCACCTATAAAAGGAGCACTTTTTGTACGTGTACGGTACGGTTCCGTACAGTGTCGAAGTGTTGCTCGTGTGTAGAGTGATTCTTGCTTCCTCTCTCGTATTTCTGCATCTGTAAAGAGGAAATCTTGCTGTAAAGGTTTCTCCACCTCAAGGAGACTTTTCGATAGTGAAAAGTGGTGCTCGCGTGTGGATCCTTGGACTAGTCACCAATCTGGGTGGATACCAAGTAAACGATAAGTGTTAGCATTGTTTTCAATTCCTTTGCATATTATTTCCGCTGCGCTAACAATTCTGTAGAGATCCAAGATCCGGAAAAAGTGCATTCACCCCCCCCCTTCTACACGCCTTAATCGATCCATCAGATGGATGTACTCATAATAGGTGGAGCCCATATGAAAATATGGGGGTTGGTGAGGAAGTTCAATAGAGATCCTTTAGTGGAATGGATGTTCATTAATGGATTGGATTTGGACCCATTAGCGGGCCAAGACCCAACTCCTCCTCATGGACCCTATCGTAGCCCTATATATACCCCATGAAGCCATCAAGAAACAAGATTGATTAAGCCTCTCATTATTTTCTCTCCCTCTCTCTCTCTCTCTCTCCCCTAGGGCAAAGAAGGGTCGGCGGTAAGGGAATAAGAGAAGAAGTGATCTCTTCTCTTGTTGGCTTGCTTTCCCTACTTGTGGTGTGGCTCAAGGAAGGAAGAGGGCTTCTCCTTTTTTTCTCTTGGCCGGACGCAACTGAAGTAGGAGAGGTTAAGGCTCGCCGGCGGCATCTCCTTGGCTAGGGGCGGCGGCGGCGATAACCTCCAAGGGAGGTTTTTAGGCGGCCAAAAGAGGGAGGAACTCATCTCCTTGGGTCAGCAACGGCTGTTGGAGGAAGGAGGAGGTGGTGGCAGCAAGAAAGAGGGAGCTTCTTCCCTTGTGTGGTCGGCGGCAACAAAAACCCTAGGGTTTTGTTGGCCGGCTCAAGGAGAGGGATGAAGAGAGGTTTTGACTCTTGTTTGGTGACTCCGGATCTTGGAAGCTCATCACCCACATGACATCCAAGAGGGAAGGGACATACGGTAGAAGACCGTAAGGTAAAGGAAGGTATAAATTTCTTCCTTGGCTCCTTGGTTTTCTTATCATTTCATGTGATGTTATAATTGATTATCATGTTTAATTAATTCTTTAATTAATGTTTGATAATTAATTATTAGACCCCGGTAATAAACACAAAAATCGGTGATCCACTCATCGTCTTTTTCGCGATCGATCGGTTAGGCGAATTACAAGGCTCGATCTTTGAGAATGGATAAGTTGTAATTCGAATCGATTGATACGATGACGAGATGGTCGTTTGGGAGACGGGTCTCCATTCAGATTAATTGTTAGTCCATAAACATGGAGAGGTCTCTCAAAGATGACCAGGTATTCGCTTACGAAACCCGCCAAGCCATACCCATCAAGAAGGAGAAATCTGAAGGGGAGGAGCCGTATCATCCGGAGTGGTACGAAGCCACTTTGTCAAAGGTTAAACCTAACACCTTGAGGGTCACTTGTGAGGCATATGACATTCCGGCAGAGTTAGAAGCCAAGATTCCTAGGATCGACCAGTCTTTGGTAGAACCCCCCTTAGTGTTTTACACCTCTTCCTAGGACAAGTAGAGTTCGGCCTCCGTTTTCCGATTCCTCCTTTTTTTCATGGTCATCTCTAAGTATTTCAATATTCCTTTGCACCAAATGGCTCCTAGCACCTTCGCTCAAATGGGCGGGGCATTTATCCTGTTCAAACACTTTAGCATACCCTTGACTCCCCATTCTTTTCGTTACTTCTTCTCCCCAACCTAGCATCTAGGGGAGCCTTTAGCTTTACTGCTCTCCCCAGCCATAAATTCATAAGAAGCCTCCCTTCTTCCCATAAGGGGTGGAAGGAGCGCTTATTTATTATTTAACTTTTCGAGCGCCCATTCTTCCCAACTCGCTGGCGAGAAGATTTACCCTCTTCACCGGACTTGGGCGACTTCCAGCAAGATCAGGGGTATCAACGAGCCAGAAGTATTTTGGTCGGAATGGAGTTCCACGACCCCAACTTGGGTCGATGTGAAGAACTCCTGTATCGGGTTTGGATTAGCCCCAAAGTCACCAGTCTTAGCCATAACCTTAGTAAGTCCACTGTTTCATTAAACGCTTATATATTCTAACTGATATTCCGTTGTTTGTGTGTTGCAGAGAACATCATGCTCTCCTAGGCAATGAGTACGCTTCTCAAATGGGAGTTGGCAGATGAGCGGGCCCTTACCCCTCCTCTAACTCCTGTTGCCCTAGCAGTCAAGCCTTCCGAGGATTCCGAGCAGACTCAAGGCTAGGACCTGACTACCCCGAAGCTACCTGATGCTCAAGAAGTCGACCCTTCTCTTGTTCCCGTTGGGGCGGGAGGTGGTGATGAGGAACCACCGGCTCAGGTTCTTATGTCGGTGACAGAGCCAACTAGAAAAGCAAACTCCCCCCCCCCCTCCGGACGAAGATGACTTAACCTGCCTGATGAGGCAGACGAGGAGAGCGAGCTACCAGCCTCCTCCCCGAAGCGATTGGTTCTCCCTGCCGCCCTAAAGAGGAGAACCTGCTCAACCTAGGCTTCTTCCGCAGTCCTGAAGGAAGATGAGGATATGATTCCGCTTTCCAAACGCCACTAGAGGGTGCCACCTACTGTGGCGATCCCCGAGCTGAGGTTGAGTCGTCTGCCGAGAAGGTGCATTCTTTTCCTCCTTCTCCTAAAGCTCTTGATTCTCATGGCAGTCCCAAAGGCAAGAGGGTGAGATCGGAAGAGCCCAAATTAATGAGTGCCCATCTACACTAGAAGGTCTAGCTGGCTAAGAGTGCAACCTCATTGGGACCGCAGCATGTGGAGTTTAAGGAGCCTTTAACAGGGAGCTACCCTCCTGGGGAAGCATCCTCCAACACCGACGATGGTGTTATAGGCTCCTCCGTCGCATCGTTTGAAGCGCCGAGTCTCCAACCTCTCCCCTGTTGGGTATGGATTGGCGGGTTTCCCAGGCGAATACTCAGTCGATTCAAGAGACCTCTCCATGTCTACGGATTAAAATTTAATCCGAATGGAGACCCATCTCCTATCGACCATCTCATGCTGTATCGAACGATCAAAATCACAACTTAGCCAATTACCAAAATTAGCCTTGTAATTTGCTCGACTGTTCGACCGCGGAAAAGGCGACGAGTTGATCACCGGCTTTTGTGTTTATGGTCGGGGTCCAGTTAATAATTTATTCATCAAGATTTGGAATCAAAATAATAAATTGTCAAACATAAAATGATGAGACCAACGATCATGGCACATAAATGACATAAGGAAAAACAATGAAGCATAGGAAGAAATATACCTTCACGATCACATCGCGGTCTTCTACCTTATGTCCCTCCCTTCACGGACGTCGTGTGGGTGATGATCGACCGCGAATCCGAGATTACCGAGGCCTCCAAACAATCACACTTTCATCTTGCTTCCTAGCCGAACCAAAACCTAGCCACTAGGGTTTGCGCCGCCGGCCCCTTTCCTCTCCCTTGCGCCGCCGACCGTCGGAGCCTCCAAGGCTATGCCGGCTCGGTAGCTGACCTCGAGAGGAGAACAAAGAAGAGGAAGAAGGAGAAGAAACTCCTTCCTAGATCACCCAAACCCGGCTGCTCTCCCTGCCTCTACCCATGGTGCCGCCGACTACCAAAGTCGACCACCGACCCTCCCTTGTTCGCCACTCACCGACCTCTCTTTTACTCACCGATCACCACCAAAAGGAGGAGACAATCCTCCCTATCCTCGGTAGAGATCAGCGCCCAAGAAGAAGAAAAGTGAGAAGAAGAGGAAGGACTTCTCCTTCCTCTATTCGGCGCCCTAAGAGGGAGAAACGAGAGAGAGAAGAGAGGACGCCTTGGATGCTTTTCTAGATTGTCTTAGCCTTGATTTCATGGTCTTAATGGGTATATAAGGCTAAGGTAGGGACCAAGAGGAGGAGTTGGTTCTTTGCCCACTAATGGATCTAAACCAGATCCATTAATTATGATTCATTCCACTAAAGGACCTTAATTGAACTTCCTCACCAATCCCCATATTTTCATATGGCATATTTTCATATGGGCTCCACATATTACGAGTCATCCATCCTCCAGTGTTTAAGATCTCGAATGCCCGTTAATTAATTAAATTACTGACAATTTAAATTAACTAACTTCTGGGTCCTTGACTAGTACCACTCAACCTTATCATCGTGCCGGATCAAATCCAACTGTAGGGTTTAGCACAATGAACCTTTTGAGCTCATCAAGGGGGCATCATCACCTTAACTCACCAGGACACGGATTTCATCAATAATCATCGGCACATCATATTATTAATATTATCTTCAACTTACCGGGCCTATCGATCTAACAGAATAGATCTCACCCATTGGTAAATCAAAGAAATAATAATTAATAATATTTGCCGAATATTATTTCGGGATTAAGGGATCGTAATCCATAATATAAACTGAGGTCCTATCCAAATATTCAGTCAGTACAAATTAGATAACCTCAGATTTTGGTCGTACTCAATGTACTCATAGCACACTAGTGTAATTCTATGGACAAGACCAACCACACCTAATTACACTACAACCATCCCGATGGGTTGTCCAATTCCATTTCGGTTATGGGACTCTTATTTATACTAAATAAGGAACTGATGACACGATCTTCCGTGTGACACCACACACCATGTTATCTACAATGAAAAGTAATTGGACTTCATGCATGTACAAATGTAAACAAGTACCTAGTGTAGTTGTGATTCTCTTTTCATAATAAAGACGTTCATATAAAGAAACTCATGTCTTTCAGTATACACATCTTACAATCTCCCACTTATACTTAAAGACACTGCTGTTCTCCCACTGCCATACATCAGACTCCCATATCCCCACATGCCTATCAAAAGCTCTAGCTGGAATAGCTTTTGTGAAAGGATCTGCCAGGTTGTCCTCTGATGCAATCTTGGCGACAGCCACTTCTCCTCGCTTTACGATTTCTCATATCAGGTGGTACTTGCGCTCTATGTGTTTACTCGCCTTATGGGCTCGTGGTTCCTTCGAGTTTGCAATTGCACGACTGTTATCACAAAAGATTATGATAGATCTAGGCAAACCAGGAATAACATCCAATTCCATGATGAAGTTCCTGAGCCATACAGCTTCCTTGGTTGCCTCAAAGGCTGCCACATATTCAGCTTTCATGGTGGAGTCTGCCACGCACTTCTGCATGACACTCCTCCAATCAATAGCTCCACCTCCTAAAGTAAACACAAACCCTGAGGTAGACTTACTTTTGTCCCTATTAGACTGGAAATCTGAGTCCGTATAACCCACAGGGACTAATTAGTCTGCACGGTAAATCAGCATATAATCCCTTGTCCATCTCAGGTATTTCAATATATGCTTTACCACAGTCCAATGTTCCTGTCCAGGACTACTCTGATATCTGCTAACCATGCCCACGGCAAAACAGATATCAGGTCTCATGCACAACATAGCATACATGAGGCTTCCTACTACCAAAGCATAAGGAACCACCTTCATTTCCTCTATCTCCTTTGATGTTTTCGGACACATCTCCTTGGATAGGGGAACTCCATGCCTAAAGGGTAGAAAACCCTTCTTGGAGATTTCCATGCTAAAACGAGACAAGATAGTGTCAACATATGAAGCTTGGGATAAACACAACATCCTTTTCTGGCGATCCCTTATGACCTTGATCCCAAGGATGTATCCCGCATCTCCCAAGTCCTTCATATCAAACTACTTTGATTGCGAGACTCTTATGTCTGATAACACTTTGACATTGTTGCCAATTAACAAAATGACATCTACGTACAGTACATGAAACACCACGACATTTCCGTCATATCTTTTGTACACACATGACTCATCCGGGCTTTGAGTAAATTCATATGACTGGATCACTTCATCAAAGCGGATGTTCCATGATCTTGAAGCTTGCTTTAATCCATAAATGGATCGATTAAGCTTGCACACTAGATGCTCTTTGCCCTTTGCAATAAACCCCTCCGGTTGCTGTATGTAGATGGTCTCCTCAAGACTTCTGTTAAGGAAAGTTGTCTTGATGTCCATCTGTCATACCTCATAATCCATGTGAGTTGCTATCGATAAGAGAATCCGGATCGACTTAAGCATTGCTACCGGTGAAAAAGTCTCCTCATAATCAATACCCTCTTTCTGAGTGTACCCTTTCGTAACAAGCCTAGCTTTGAAGGTCTCAACCTTCCCATCTGATCCTCTCTTTCTCTTGTAGATCCACTTGCATCCAATGGCTTTTACACCATTAGGTGGTTCTACTAGCTCCCAGACATGGTTAGCATCCATAGATTCTATCTCGGAGTTCATTGCCCTTTGCCAACAATCTGCATCCTTATCTTAGAGGGCTAGTCTTAGGTCCAGGGATCCGGTTCATTTTTACCAGGGACCAAGTCCGAAGATTCTCCCAAAAACATGAACCTTTCAGGCTGTCTGACAACCCTCCCACTACAACAAGGTACCACCTGTCAATCCTAAGTGACACGCGGTGCAGTAACTTGTGGTGTGCCCTCTTGTACAATTGGTCCTGTTAGATCAAAAAGCATTTGCTAGAGGGGGGGTGAATAGTAATTTTTGAACCCCTTTCTTCCTACACGGTTAGTTGCACAGCGGAATATAAAATAAAAATAATTAAACAAAGACTAACCAATGCAAACACAGAATATTTACTTGGTATCCACCCCTGACGGGTGATTAATCCAAGAATCCGTCGGTGGATCACGCCCCGGATAACCTCCGGCTAACTCTGTCGCTCCTTGTGGGTGGAGAAACCTCACCACAACACTTCGGACGTTATCTACGCACAAAAGATTACTAACTCACTTTACCCAAGCGAGTTTCGTCAAGAATCTCGGCCACCACGAAACCCTCGCCACCAGTCGACCACTCCCAGGGCGGTCGACTGGTGCCACTGAAATTCGACCGTTGCACCCTAACGTTCGAATTCTCAGCCAACTCACCAGCCACCTACCAGTCGACTGCCCCCAGGGCAGTCGACTAGTCCCCGACCAAAACCCTTCTGTGAGTTCCATCAGTCGACTGCTCCCAGGCCAGTCGATTGGTCTACTCACCCACCTATGGTTACCCTTCCTGAGTACATCTCACTCCACACTCAAACCCTAGGATTTCCCGAGTACAATCACACAACACTCGTACCCTCATGACTCGTCTGACTCCTCCTCCGCAGCCTCGACTGTTGCCTTCGCGCCCTCTTCATCTTTGGCTCCTGTCCCTCGGATGCACGCAAGCCTCCAGCTTGCCTCCATGCCATCCTTCATGCATGTCACGAAGTCCGCGCCCATCAGCTCATCATCCCTGCTCTCCAAGGTCTCTCAGGTGCGCACACAAGCCCGCGGCTTGTCTCCATGCCACCCTTCACCGTACCGAGGCCGTCCAATCAAGTCAATATGTGTAAACCTGTACAACCTGCACACTAAACATTCACATATTAAATACAAGTGTAAACCTAACTTAAACCCTTTGCCCAAATATCAAAACATTTGGTCACTCCGGACCACAGATTGCCTCAACAATCTCCCCCTTTTTGATGTTTGGCAATACGTTTAAGTTAGGAAAGCAAAATAGTCGTCACTAGCAAAAACATGCTAAACAATGCACATGCAATGCATAGATCCTATCCCAATGCATCCCACACCTAACCCTCCAGGTTAGGATTTTCCGAAACGGGCATTTTAAAACTTCTCCCAAGCTCCCCTACACTAGACTTACAAAGGCTTTTTAAGAACCTCTTCAAGGTTCCCCTTACGCCAAGAACGGATCAACCATGCTCCCCCTTAATCTCAACTCCCCCTAAACCTAGGGTTTCTAGCAAAGGTGTGTATGGTTTCCCAACTTAAACCTAACACTTCTCCCCCTTTGCCATACATCAAAAAGACCCCAATAATATCCCAATTATTGGTTCTTTTAATCCCTAATGGTCCTAAACACAGTGTACTAAACCCCTATATACTTGTTTTACACCATTTGGATACCAAATCAGCTGCTGATACACAAATCTGCCCTAGGCAGTCGACTGCCCCTGTTGGCAGTCGACTGATACTCTGATTTATGAGTTTTCTGGCCAATTTCAGAATTGCTCCAGAAATTGCACAAATCTCTAAAAATTCCTAAATTTTGTGGAGAACTTTGTGGTACCCATACCTACTTGAGAAAAATACATTCCACAATGTATCTATCACTATTCCCATGTTTGACACAAAACCCAAAATTTTCTTATGAAAATTAAGGCAAACAAGGAGGCAACCACCCTTAACCTATGCCTTCTCCCAATTTTCAATTTTAATTTTTCAAGGTTAAGTTCTACCCAACTTAACACACTAACACCATATTGAGTTATACCCAACCCAACACCCAAGTTCTTTCCCCTTGGACACCATTAAAGAATTGCTCCCAAGCAACCTTATCCCTAGTGCCAAAAAGAACTCATCAACACTTAAGAAAGTCTAAGAGTTTGCAAGCACATTTGCTAGGAGATACCCTATCCTAAAAAAATAAGATTCCATGAAAAACAACAAACGTGCTTGACTTGTGGTACAAACCTAATTTCCTAAAAGTTTGGCATTTTGTATCAACTTTCAATTCCATTCATGAATCCTTATATTTGCCAAAACAATCCATCTTGATTTTACATATATAATGGTCCTCAATTCTTCCTTTTTATCTTCTTAATTTTGGATAAATATCCACTTATTTATCTCCCTTGAATATTTCATATGGCCTCATTTCATAAAATCACCATTAACCCATGAGTCTAACCTTTATTCAAGGAGTATAATCAAAGATCTTGATTTAGACATCACATTCTATCATCCAATAGCCATTTTTCTCTAACCCTACTGAATCAGTCGACTGCCCCAATGGTAGTCTATTGCGAAAACTTACAGAGAGCTTCTGGGCTGAATTTCACTCGGATCAGTCGACTGCCCCCAGGGCAATCGACTGATATCTGATTTTTAGGTTTTCAGCCCAATTTCAGAAATGCCTAGTTAATTCCACAAATCTCCAAAAATTATGAAATTTCGTGGGGAGATTTGTGGGGCCAATGTCCACTTGGGAAAAATACGTTTCCAAACAAATGTACTCCGGATCCCAAGATTGGCACGAAACTTAACTTTCTCTAAAATGTATCATTTAAACTCATACCAAAAGTCCTAATTGTGGCCTTTCCTTAATGTAACTTCTTATACTTGATCTAAATTTTTCTATCCTTGAATTATGTGGTATTCACACATTAAAACCTAATTTTACCCAATATAACCGTATTTCCACATTTTTCTCCCTAAATTACCTTTTAATTTGCCAAAACCTAGGATTAAGACTTACCCAAGTCTTCCAACCCTCTTTGGCACAATTCACCTAATTTCCTAGGAGAGAAACTCTTGAGATCCATTTACCATGGACCCCAAAGGCTTCTAGAGGCCCCCTTGACCTCTGTGCCCTAGCCACCTCCCTAGGTGACTCAACCCACACTAGACCATACCGGTGTGCCCCTGGTGACTCTTGGCCTACAAAATGAACCTTCTTAACCTTAGACACCTTATCTTTGGTTAAGTTGTTCCTTCTACCCTCAAATGGCATCCCCTTGCCATTTTTGGTCTTCTCCTTCTTGCCATGATTATATGCTTCCCCAGTATACTTCTTTTGTTGGCCTTGGAGGTCTTAGACCGGTAACCCAAACCCGATCTATCATAGTTGGGTTTTAAACTACCCAGCACTATATCTAGACCCTTTGATCCAACCGTGAATCTTTCTAGGGTCTTTTGTAATTTATCAAGCCTTGCCCTCAAGGCTTGATTTTCCCTTTCTAGACCTTTAACCTTGGAGTTCATATGTCCACTTTGGACATTCCTAGAACTACCCATTTTCCTAGGCACATTTCTTCCCTTTTCGGGATTAGTGTCATGATTCTTAGGTCTAGAGATCTTGGGTTTATCATTATGCATGCTTTTCCTAGGGTGTTGATCTACCTTTTTAACCCTAGTCCTATCATTATATCTAAATCCAAGGTTATGCACCATTAAGCATTTTTCATTAAAACTAGCATGCATGGAGGGATGATTAACATTATTTTTAAAATGCAATGAGGAACTTGAAATTAAATTACATTTTAATCTAGGGTTAGGAATTACCTCCCTTACCCTTGAAGTTTCCCCTTGATGTGATCTTTGCTTCTTTCTTTCCTCCTTCTCCCATCTTCTCAAGTACTCCATTTTCTTGAGCTCTCCACTCTATGGGAACTTCGTGTGGTAGTATCCTAGTTCACCACACGTAAAGCATCGAATCTTCTTTTTCTTTTCTCGGTCTTCTCCATTCCAACAACTCATGTTAGATTAAAAAGAACTTGAAATGAGTGTAGATTTTACCTCCATTTTACCTTTTGGGCACTTGTCCTTGTAGTGCCCCTTTTCGTTGCAACCAAAGCATGTGATGTGGTCTTTGGTCTTCGCTTTGGTGGAGGATGAGTGGAGGCTAGGTTGACTTCTTCTTCAACCTTGGATGAGGTAGATGCTTCCTCTTGTTCCGGCATGGAAGTGGGTCTCTCCTCCCCCTCAATCCTTGAGGTGGTGACTTCTTCCATTTCTTCTCTTGAAGAGGTTGACACTTCCTTTTCTTCTTCTTCTTCTTGACCCATTTGACTTTTCTCCTTGAGCTCTTGAATTTGTGTAGGAGTCTCATGATATCTTTTGAATTTATCCCATAATTCATATGGGTTTTGGTATTCCCCTACATCACTCAAAATTTTATTAGGCAAAACATTTTTCAAAATACTAATTACCTTCTCATTGGCCCGAAATTGTTCTTGTTGCTCTTTGTCCCAATATCTAGGAGGAAGCCTCTTTCCGTGCTTGTCCTTTGAATCTTTAAAGGGCTCTTCAAGTGCAATTCTACATTCCCACTCCATCGCGAACCACGTCTCCATTCTCGCTTTCCAATAGCTGAAATCCTCATGGTCGTAGGCCGGTGGAGTGTAGATACCATCCCCAAGTTTGTCTTCCATTTTTCTTTTCCACTAGTGTGTACTCTCTCGACGGTTAGTCCGATCAAGAGCGGTCCTCGCTCTGATACCAATTGTTAGATCGAAAAGCGTTTGCTAGAGGGGGGTGAATAGCAATTTTCGAACCCCTTTCTTCCTACACGGTTAGTTGCACAGCGGAATATACAATATAAATAATCAAACAAAGACTAACCAATGCTAATACGGAAGATTTACTTGGTATCCACCCTGGACGGGTGACTAATCCAAGAATCCGTCGTTGGATCACACCCCGGATAACCTCTGGCTAACTCTATCGCTCCTTGTGGGTGGAGAAACATCACCGCAACACTTCGGACGCTATCTGAGAACAAAAGACTACTAACTCACTTTACCCAAGCGAGTTTCGTCAAGAATCTCAGCCACCACAAAGTCCTCTTTAAATAGGACTCGGGCTGAAACCCTCACCACAAAAGACTACTAACTCACTTTACCCAAGCGAGTTCCATGATTATATGACTTTTATACTATGTTATCCATGCTGTGAATTTTGGCCAATTACTAGAATAAAGGCTAATAATAAGTTCATGTACAATTCATGCACCTAAACTAGTGTTTAGTGAAGTCTAGACTACCAGTGTACTTGTAAATGACCTCTTATGTAATATATACCTTTATTCCAATGTTATGTGGGTTTTATGCTATGATATCCTTGCTATGAAGTTTTGGCCAGCATGTATTAGGATGAGAAAAGAAAGATTAAACTAACATATTACCTTGATTAAGACAAGCATGTTATATGTATGATGTATTGATGAAACTAGCATGATGGTTGCTTTACTTACATGTGTTAAAAGAAAGGTCCTTCCATATCTTACTATTTATGCTAATGATTATGCCATGAAAGTATGCCTATGTTTAAGAATGATTGAATGCCTATAGTACATGCAATATGAAAGAAAGAAAGAAAAAGAAAGAATGCATGTTCTATATATGAAAGTATGCTTATGATTATGAATGATTGAATGTCTATAGTACATGCAATATGAAAGAAAGAACAAATGAAAAGAATGCATGTTCTATATGAAAGAAAAAAAGAAAAAAAAAAGAATGCATGTATGTATTTTACTTTAAAGATTGGCTTGTACCGGATCTTGAAAAGATCCACGGTTCCGGACTACCGATGATGTTGTCCCTAGGCTGAAAGATAGTAAGCCTAGAATGTAGACCCCTGTAGGTCGGGATTAGCTATCTCGCATCCTACATAGGGGTATGCGCGCAAAAGAAAGAATGGGTACAAAGCCGGGGACCCCAAAGAAGATGATGTATATGATTTTAAAGTATTATTTACTATGTTTTCTAAAGAGCATCCTAATGTTTTGAAATGCACATGTTCTATGTTTATATGTCTTCATGTACCTTATGTGCCTTATGAATCTTATGCTATCCATGGAATGTTATATGTTTTTAAATGCATGCGACGTATGGATTTAGTGAGTAGGAAAGAGCTTACTAAGTTTTATACTTATAGTTTGTTTGCTTATGTTGCAGAGCAACATAGAAATTTCTGAGGAATGGGCAGCTGCAGGAAGGGCTAATGTGTGTGGTGGTGACTTGACTAATCGATCCACTTTAGTCCCATCTATAGACCTAGTTCTTATTTCTAATAAGACATATGTTGCTACTTTCTGCATGATACTTGCTAGTTCTTTTGGAGTTTATTTAAGTATGGATGCTATTAGATGTTATATGATGTTATTACTTCCTTATCGTTGCATATGCTTTTAGTTATGTTTCATTTCCGCTGCAATGTTAGATTTATACGCAATGATATAAGTAAGTAAGAAAAAAAAAGAAAAGGGTTAAAGGTAACGCCGCCGCCTAACGGTAAGGGGCGGGCATTACAGCATGGTATCAGAGCAGTTTGTCATCTCACTACACACACATCAAGCCTACCTCCTGCCGCTTCCAAGTAAGAAATTCTATACTTGCCTTATTTCATGTTTATATTGATAACTGAATTATGCAAGTATGGTGCATGATATGTATGATTTTACCTTGGATAAAACTAGGAAGATACCTTATGATGACAATGATTTAAAATGATATGTATGACGGAAGCATGATCTTACCTTGGATAAAACTGGGAAGATACCTTATCATGCCTTGTAATGACAATGATTTAAGATGTATATGAATGGAAACCTAAGGTAGTACCTTATCGTACCTTATAATAAAAAAGATACAAATGCATGTATATACATGAAAATAATGAAAATGATCTTATACTATCTTATTGTTATAAAATGTTTAAACAGCAGAGCAAGAAGACTACATAAAATTTAAGATGTAAGAACATCTAGAAAAAGATATTAGTAGAATAAAAATATTTTCTTGTACGTGATATACCTAAGTGATAGATAATAGGAGAAAATGACAGTAACTTTATACTAGCCTATTTGTTATTTCGTGAAGATAGCATGGCTAGAAGAAGTACCAGAACAAACGAAACTGCACCCCAGCCTGACCTGACGCACATAGTCGCAGAACTTCAGCGTCAGATCGCCGAACAACAGCAGACCATCGACACCCTGATGACTGAACAGGGAAACGCTACCACTCCACAACCAAACCAGACTGTGATATCTGTAGCACCCCCGACAGGCCCTGCCACCGAAATGCGACCGGAAGCCTATTTAATCCAGTGGCAGAGGCTGAAGCCGGAGTCCTTCTCGGGTGCTTGCGAGCCATGGGATGCACAGGCCTGGTTTAAGACCATGGAGAGTACTATGGAGCTGCTAGATTGGCCGAAGCATGAGAAGATAAAATGTACGTCGTTCTGCCTCTCTGGCGATGCCAGAATGTGGTGGGAGAGGGTCAAGGCCAAGAGACCCGTAAACCGGATGAAGTGGACAGACTTTGAGACGGAATTCTTCGAGGAGTTCTTCCACATGCGGGTCACCAACAAACATTATGATGAATTCATCGAATTCCGACAAGGTGACCTATCCGTCAGCGAAGCCGTCAAGAGGTTCACCCGACTGGCTCGCCTATGTCCTGAGTTGGTTAGCACAGAGAAAGAAAAGGTCCGCCTTATGCTGAAGATGTTACAACCGGAGATAGCTCTGAACGTGGCCGGCGGAGTTAACCGACCGCAGACCGTCGAGGAGCTGTTTAGCAGTGCTTTGATCACCGAGCACTATCTGAACAACATAAATCAGCAAAGGAAGATGCCAACTGAAAGCAAGAGCCAAGCCCCCTCAGGAGGTCAGAAGCCTCAGCACGCGGGTACTAGCTGGAAGGGGGACCGCAATGATAAGAAAATGTGGAACAATTCTAATGGGGGCCCAGCAAATAAGAAGCCCAAGTACCCCCCGTGCGCAAAATGTGGAAACACGCATCCTGGAGAATGCCGCATGGGTACAAACAAGTGCTTCACATGCGGACAAGAGGGACACAAGGCCTTCGCCTGTCCTGCCAAGGCCCCGACACCTTCTCAGCAGCAGATGCAGTATCAGAATGCTCCTACACAGCTGCACTATATGCAAGCCGCACTAGAAGGTCCTCAATTAAGTCAAGGCCGATTGGAGGCCTCGCCTGTTACTACGAACGCAAGGGTATTTTCTCTTACAAAGGAGGATGCGGCAAATGCTTCCACCATTGTCATAGGTCAGATAATGATTTACAGTCAGCATGCTACTGTTTTATCTGATACTGGGGCAACGCATTCCTATATTTCCATGATACATGCTAAGAAGATAGACATACCCTTACAAGTTCTAGATAGCAAGTTTTTAACAACCCTGCCTTCAAGAGAAACAATGGCATCCACTCGAGTTATTTTAAGTTCGAGGATGAATTTTTCAGAAGGGAGGGTGGATTGTAACGACCCGGAAAATTTTCTCAATATTTCCTTTAAAATATTGATCATATCTAGATAGTGTTTGAGGGACCTAGGGATACTAGTATGATGTTTAGCCTAGTTATCCATGATTTTCCTATTTAAATTGAGAAGCTAAGTACTAGTGAGCCTTATATGGGCTCCAAAAATGAGTTTTAATTAGGTAGAATTTAATATAAATATAAAAGAATTTTAATTAAGAATATTAGCATGATTATGGGTGAGTTTTAGGGAATTTTCGAAAATAAGGAAAAATGAAATAAAAAGAAAATAAAAATAAAGTGCATGCACCAAGGATTGAACCTTGGACCTAGTCTACAACCATGCATGCACTAACCAATTCACCTAGCAAGGGAGTGCTATTAGAAAAGGATGGGAAATTGTAGATGTAACACCCGCTTTTTTTTTTTTCTTTGACCATCATAAAGCGGTGTTACGTTAACATACTTAGGACATGTAGACATCATAATGCAGCAGAAAACTTTAAACTTACACCTACATGCACTTTCTAGCATTCCTAGCATCATAACATACTTAGCATCATATCATACTTAGCATCATGCCATACTTAGCGTCATGTCATACTTTAGCATTCTGTCATACTTTAGCATCATGTCATAGAGTCATAGTCATATTCAAGTACTTAGTAGTAAAGGTAAAGTTCTATCATAAGACAAGCAAACATATGGTCTCTTGGCCAAGTCACTATCACACACATTCTGCAATGCCCTCCTGCTGCTTCCTTACTGTTCCCTTGCGTGATCTGCGGTATAAGAAAGTAAGACTATAAGCACACAGGCTTAGTAAGATTCTTTCCTACTCACGAAAACCATCCGTCACTTAATCATAAACATATGAAACATTAGCACACTTAGCGCTTTACATAGAACATCATCCTTATCATCACTTAGCATTCATTTGACATGTCATGAACATAGCTTCATCCCATTCATAGCATGGCATAAACATAACCATAAACATTCGGGTACGACATAATACTTGACATAACATAATCATCGTAAACATTCATAGCATGACATAATACTTGATATAGACATAAACATCGTAAACATTCATGGCATGACATAATACTTGACATAGACATAAATAAAATCATGGCATAAATCTAATTACAATCATGGCATCCCATACTAGCATGAGCATGAACAAAATAATGGCATTCTAACGTAACATAAACATAATTAAACCATGGCATCCTAAACTAACATAAACATCAATAAACTCATGGCACCCTAACTTAGCATACACATAATTAAAGCATGGCATTCTAAACTAGCATAAAATCATGGCATCCTAAACTAACATGAGCATAGATAAAATCATAGCATCCTAAACTATCATAAACATAATTAAAGCATGGCATTCTAAACTAGCATCAAATCATGGCATAAACATAAATAACATCATAGCATAAACATAAATAATATCATGGCATAAGCTTAAATAATATCATGGCATAAACATAAATAAAATCATGGCATAAACATAAATAAAATCATGGCATGAACCTACCTTCATAACATACTTTTCGTAAACATACTTTTCATAACATAATGCATACATAGATGGATGCATGAGCAAGTGCATATATCATAAGGATGCTTAGTTTAAAATCATATTTTTCATAAACATACTTTTCATAAACATACTTTTTCATAATGAATGCATGGGCAATGCGTATATATCATACGGATGCTTAATCTTTAAAAACATACTTTTCATTTCTTAAACATAATCATCATATCATTGGGCCCTGGCTTGTACCACATACATACATCATAAGCGCGCATCCCTAAGTAAATACGAGGTAGCTAGCCTCGACCTACTAGGGTAAGGACAGCATAGTCGGTAGTCCCCGAACCGAGGCGTTCTTAAGGTGCCCATCCCTGTTGCACAACTTCGGTAGTGCCAGAACCGTGGACAGCATAGTCGGTAGTCCAGAACCGGGGCGTTCTTAAGGTGCCCATCCCTTGGACCCATACTTCGGTCCGGTACAAGCCCATTCATAAAGTAAAATACTTTACATGCTTCATCATTCATGAGACATTCATGGCATACTTAACATAGCATACTTGTTACGGCTCGGCCCGTCTACCGGCCCATTTACCGGTCCTTTCGACCGTCGTACCGTCAACCATCGACCGTGCCGTTTAGCATATTTATGCCTTAAAGACATAAGCATCATCTTTCATTCATCATACTTGTCATTCATCATCATACTTGTCATTCATCATCGTTATGGCCTTAATGGCATGTACTTTAACCTCATTCATAATACATGACATACATACATCTTATTCATAAAACATGGCGTACATACGTATCATTCATAAGACATGACATACTTGCATATTATTCATAAAACATGGCATATCATTCATAAGACATGGCATACATACATATCATTCATAAATCATGGTACATGCCTAAACATCTATGACTTATCCTATAATTCATGACATACAAACTAAAGGTTTGGTTAACATAGAACTTCTTCCATCTTACTTAAACATATATCTTGGTAACTCATACACATATACTAGGCCATAGGAACCCTTTGGTTCCCTACTTAAGCCCAACCCTGATCCTTTAACCCTAAACTTGCTCTTGGCCGAAGCTTCAAAGCCATGGGGGTATGGAAAAATTCCATTAAAACCCCAAATCAATTGCTTAAGCATCAACCATACCTTACCATAGGGCCATTGGGGCCCTTACTTGAAATAAGTCCTAACTTCCCACCCTTTTAGGGTACTTGGCCGAAACCTATAGGGTCTCAAAGCTATGTGAAACATTCACATAACCACCCTCCATCTCTCTTATATCATGTTAATACATCAAACACATGCTCGGGGTTTTAGACCCAACTCCACCCATGAGGTCTTGTTGTTGGCCGAAACCCTAGGGCATCCTAGGGTGCCCCAAAAATTCCCAAAAATTATATTTAATTCCTAAACCTCATAAGAGAACATTATACAACATTATCAAGATTTTTAGTATAATTATAGACCCCAAAATCATGGTGGCCGAAACCCACAAACCTAGGGTTCTTGGTTTCCTTTCCTTGTTGTTGGCCGAAACACATAGGATCTCTAGGGTACTCCAAAAATTCCCAAAAATTATACTTAACTTCTAAACATCATAAGGGAACACTAAATAACATTATCATGATTTTTAACATATTTTTAGACCTTTAAAACATGCTGGCTGAAACCCTTGAACTTAAAGTTCTGGGTTTTGCTTCCTTCATGCTGGACGAAACTCTAGGGTGTCCTAGAGCACTCTAAAAATTCCCAAAAACTTTACTTAACTTCTAAACATCATAAGGAAACACTAAATAACATTATCATGATTTTTAACATATTTTTAGACCTTTAAAACATGCTGGCCGAAACCTTGAACTTAAAGTTCTGGGTTTTGCTTCCTTCATGCTGGCCGAAACTCTAGGGTGTCCTAGAGCACTCTAAAAATTCCCAAAAACTTTACTTAACTTCTAAACATCATAAGGGAACACTAAATAACATTATCATGATTTTTAACATATTTTTAGACCTTTAAAACATGCTGGCCGAAACCCTTGAACTTAAAGTTCTGGGTTTTGCTTCCTTCATGTTGGCCGAAACTCTAGGTTTCCTAGAGCACTCTAAAAATTCCCAAAAATTTTACTTAACTTCTAAACATCATAAGGGAACACTAAATAATATTATCATAATTTTTAACATGGTTTTAGACCTTTAAAACCTGCTGGCCGAAACCCTTGAACTTAAGGACCTTGGTTTTTTTCTTTCCTTTCATCATCACATCCAAACACTAACCCATATATCATGCTAAAAATCATGGAAATCATAGATAACTATTATACCACAGGTGAGGGAGTCTTACCTTAGATTTCTTGATTTTTGGACCTTGGATGGAAAGAAGAAAGAAGACTTGACCACACCTAGCCCTTAGAACCTTGAGAAGACCTTAGATCTTGGAGAAGAAGACCTTTTGTGGAGTTTTCTCAAGGGAGAATTCCTCCTTGTGTGCTCGGCAAGAATGGAGGAGGAAGAGAGGAGCAAATGCAATTGATGGCATGAAGAATGAAACTCCCAAACCCCCTTATTAATCAACCATTAAGGTGGTGAATGAAGAGTTTTCCATGGCCCTTCATCTTCCTCTACCATTTAACCACCATTCACTTCCTTTCCTCACAAGAATTCCTTGCTAGGTGAGTTGGTTAAAGCATTCATTGGTTATACAAGAGGTCCAAGGTTCAATCCTTGGCCCATGCATCTTTATTTTTATTTTATTTAATCTTTTTTCTTATTTTCGAAAATTCCCCTTTTATTTCGAAAATTCTCCAAAAATGACCCATAATTTTGCCAATATTCCTAAATAAAATTCTTTTATATTTATATGAATTTTACTCAATTAATACCCATTTTTTTCGGAGTCCATTTAAGGCCCATTAGTACCTAATTCCTCAAATTAATTAGAAAAATTAAACTAATACTTACCCATAATCATGCTAATATGTCCCATTAAATCCTATTTATCTTTATACTAATTTCCACCTAAAATCCACCGATAATTATGGTACTAGCAAGCCCATATAAGGCCCATTAGTGCCCTTTTTCCCAATTTAAATGGAAAACATGGATTTTCTAAGCCAAAGTTTGCATTATTACCTCTAGGTCCTTCGGAAAATTATCTAGACATGCTTAATATTTTAATAAAATATTAAGAGAATTTTCCGGGTCGTTTACAATCCCCCATACCTCTTGAAAGTTCGTCCNTGCGAGCTTTTGAGATAGTAAGTGTGATATGTTAATATGCATGATTGCTTAAGTTAGAATATGATTGTTAGATGAATTAAAAGTTTAAAAAAAAAGATTTCCGCATTTCTATTAGTCATGCATCAGAAGTCGAGAAGTAGAGAAAAGTAACGATCCGTCTAAGGTAGAAGAAGGCGGGTCGCTACATCTGGCCAGAGCATCACGTGATCAGAGTATGAATATCTCAGATACATGAGAGTAATTAGAATCCGTAGGACGAGAAAACGTTACTTGGGCTAGGTGTGACGTAGTCAGCCTAGTGGGGACTGATACACATAGACCATGTCCTGAACCAAGTGGGTATAAGATGGTGAAGGGAATGTGACACGATTCATTATAGCTGCTGAAGGGTTTCAGAATCATTTCTGAGGTCAACCGTTGATCTTTCAATTAATTGGGGATCATGATGTACTACTAGGTGCCACTCATGATCGTTCTATAATTAATTAGTTAATTATGGACGACCAACATAAATTGAAAGCCTATTTGGTCACATGCATAACGAGTAATTCGAAAGATTTAAAACGAGTTGAGAATTGGATTCTCCAATCGAGATAGACTATTTTTGGTAAGTCTAAACAATAGTCAAAGCTGAATTTATTTCAGACGCATCGGAAGCATAGAATGGCTAAGTCTTTTAAAGACTTAATGATTGAATTAAATAAGTTTAATTCATTAAAGGATTTGATCCAAGGTGGTATGGTTTATTATAAGCTTAAAATAATCCATGGGATTATTTTATCATGAATTAAAATAAACCAATGAGTTGGTTTGTTTTATAAAAAATTTATAATAAATCAAAGATGACAAAATTTAATCCATTGGTGGGTTTTGAACTATGGACCTATGGTTTGGATAAAATCTTGACCGACCACTTGAGATGAGATCTCTTGTATATGAATTTCGGCCACCACTAAAGGATAAGGCTATTTTGGTTTGTTTTATAAAATAGACCAAAGGTTAGTTTATTTTATAAAAGGTTATATAAATTTTATATATATAAATTTTTATATAATGAACCAATGGTTGGTTTGTTTTATAAATTTTATATAATCATGCCAAAAGAAAGAGAGAGCCTTGATTATGGATTGATTGAGAAATTATTCCATAATCAAGGAGAGGAGGCTTGATCATGAGAGCCTTGATTATGGATTGATTGAGAAATTATTCCATAATCAAGGAGAGGTTTGCTTGGGAATTAAGAAACCTCTCCCTATATAAAGGACCCAAGGGGTGCCTTGGTAGATGATCCATCCAAGAATTGCTTGGGCTCTCTCCTCTTCTTCTCTCCCTCTCTCTTGGCCGGCCATAGGCCTTTCCCCTTTCTCCTTGACGTGGGCACAAGGAGAAGCATCAAGGCGACGAAGTTCTTCCTTGCGACAATCTTCCTCTTCGGCCGACTTTGGTGGTGAGTCTTTCGATTTGATTACTCTCTCGGTTTTCGTCGTGTTCACGGAGAATCTAGTAGTTCTCGTGAACACGAAACTCGTGGCTTAGCGAAGTCATCCCGACGATACTCGGCGTGGATACGAATAGAGGCGGAGCTTTCAAGGGACGCTAACGGTTGGATCTCGTCCCTTCTTCCAAGTTACGCAAGGTATTTCGTAGAGTAATTTCCTTTTTTGCAAAAATTTTTATATTACGATTATGTGAACACATTGCATGCTTAGGATATGTGTTAGAATAATTTAGAAAATTATTTATGCTTTTGTTTCCGCTGCATGTAATTATGTAACAATTACAATACGTGTCCGCGTCGGCATGCACTCGGTCCCAACACTCCCAAGTACAGAGTCCGAGTGCAGACTCTCAACTCCCGATGGTAGACTCCCGAGTCCAAGTGCATACACCCGACTGCAAAGCTCGAGTTGCAAGTTTCGACTACCAAGTACAGACTCTCGAGTGCAGAGTCTAAATGCAAACTCTCGAGTGTAGAGTCTAAATGTAAACTCTCAACTTCCGAGTGCAGAGTCTATGCAGACTCCCAACTCTCTAGAGCAGACTCTCGAGTGCAGAGTCTCGAATGCAGGAAAGAAGATGTTGAGGCCTACTTTCAAGCAGTTTCCTTAAAACAAATTCGTCCTACCTCCGGCTGTGCTTCGAGGTTATGTGGGTCGTCTACTTCCTAGGATACAACGGCAAACTGCGATCTCCACCAAGTACAAGTGGTCACGTCGAACTTAGTGGTACCCGAATGCTATCACGGGTATTCTGCCAAGCAAAAGAAGCACAACAAAGAGGATGAGAGAGAGGGGGAACACGGGTGGATGAAGATTTCTTATTATTTTTTCGTCTATCTTCTTTTTGTGTGGCTCTTACTCACGATCTCATTTTGTAAGAGCGCTAATCCCAATCAATGAATGACCAAGTTATGGTCATTCAACACTCGGTTTAATGATAATCATCTGCAAGTATATTGATTGGCTATTATCGCCAAGAGGTTACGAAATCGTCATTAACTTCAATTAATACTTCCGTTGCACTCTTAAGCAGATAGCAAAAAGAGATTAAGATGGCAAAACGTTAGTTCATTCGCTTAGGTAAATTTTATCTCGACCGGTCCGACATTCGATGTATGTAAGTCGTGATCGCACACGAGTCAACTTGGTTCAATGTAAACCCAAGCCATGGATTTCCACCCCTATGCACTCACATATAAGAGAGAGTCTCTTTCTATGTATTTGTTTACAACTAACATGCTTATGAATCAATATAAACCAATCAATATGCCTTGAAACTCCGAATATGAGACTAAAGTCTCATTCATAATGAAGGTTTTTCCTCTCCACCTCTTTTCCATTCACTTATATCCAACAGAAACGTCCTAATGAACGATATCACTATTAGCACGCCATCTAAAACACCAAAACAAAACCTAAATTAAATTTTGGAACCATATCACTATCAGCACACGATCTGATAAGATGGATGAGTTGCAACATGGTGGCTATAACGTGTCAGCAAATGATCATACGATTAGATGTGAGCGAAGGGATCACATGGCAGCAATGGGGATAGTGTGCGACGGCGGCTCGTGTGAGCAGCAAGGTTGGGGTCGACGACAATGTACAGGCTGAGTAATGACGACCACAAGCTCAAGGGAAGGTCCTGTCGAAACCGAGACAAAGGGATGGAAGGTCAAGCCGGCAATACCTAACTGCGAAGCGCGACGAATAGAACCGCTAGGACTTTGCGGCGGCAACGCGTTCGATGACGAAGAAGGGGAATCGAATCCTCGTAGAACCGAACAAGAAGTGGGAGGAGGATTCTTCCGCGCGATCATAGTTGTGAATCTTCTCCAGAGCAGATATAGAGGAGTTTATAAATTCATCGAAAATCCTATTCCAATCGGCCCGTCTGGTTCGGTTCATCCTGGTTCTAAATTTGCTTGACCTAAAATCCCTATTTTAACCCCGATTTGATTCCAGTTCGAGACGAAGTTAAATCGAACTCAAATTGACTTAACATTGGGCACTAATAGCGTCAGAGCTAGGGATGACAATTTTATCCGAATCCGACGGAGGATCTGACATCCGACCCGAATGGAGGAGGATATGGAGGGACTACTAATATCCGATATCCGACCCGAATACCCGATTAAATAAAAAAATATATATACAGTAAAGAATTTTTTTTCAAAACCTATTAATAATTTGTGTTAATATTAGAAATAGATTATATATATGTTTAATCTATTTTTAAAATTATATAGATATATTTTTTTTAACTATTACGTTAATTCTAATGTACTTTTATTCAATGATATAGTTGGATAGAAAGAAGAAAAAGTATTAGAATATAAGATATCCGATCCTATAATGGGTATGGGTATTCCGATGGATATCCAATACCCGATGGGTATGGGGATGGAGAATATACAATCCGATCTGATTGCCATCCCTAGTCAGAGCGCCCTTTTTTTACAATTAAACAAATATCATCCATCAACCCACCAGAAATTTTACATTATCATTCTGTACACTATTCGATATTATTGTTTTCTATCCTTATATTGATATAATCTATTATAATAATTATAAAATCGTAATAATTATAACCATTATAATAATTATAATTTTATAATTATTATAACGCTTGCTTAACATTTTTAAAAAATATATTCAAATTGTAATAGTTACGATTTTGTAACGGTTGACATGTTTATTTAATATTTATGTTATAGTAATTATGAAACTGTAACGATACAATTCATACTTATTTATCTAATATTCACATATTAACGGTTATGATTTCATAACTATTACAATTCACATTTGTTTCATTAAATAATATTCAGGTGGTAGCGATTATAAAAGTAGTTATTCCAATTCAAATTTATCTGATTCATCATGTAAATCATAACTACTATAATATGGGCGTATTCAGTTCATACAATTGGTTGATGGAATCAGATGATAAAAGATAATAATATCGACAGTATATTAAAAAGATATCTTATATTTCTATAAGGGACTAATGGGGCAGGACATTTTTATAATAATTTTGATAAAATTAGTTGTTCTAATTTTTGCCCCTTAAAATTTTGATTCTCCTGATTAACCTTCAATTTCGGCTATAAACTTATCTCTTAATTTGTCTCTCTTCACATAAATTAGAGACGAGCTATGAGAGACGTCTAAGTTGAGTATAATAACTTTTTACTATAATTATTAAAAAGACATTATATATATATATATAAAGTCATTAAATTTAAAATTATCATTTTAAAAATTATAATTCTTTATTATATCCACACAGGTATTTCGATTTTATCTTATTAATCATAATTTTATCTTATTAATCATATCTTAGCCGACCACATAAAACATGGTTGTTGTTGTATCCTATTAATCATATCTTAGTCAAAATATAGATCATTCAGATGATTAATATGTGATCCCAATAATAACATTGCTATTATTAGTTTTACATAGGTTTATGGAGATTTTTGGTGGCATGAAACAAAATGAAATGAAATGGGAATTATGATCATTTTCTTCTAGTAATTTATTCTAAGATTTTAATGCAAATGTTACATTAAATAATCATTTCAAGGTAACAAGTTCCAAATCATACAACAAAGACCTTTTGTGTGCCTCATGCTCCTGGTCCCTAACAACTGCAACCAAGTTGTTCAATACTTCATAAATCACCTTGCTTTGGGGATGAACCCTATCTTCGACGACGAAAACATGCACCTCCTTGTCCACTTCAATCCAACTTGCTCCTGTATCCTTCTTCACTCCTGCCTTCTTCATCTGCTTGAGGATTCTAGCTCTCTCGACCGATCTTCCCTCCGATGAACATATGTTTGCCAACAAAACATAACCTGCAGGGCATTCTGGTGAAATTTGAAGCAAACGTTCTGCGGCATATCTTCCCATCTCCAAATCGACATGAATGCTAGAAGCACCAAGCAATGCCTGCCAAGCATGAGCATTAGGCCCGGCAACTGCACAAAGATCTTCAATGAAGTTCTTTGCATTGTTCAAAAGCCCTGCTCGACCCAACATGTCCACCACACAAGCATAATGCTCCATCCTCGGTACGATCCCGCGATGCAAGTACATTGATTTTAAATACTCAATGCCTTTCTCGATAGAACCTATATGGCTACAAGCATGGAGCAAAGACAAGAAGGTGACATCCGTTGGATCCACGCCTTCGGCTTTCATATGCTCATATAGCTTGAGTGTTTCCCCACCGTATCCATGGCAGGCAAAGGCCGCTATGATCGAGTTCCACGACACCGAGTTCTTAACCTCCATCCGCGTAAAAATTTTGGATGAATCCCACAGTTCACCGCATTTAGCATACATGTTGATCAGCCCATTAGAAACAAAAATATTTGATCCCAGTGACTTCTTAATTACCATTGAGTGTATTTGCTTGCCTAGAGAGAGGTGTGCTGAGGGACCAAATGCACCCAAAACAGCAGAGAACATGTTTTCGTCAATTTCTTTCCCTGATCTGACAATCTCAGCAAACAGTTTGAATGCTTTTTCCTCGAATCCATTCTGTGACAAACCGACTAAAATCAGTGTAACACATACCTCATCAGTCTTCTTACAGGCCTGAAAGAGTTCGAGTGCGTCTTCCATCGTGCCACATTTTGAGTACACATCCATTAGAGCACTTTGAACATGGAGGTCCAGATGAAACCCAGTCTTTAGAATGAGACCATGAATCTGACGTCCTACGGGAAGAGCCCGCAATCCAGAACAAGCGAGGAGGGCACTTGTGTAGGTAAGAGAGTTTGCTTCCTCCGCAAATCGCATGTTGTGGAACATAGCTAAGCTCTCCTCGGGCAGAAGGTTTTGAGCGAGCCCAGAAACCATGGCGGTCCAAGTAACCACATTTCTGCACCGCATTCCGTCGAACACCTTTCGGGCACAACTCGGAGACCCGGACCTAAAATAAGCTGTCACGAGGGCATTGCCTACTGGAATCACTAGTTGATATCCCCTAACAATTGTGCAAGCATGGATCATAGTGATCCCCAGGAGGAGCTCCATTTCGACATAGATCGACAAAACTGTGGAATAGGTGGCATGATCGGGAAGGCTGATCCCCGACTGATGCATTCGCTTGAAGTAGCCAATCCCTCTTTCCCAGTCATTCCCGATCAAACAACCTGAAATGACGGAGTTCCACGAGACGGAGTCTTTAAGTGTCATTTCATCGAACAGCTTGGCTGCAGCGACCATTTGGCTGCATTTGGAGTACATGGAAACGAGCGCATTCCAGACGTGGATAGCGTGGCTGCGAGCGTGGAGAGCGAAAGGGTCTAGAATTTTGAGAATCGCAGCATGAAACGATGTCCCGAGACGATAGTTCCTCTCTCTGCCGCAGAGGGAGACGAGAGAACTGAGACACGAATTGGCATGGCGATTGTTAAGAGAAAGTGGATGAGGAAGGACTCCTCCATATCTCATGCCTCCCATTCATGCTGTTCTGTTAGCCCCTAACGTGGTGACACGGTTGAACACGAGGATTGTGCCTTTGTTCTTAGCCTATTGGGTAATGCACCGGGCACTGTCCAAGTCTAAGTCTAAGTCTAAGTCTAAGTCATGCATATTTGGCAAACATCCAAGTTAGGCATGCGTGCAAGATATACTAAACAGCGGATAGTACATGAGACACTGCTCAAGCCCAAGTCATGTAGGAGGCAGCCTTAGCAATCATCCAAGCCGAGCATGTGCGCAAGGTATGTGGAAAAGCGGTAAAGGATTTTGATAGACCACGAAGGGGGGTGTCCAAGTCCAAGTAAAGCAGGAAGTAGACTTAGCAAATATCCAGCCTATTGGGTAGGTGCGCAGGGCGTACCACAGACTAACTAACGGATGTGACAACGCACGAAGTGTTGTCCAAAGCTCAAGTCATGCAGGGGCAGACTTGGCAATTATCTAGACATGACATGTGTGGAAGACATGCCAAGCAATGGATTCAGGTAATGCATGGAGTACTGCCCAAACCCAAGTTATGCAGGAGGCAGACTTAGTAATTATCTGGACATGAATTGGACATGTGCGCAAGGCATGCCAATTAATGAGAAGGATTCTGACAGTACGCAGACCACTATCCAAGCCCAAGTCATGCAAGGGCATACTTGGCAATCATCTAGGTCAGGCATGTGGACAAGACATGTCAAGTAGTGCAGAATTGCGGCAATGCATGGGGGGTTGCTCAAGCAGCAGTCATGTAGGGGTAGACTTGGTGATCATGCGAGTCAGGCATGTGTGCCAAACATGCCAAGCAGGAAAAGATGTGGTAACGTGGAGTGTTGTCCAAACACAAGTCGTGTAGGGGGCAGACTTGGATTGTAGTGAATATGTATGTTGGGTCTTAACATTTAGCCAAGCAAGGCTAGCAGGAAAAGTCAAGTCATAACATGCGGTGGGCGCAATATAACATAACAGATAGAGCATATAGGGTTGTTTCACTCAAGTTTGTGATGCAAGACTTGGCCATGCACAAAGCGTGCATGCTAGCATTTGGTATGATGCCAAAGTAGTGAAACCATGGGGCATGCACAGGGCGTTCGGATTGGCATTTGGCATGGTGCTAAATTAATAGAAGGATGGAGCAAAGCATAAGAGGGTATAGGCTGACATTTGATATGAGCTCAATGTAGCCAAGACATGTGGACAAAATAGTAATGTGCAAGTTGAGGTGGTTTTGTACACGTGACAAGGGTTGTTGATACAACTATAATGTAACCTCCATTCTAATTGTCACTCATTCATGATTAATCAAGTTGAGTAATGTTGAACCTGAGATGACCAGTCCAACCCCAAGGAAATTTCCTATCAACCATCAAGGTAACTTAGGAAATGCTCGCGACGAATGGTCCAGAAGCCCAACATCTCACAGTTGCATGTCCCCATTTGGAAGAAATTTTTTTTATAAAATTCGTCGTAGTTGAGGATCGAACCATTGATGCTTAGGAGATAACTAGTCGCTCTTTCACTATATTATAGTCCCCGAAGCAACTGCCACACATTCATGATAAATAGGTAAGGTGGGTTATTAGCAAGGAGGAGAGGCAAATTGTGAAAACATTGTGAGGAAATCATGAGGGATTTATATGGGTAGATCATAAGTGATTTGTGAGCGATTCTATAATTGTTTTGTTATTGAGAATGAATAATAAAGGTTGGGAGTTTTTTTATATGTTTGTGTTGTTTACTGGTGGCATTCGTTGGAAGATTATCTTGTGCATCTCTTGGAGCGTTGTTATGAGATCCTCTGTCATGCTTTTTCTCTGCCCTCATATTTCAAACCGCCCATCCACCGTCGATGCCCCACCCGATTGCTGCCCACTTGCCTCTGGGCGGTTGCTTGGCATGACTAAACTATAACTTGAGGGGAAGGTGAACCCTGGAGGATCATCACCAATTGTGATTGTGCCAGATAGAGACCAGAATTTGGTGCAATCTTAATTGGCGACGATCCCCCGGGTTCACCTTGTTGGGGCAATTTATGGTCCGGAGTGACCATGTGTTTTGATGTTTGGGCAAAGGGTTTAAGTTAGGTTCACCCTTGTATTTGATATATGTATTTGAGTGTGCAGGTCTTGCAGGATACACATGAACTTAGTTGGACGGCTTCGAGACCGGTAAAGGATGGCATGGAGGCAAGCCATGGGCTTGTGTGCGCATCTGAGGGTCGTGGATAAAACAGGGACGATGAGCCGAGGGAAGCGGATTTCGAGGCATACGTGAAGGATGACATGGAGGCAAGCCGAGGGCTTGTGTGCGCATCTGAGGGACGAGAGCCAAAGTTGAAAAGGGCTTGAAGGCAACAGGTCGAGGTTGCTGGATGAAGAGTCAACTAAGTCGTGAGGGTTCGAGTGCTGAGAGAATTGTACTCGGGAAATCCTAGGGTTCGAGTGCTGAGAGAAATGTACTCGGGAAGGAAAACCCTAGGTTTAAGGGTGGACTAGTCGACTGGTGCTGGATGAGTCCAGTCGACTGGTGTATGCCACAGAAAGATCAGTCGACTACAAATGGGGCAATCGACTGGTGGTCAGTCGACTGCAAATGGGGCAGTCGATTGATGGCGGCTAAAAATTCGAACGTTGGGGTTGCAACGGTCGAATTCAAGTGGGACCAGTCGATTGACCTTGGAGTAGTTGATTGGTAATGGTCATTTCAGCCAAGAGCACTATTTAAAGGGGCTCGATTTTGGCTGAGAGTTCTTGACGAAAGTGGCTTTGGTTAAAGGTCAATTAGTAGTCTAAGAGCTCAGGAGTGTTGTTCGGGTTGTGGCGAGGTTTCTCTACCCACAAGGAGCTACACAAGCTAACCGGAGGTCTTCCGGGGAGTCATCCACTAACGAATCGGGATCGTCCACCTTACGAACAACCGTGGAGTAGGAGCTTTATCTCCGAACCACGTAAAGGTTTGATGTTAGCGATTGTTTGATTGTGTTATTAGTATTTCTACTTGCGCACACTAACAATGTAGGAAGAGAAAATCGAGAAATAGCTATTCACCCCCTCTAGCAAATGACAAGGTCCTAACACACCTTCCTCCTAGATTATAGTTTAGTCGGGACAGGCAACCGGAGGCTGTCGATGGTGGGCTCGCGCAGAGCACTAACGGTGGGTGGGCTGTTTGGTACATGAGGACAGGGGAAAAGTGGGACAAATATCTCATCTCACTGCCAGGCTAAATCAAATGTAGGATTTGATTGTCACGCAGGAAAAATTATTTCAATTTTGAAATAAGAAATTACCATTGTGCCATGTTCAATAGTTCGCAAGTGGGATCAAGTTACCTTCGAGGCTATGGTGCAACGAAAAGATGACTAATTATCTCCTAAATACTCACGGTTCGATTCCTATCTACGATGAATTTTTAATTTTTTTTTTCTAAATGGGATGCACAACCGTCAGATCTTGAGTTTTTAGATTGTTCGTCGCGAGTACTTTTCAATTTTTCCTAATGATTGATGAGAAATTTTTGTAGGACCAGATCGATCATTAAAATTCGTTATTATCTAACTTAGTTAATCTTTGCGAGTGGGATCATGGTGTAACCTAATATAATTTCAATATAATTCGTCAAACTATAAAATTCGTTTTTTTTAAAATATTTTTTAATGGTCAACTATAAAAGTAAGAAACCCTAGCAAGAGCCTAATATATAAGGCGGAGGCCTGACACGGCCGGCAACCAGAGCCTGCCATGGGTCGATCACGGCGGAAGTACAAGAAATCCCGTCCTAAAGTTCGCGTCGGCCTTCCGCGCAAGAAACCCGGTCTCTTCAAGCCCGTATGCAACATCCCGAAGGCTCTCGCTGCCCCCGACGGGGACGCGGATGTCTGGGAGGAAGGGACGAGGGAGTGGGACGCCAAGGGAAGCGTCATCCGTAACTACAGGACGTTTGGAGTAGTCTCCAACCCCAATATCCGTAGCGCAGTGTCGCTCTCTCATCAGATCGCAGAGTGCCCCTCTCTCCAGCTCCCTGACCGTGAATCTGCTCCCGTTTCGGAGTTCGACCCAGTCGACAGCGGCAGCGATCTTGAATCCGATGGTTAGTTGATTTAAGAGATATAACACTTGCTTTTCGTTTACATTTTGCTTTTACGCTTCACATATTTTTTCCCCTTTAATTGGACTGGTGGATTGCTTTTAAAAGTTCAATTGTTTGATAGTTTAAACTTGATTTCGTATTTTCAAACAATAATGTACTTAGTTTATGTCATTTACAAGTTCTAGCTTTTATTGTAGCTGGGAAATTAGGAATATTGTTGTGCCTTTACACGGTTCCTTTGTACGTAGATTTTAAATTTCTTTAATGCAAAAGGTTGAACCACCTTATATTTGCTCCATTCTGATTTCTAACTGTAGTAAGATTTGACTACTTTGTTCTAAGCATTTATCCTTTTGTTACTTGGCGAAGATGCCCACGCATATTAAATGCAGCTACTGCAGCTTTGGTGCAATACAGTATCTAGTTTTTATCATTGGAACTATTTCTGACTTTTCTCTAGCATGGCTAATCAATGGTACTTTGCTATTACTTGTGTGTTAGGATAACTCGAAAGTTGATAGATGATTCGATAACTGGTACAATCCCTCTTCTGGAAACAAATTAGACAACAGTTAGCTACTCTGATTCAGTTGTTATGGCTCTCAATTCTAACTAAAAATCATATTCCGTAACACCTAGAATATATAACTTTTTGCCCCCGCGGGCATGACGCGATTGGTAATGGCTCACTTAGGTGATCCCTCACTTTCCGGGTTTGATTCCACTCTGGTAGAGCGTAGAGCGTGCAGTATGCTGACGGAAGAAATTGCCATAGGTTGCTGCGTGGTCGGACCATCGGGTACCGATATCATCAGTAGTGAAGTCGCCACGTGTCTCTGTCCCGCGATTTACCCTCGTTGACCGGTGGGGATTTTCGTTGAAGGCTATGGGGCAGGATCGGTCAGCCAAGTGGATTAATCGGGCGCAAACCTGGGTACCCCTTATAAATTCAAAAAAAATAGAATATATAATTTTACAATATTTCTGTCAGATATTCCAATTCAGCAAATTACCTACTGATTAGAACATGGGCACACATCTTCCACTGGACAAAATATGAGATTGAGCTCCCTGGCTAGAAGGGTGGGGGTATCACCATGTTCCCCTTTTCACTGTGATCATCTTCAAGGACAAAGGGAAGCAAGCAGAAGCCTCCATCGGAGGTGAGCCTCATGTATTGCAAGCGCCTTGATCCACAATATGTCGAATATAGTGCCTCTGCCCAATATAGGCAATGAAAAGTTGATCTCATAGAAAGCATATGAGATACATACCAATGCTTAGCCTGGTGACCAGTTTTGCCTATCATTAATAAGTGAGTTATGGAGCTGAACTTGAGAGCGGCCCCACTTAATTTTAACAATAACATCTAGAAGTTGGTGAAGTTAGGTCCCAATCATTCATTTGTTTTGAGTAAGTCGTGCAACTGGAAAAATGCTATAAAAAAAAATGAAGAACTAGGTAACGGGGAAAAACGCTATCAAAGATTAACTTTGCGCTAGTGACAACCATGAAAGGAACAAGAAATATCCATACTTGTTGGTCCAAGTTGGTTGTCCTCCTAGCAAAAATCGCTTCTTGTATAATTGGGTGTGACTGTGCTGTTCATTACAGGAAATGCACAACCCCTTCACACTCCTTTCAATTGTTTTTGCACGTTTAGCCACTCTAACTGTTGATCGTGCTATCACAGATGGCCACTGTGCTATTTATGCGGTTTTCCTACAGTTCCACTAGATTATTTGGGGCCAGCCCTTGTTTTGTTATAGATTTGCTGAGTTTGTAGCTTCAGTGAGATTTTGGGGTCTGTTGGTTGCATTTATGCAGCAATTAGGGGAAGAAACCATGTACAAAAATGTCAACTTCTTGTTCAGAATTTAAGGAACTGCTATGATCGACTGGTCAAGTGCTCAAAGTTTTGTTGGTAAGCATGGGCGGTTCCAGTCTGTTGTAGGGTCAATAGTTTACCACATTGTCACATCCTTTCCACTAGGTGAAACTACATCCTTTTTCTCATGATCTGGTGCTTGTGGCTGGTAAAAGTTCTTTCATCACCTTAATTAGCACACTTTTCCACTAGGTGAAGCTACAGAATGTTCTAATGATCTGGTGTTTGTGGCTTGTGTAAATTTGATGCTGTCCAGCAAAGCTTTTTTTCACGAAAATCAAACTTGTTTCCAGATAATTTATTGCGTTTCCCTTATTTATCTTCAACTTGATTTCAAATAATGCAGATTTGAAGTCTGCGCTTGGGAAGATGCGCAAGGATGGAAAAGTAGCACCTACTCAACCGCTGACTTTTATGCAACGCGTTCATGTTGGGAAGTTAATTGAAAAATATGGTGATGATTATCAGGTATCCTTTATGCAATCTGAAATTAGTTAATAATGTTTTTTCAATATGTTTGTGTTGCTTCATGGTTGAGAAAACTTGTCCTGCAGGCCATGTTCAGGGATACGACGCTAAATCGAATGCAGCATTCCGTTGCTTCGCTGAAGAAGTTATGCCGAAGGTACAATGCTCGTGGCAAGCTCTTCGTCACAACCTAAGAGGCAATTGTGAACGTCGAGGCTGCTCAATACGGTTATGAACGATATGAAATGTTGTCTTCAATCAAGGGCAGCTCTTAGACATGTGACAAATATCTATGCATATCCTTTGTTTGCTCTTTTTGCATGTTTGGAATTAGAGGATATAAATATATTTGGCGACATTTTTGAATTCTGCAGTTCTCTTTTCTGGGGGAAAAAACAAACAAACGCTAACTTTTTTAAATATCAATTTTTTGAAAATGGTTTCCATTTCATCAATTTTAAGATAAATTACAACATTATAAATAGAATTCTAATTTCCGTTGTTTGCTTTTGAGCCGACGATCTAGCTTTCCGAATTGCCGAGGTGTTCTTTGAAAATTTCCGTATCCGTATATTCAACAGAGCATTTGGAGCACTCAGTGCGACGTGGTGCAACGTAAGAGCTTTCTCCCCGGAGGGAGCCAGACGGGATCCTCTGTGGATCCCTGTCCATATTTATTGGCGACGGTCGATAAATCGTTCGATCGTCAATTGAAAATTATCGATGATTTTTAATCGTTATACCGAATTAAATTATATCTTGGAAGAACGATGGATCGGTCGGAATCACTGTAATTGTAATCTTTCGGATTCGACGGTGAATCTGGCGAGATCGCAATTGTGGCGATCCCAACGGGTTCACCGTACCCTCCAGGGTATAGTTTTGTTTGGAGCGACGGTTGAAGATCGCCGGTGATGTCTAATCGGCGATCGGATGACTCGTCGGCCGTCACTGGAAAATGAAATAGGCGGAAGAGAGGGTAAAGTGGGACGGAAGATCTGCCCTTGGAGGGAGCGAACTCTCAGTGTGACGTGGTGGCAATGTAAGAGCTTCCTCCCCGGAGGGAGCTCGCTCCTTTTGAACGGCTTCGTCTTTATGGAGTCGTTTTTTTAATTTCTTTTTAATATTAATTTTTTTAAATATTTTTTATATATATATATTATAATAATTTCGAAAATTTTATAAAAATTAGATTATTATTTTTAAAATTTATAAAAATTTAATTATATATAAAATAAAATACGAATGAAAAATGAGAAATATGTAAGATAATAAAAAAATATGAAATCTATAAAAGAATTATTGAAAAAATTTTATAGTGAAAAAATATGTAAAGTTTTGTATTTTTGATACGGTACAGATGTAACAAGGAACCCTTGAAAAATTTTCACTGAATACCATCTAGGCTAAAAACTACTTCTAGAGGTAGTCATCTGAAGGTCAAATTGTCATCCATCTATACAATCGTTCCATATGGTCCCCACTGTTTAGGCCGCATAGAATTTTTATTATGGAATAAAATACAGATCCAAATAAACTCAATTTTATTCAAACCCAAAATAATTCGAAATTATTATTTTTTTCAAATCTATTTGTGAATATTAAAATTTTCTCTCCCAGCACAAGATCGTACAGAAATATTTTACTTTTTCCCTTCTAAGATAATATTTAAATATTTTCAATACTTTAATTCTACTTATCTTCTTTCTTTCAAGTGGTTATTTCTTTTAAAAAAATTAGATCCCAAGCTCACATGCTCATTTTGGAAGCGAACAAATAGCTAATTAAATGCATGGAAGAACTTTTCGCCATTTTAAATTGACTATGTCTGTTAACGTTTCACCATCTTAAACAGTGAATTTAAACCTCAAATTATCTATCAGGATTGTACCAAGAGTCGAGATCATAGATTTTAACGAATTAATAAATAAAATTTTTTAATATACAATTGAACTAAAAAAATTGAGATGATTAACTATCTGCTACAAGCCTTTTTAATTTATCTGGATGATCAAATAACAAATTTTTATGAAACTAAATAATCACGTCAAGATTAAAACATCTCCCATGAAATTTTTATCCCGTGGGAGATGTCCTTAATCGACATAAATTAAATATACGATGTCAATTGGAAAAAAAAAACATTGAACAAAGAAACACGACAGATAAGCTTTATGTTACGTTAAAATGAACACGCATCACTTTTTGCCACAATCAAGATTTTTTTTTCCCCCCTACTATACCATCATGTCACTCCATCGTTGGCCTTGGGGTTAAATTGACAGCCACCACAAAAAAATCTGCAGATGATGGCAGAATTCAACTAGTAAAATATTGGATCATAGTTCAGCACTCCTGATTTACACACATTCCATCCATTGATTCAAAACGGTTCTATGATTTAGCATAAACTTCAATGATATCGTCATTCTCCATGCCAAGGGCTTCAGGTGTCGCATTTGAACTAACTTTCTCTCCGTCGAAAGAGAATACTAACTTGTCTAGCTTGATTTGTACCTTTTCAGCATACAATTTGAAAAGCCTCTCAAAATTTTCATCCTGCAATGTACAAGATAGCCACTCTTTTAGTTCTAAACAACTAATTTATCAACAAAAACACAACTGAGTATAAAAAGATGAAGGGGTAAAAAGTCATTCAAGGATTAGTTTGACTGGGACAAAGTGGGAAAAAAAACAATGATTAGAACAGTTACACCTGCTGCAAGAAAAAGATGAGGATGCAAAATAAAAAATCAATTCAGCAAACCTGAAAAATACCATGTCTTTCTCTTTAATTTTTCAAATTAAAGTAATAGTCAAGTTGCTCCTATTTCTTTGAGCATGTATAACTCATCTAGATTTATTATATTATTTAAGTTATAGAAAGAGGAGGAGCCTTGACGTAACGGTAAAGTTACTGCCGTGTAAACCATCTCTTGCAAAGCATAGTAAGACTGCATATAATAGATTCTTTTCTGGAACCCCACATTGATAGAAAATTTGTGCACCAGGCTGTCCTTTTGTTTAGGTTATAGAAACCTATATAAGAAATCTTATATTTAAGACAAATTGAGTGTTGGATAAGTTGTCTACTTCCTCCTATCTTCCCTAGGCATGAAATTGCCAACTCAGGCAAAAACCTTGTATCATATCAAAGGATACTAGGCCACATTGTGCTTGTTAACCCCGATACATCTCATTCCCTCTTGTGATTCCATAAAAGAATTTCATTAATGTTCATTCACCCTCAATATGCATTTGGTGTTCATCAACAGGAAGAACATCACAGATTACCCGTGCAGCACGTGCGCATCTGCAAATTCACTCTCTACCTCAACACCCCATGAAATTCAGATGACAGCATCATTTGACCCAATCTTATGGCACGTTGTAACAATGACTAATTTGTCCTCAATCTAGTAGTGGTAGTTACTGCCCATATGTCCTATTGTCATCGCCTCCTGTTGCCCATCTCTGTAGTTTTTTAGCCCAAGCAGCCACCTCAAAATCCCACGTCTCTCACTGATAGACCAATTCTATAGAAGGAACTGGCTAGCCTTATCTCACCCCCTCCACCATCGACAATCCCTAACAAACAAAACAATCGTGTACCCATTAAAGACTCGATCCTTGCATCCTCATATTAACTGAGTCCATTGATTAGAAAAATGCAATATCTCTTGAGAAGGCCCTGATAGAAGGAAAAAAAACATTGGAATCCTATTCATTAAATTACTTAAAGCAAATTGTAAAATACTGTAAAAGAGAGGTTTAATACAGATCTATGAAGTACAGATTTGATTAGATTGGTCGAGAACAGAGCAGATGGTAATCTCAATAATAGACTTGCTCCCATCAATACAATACAATCACAATCTTTCAAAGAAATTAATACTATTTAATTTTATTGATAATTTAAATTAATTTTTACTAATTTAGCATTTAATTTATTTCTCCTAAAACTCCTTCCATCAAACTTAGTCTCAAAAAACCACAATTCCATTGGATCACATCTTAACACCAAAATCCCTCTTGATTAGTTACTATCTGAATTAACAAAATCAAGAGTCCTGCACAGAGTACTCACAACTCTATCAGTGTAAAACTCATCAAGAATATCACCAATGTCTAACATATATCTTCACTAATAACTATAGGATTATTATGTGGGAGAAGATTCATGTCAGTCTCTCCCAATATTATGTGTGAGTACATTATAGTCAAAATCACAAATCTAAGTGACTCAAGGACATCATAAAATATTAAATCCTAAACTATTTTTCGCTTGGATTGTCACATTGAAGAGTAATTTGAGTGGTAAGACATGATGAGCATTAGCAAACTTGATTTGCTGAAATAAAGACAGTTAGTGAGATTGAAATTTTCTCACAGGTTGTTCAGGCTTTAGTTGCAACTATTGGGCGAACCAAGTAATAGTACCAAGATTAGATTTATACAATAGGAAAATATTGTCTCACATACTTCAAGGATCAATTATATATCAAATAGATAAATTTGAAATGAATGCCCCAAGTGTATTGGAAATCAAAGTTAATTCGGAAAAAAACCCATGAATTGTGAAGTTCGAATAAAAATCAGATGGACCCTCAATTGAGAGAGTGAAATCGAGAGAAAGATCAAATTTCTTTTAGGTAAGAAATGTCAAACTTATACAAGAGACAAGAAATCCAGATAAAGGTAAACCTACTTTAATAATATTTTAACAACAGAGACTGCAGCTAATCGGCATTTGTTAATGAATCACTTATCTACATGACTTTTCTTTCTTTTTCCCCCTTCATGTTTCTCTCCATGTCCAATGGGCATTTATAAACAGAAAGGACATGTTGGAAAATTAACTATCTTTCACTCTCTTAATTTTGTACCCTTTAAATTCAAAGTAAACTACGACAGGGAGCAGTCCTCCCACTTTTCCTACCTCTTTTCCATCAAGGTAATCCAGACTTTCTGTGTTGGATGTTTTCAGCATCTGATAATCACCGGGAAAATTAGATATTCCAAGGTCAATCTAGAGCACCCAATCCATGTATTTTGCTGCTAGCAAGTAGCAACAAGAAAGCAATGCCACCATCTGGTTCAATGAGGCATCAAAACATCCATTCAATAGGCTTCATCCATAAAATAACTAGTGATGGAAATTGAAAAGGACCTTCAGATTGTTGATATGGTCTTCCATTATACAAAGGCATCCAATCTACTCTGACAGTCCTAGGATGCTAGAGCAATGATAGGGAGAGTGAAAGCAAAGTGAATGACGTGACACTTTATATGCACACGTCCGATTATTGCTTGGACACCATCGGCAGCCGCCGCCCCGAATCAAACTATACCTTGGGGGGCACGGTGAACCCGTCGGAGATCGCTGCATGCAAAGTGCCACGTCATTCACTTTGCCTTTCACTCTCCCATTTTCACTCTCCCTATCATTTTTCAGGATGCTATCAACTATCAATATAAAGTCCAATGCAAAGCATAGAGGATCTGTACTTAGCACCCATGATGTCATTACAAATTTCTCTGATTTACAATTACATGGAGACATTTGATAAAGAACAAATAAGGAAGCAGGCAAATGGAGGTAAACCTTAAGTATAATAAGGGGTCACATTTGGTTACAATTATTTTGAACTGATAAAGTTATTCTAAACTTAGGAGCCACACTGAAAGATCATGTCACACATCAACCCATTGGGTTTATCATTTTGAGCATTTTATAACATTTAAAAAAATATATACATTTTTATTACTTAAAAGTCTAAGACAAACAACCCATAACCAATAAAGTTATCTGGGACGGTCAACTTGGTTCTCTAGAATCCTATTGACAACCTGAATAAGTCTGCAATTGATGTACCAAAAAGGGTAGTTATCAATAAAGATGATCATATTGGCATTAGCAAAGGCCCTTTCAATATTTATTGAGAAATTAGTCATCTTACAAAGCTCAATCAAAAGATTTTTTAAAAAAATTGAATTTGGAAGAAATTAGCTCGAAAATAAGTTTGACTCCAATAGGTATAAGCTGCAATTTGTTCAAGGTTAAATCAAAATAAAAAAGAAAGAATATTATTGAGATATGGCCATATTAGTTTAATTTTGAGGGGAGAAAAATGGACCAGTCTAGCTGACTTTCCACTGATTTCAGCTTAAATTTTTTAAATTCTAATAAACACATGGGCAAGGGAGCGACAATCTTAGTCACTCACATGAATTCTCACTCAAAACACAATTTCACAACCACAAGGTTTGTGCAAGCTTACGGATAATGGTTCAATCTTGTCACTGCTCATGATCTTTCACAAGCTAGATCTAGATCCTTATAGTAGCCTCGAAACTGCCTTCCTCTTATCAATGTCTCTCAAAAAAGATTATGGCTGATGGAGGAGACAATATATTTCTCTTGATCAATAGTGGGCTTACAATCACTTTTCATATAAAAACCGATTTGGATTTAACTGAGATGGCAAGTCTCACCTATTAATGGAGCTGACGATATCGAAAAATAATAAATAAGATAATATTATATCAATAAATATGATTTTATCACATCATAATGGATATTTAGTAATATTTATTAATTCTATATGAAAAATCTTATTTATTAATTACTAATAATCTAATGAGATGCAATAATCAAATATTATTTAGCATTTATAAAAGGTGATTTTATCATATAATAATCCAATATTATTATCCCAATATTAATAATACGATATTGTTGAAGGAAAAATCATGCTTTGAATACACTGTCCATACATATAGCCCCAAAATATTGACACAGACCAGCAAGCACTGTACTCCACTAATACTGAACTCTCCTTGGGATAAAAAATAAACCTTGGTTACTCATACATAATATAGCATTTCTTTAAAATCCAGTATGTACAGTAAAATATCTGCCAATATAACCTTGATCAAGCTGAAACCCATAATAAGATAGCAACATTTGGAGAAAGTAAAACATGAGCAAAAAACATTACCGAATAGACACGAAACTGCATTTGTCCTAGTTTGTCCTGGATTGATATTACTATCTTTTGTCTTACGATTTTTTCTTTTGATGGTTGCTCAATGGGTTTTCTTGATCTGTTATGCTGCTCTATCTCAGCTTCCTCTACATGATGCAGTGCATCTTGCACTGACTGAGCAATCGAAGCCAGATTTTGCTTATGTAATCTACAAATTAGAGAGAAAAACAAATCAAATTACATAATCATGGAAAGTTGTAAGTATTAAAGTCGGTCGAATGACAGGAATGTCAACTGGGAACAATATAACAATAAAATGATAAGCTCTGGACATAAAAAAAAATTACATTCCATATAAACTTAAGATAGAGCTTGAATGAAAAAAAAGCATCAAATGACAGTACTATAATGTTGAGAAGGCATTGATGTGGGTGCTAAACATAATTAATCACTGCATTTCAACCAAAAAAAGTTTAAAAATCCAGCCCCTGCCACATTGATAACTGCAAACTGAAGCTTGATCACTGGTTTATAGATCAATTTTAGAACTGAGTTTGGTTAAATGGGGATATGATGCCCATGTCTGTTAATCCCTTCTATCAATGAAAAATTTCATATCACGCATATAAAAGCCAGATCTTCTTAGTTTTTGAGCTTAACCAAAATATAATAGTGCATTATAGCATATTGGCATGAGTTGCTTAAAATGGCTTTTGAATGACCCAAAGAGAAAGAATACTAATCAATTATATTGTAGTTGATTTACAGAAACACTCAATCCTAGAAGTAATAACTAATTCCTTGAGATGTCAGAATGATAGTCTCAAATCCAGAAGAAATAAATCAAACGGTTGAAATTAATAAAAGAAAATTAGCATTTGATGAACTTGTATTAAGCAAACTAAATGACACAGTTCATGGTGCGTGCTAAATTTTTAATATTATATTGCATAAACTCCAAAAATGCAGATGATCTTCCCTTTAAGAACCATTTATCTGTCTGCCAGTGCTAAAAGACTGCTTAGAAAATAATTTTTTTAATATTATATTGCATATACTCCAAAAATATAGATGGTTTTCACTGTAAGAACCATTTATTTGTCTGCACAGTGCTACAAGGCGACTTGCAATATATGACTAAGTGTTGTGCCATATACACAGCGACAAAATTTTCATATATGTTAGCAAACAAGTGACTAATGCTTTCCGTTCAAATTATGAAAGAGTGAAAGACTTAGTAGCTGGCATGAAGGGGCCATTGGATGCTGTGTGTCTAACAGTTAAGTTACATAAACATGGAGGAAAGAAAAGGAAAGAATAAAGCTTCTACAGAAGGCAGTCAACATTAGATTTGCATTCCTTCCAGGAGTCTTGTCCACTGAAAACAGGAAACACACTACCCTTCCAATCCAGTAAAAAATGATTTGGCAATAAAGTTACAAAGCTAAATGGAATCATGAAATTAAACAAGCCTTACACATTGCAAAAGTACACAGCAGAGTGCCACAGAATAATGATGAAGCAATTTGACGTCAGTTAGACTTTAGCTCAAAAGAATTTCAAACATTTGTGAGATCAACAAAAATAGATGATTAATAGGAAAAGAAAAGGAACTTGTGTGTCTTTGCAGTTTCTTGTATTAATTTGGACAAACATAAGAGGAAAGAAAAGGAAAAGAAATAAATTTGATGATTAATAATCAATTTCTTTGAATTTTTTAGATCATCAAACAATCAGATTATACATCTATGGTATATCAACCTGATTTCTATCACACGGACTGGGAATTTTCTTATTGTGGAGGAAATGGTTGGCATAACAAGTTCTATGCTTGGATTTTTTTTTTATTTGCTTAATTGCGTTGCTTGAATAATACTTTTAAATTCTATAATTGCATATGTTATATTTTCTTTTGATAATTTTATCTTTTATGTTTCTAAATCTCCTGCACTGCAAGTAAACAAAGGCCAAGTGACGATGAGCCAAGAAAACATAGCCTGAAGTGAATTAAAGACCCAAATGTATATTAGTTCTTTACAAAGGCTAAGTTTAAACATTGCTTGCAAGCAGTCCAGTAAAATACCAGAACTGATACCTAATTGACATGACACCCAATTTCCATTCTACAAGGGCAAGCCCTAGCTACAACACAGTATAAAACAAAGGCAATAGCTTTTCCAAGGGCACCAACTGATAAGTACCTCAGTGTGTGGTATAGGACTGTCAAATTAGCATTGCGCTTTCGAATGATTGTGATGCGTTATGTGATACAATATGTCACCATTTCATGCTATACTATGTTTCTTTCTTTTGGGCTTGTCATGTGATCATTAACTGTTTGTTTCTTTGTTGATTGGATAGGTAGGATTTTCAATATCAGTTCTTTATTATGATTCAAATGTCTGTTTAAGTAGTCAGACTTTGAGCCATCACCGTCCAACCATGTTTGTCCCCTCTATTTGGGGTTGACAGCATTATTTTTAACATCAAATTTACTCTATACAAAGCTATATCATTAGTAGTATTCCTATTAAATAAATTATTTTTTTTATTATGTTACTTATTTTTTTCCTTTGGTTTCATTCTACCCTACCACTTTAATAGGTTTTACACTACTAACTAGAGAATTTATTGCCCATTTGAATATGTCCGTGCCAACTCCACCTTTTTTTTCCTCTTTATCAGTAATTTTATTTTATGATTTCTAAACTTCACATATCCATCTTAGTATTCTCATTTCAGCTATATTAACATTTTGTAGATGTTGCTATACAAAAGCCAAAACATTCTAATCCATGAAGGATAGTGTGAGTGTAAGTGTGTAACATACCACATTCATATAAAATTTTGAAGCAACTTATAGGAAATAAGATAGTTGATTCAAGGGGCAAGAAGAGAGCCATATATTATGGTTCTCTTTACATTTTTTGTACAATGGCTTAATCCTTATTAGTGTGGTGATTCAATTAACTATTTTGTATAATCACTTGTACAAGGGAGTCAGATATTAAATGGGGTTTGAAATCCATTACTGACTTAGTTTAGTTTTAATTGGTTTTGTATAATTGCTTCTAGACTTTCTGAGTTTCGATCAGAATGTTTATTAATCCATTGGAGATTTTCAATTATTGTCTGGTTCACATCTTCCAGATTTTATTTAAATGATGATTACATTCAATTTTTGATATGATTAATAATTATTAGATTTTTCAAGACTTTTTAAAAATACTTAACAGTTACTTTCATTTTAGGTTTTGTATAGCCAATTTTTTTTGGAGATTCCCTTGCGGCTACATTCTGTTAGGCATTATGAATTATAGGAAATGTTGTGATTAACTTGGACAGTAGGCAGGTTACACATTCCACTGTGCCAAGATGTGAGGTCCAGGTGTTGATGATTACTCCGAGGTATGTGCTCACGCCCTTGACAGGCATTCTAGGACCCACCAACACTCATTCAAACAAACCCATGCTCCATTCATCCGACCAGATGCGTGGGTAACAAGGCCACCTTCACAACCTGCTCCCTTCCATGCTATCCAAAGTCAGCCAAAGTGCCAAACCAACCCTGGTTAACTTGAAGTTTTCCTATATTTTTATGACATGGAGATTAATATAACTTTGTTACTTAGCTTTGATCAAGTTTAGGTTGTGATTAATTTTTTCCATTTATTTAATATTTTGTTCAACTGGTAGTTAATTACTTTTAGATCTTTTTATATTATGTTTAATTTAAACTTATAAGCTTTATCATCATTCTTAAGTTTTATTCTCTATGATAAACTTTCCCATCTCCTCCCACTCTGCCTTTCCATCATGTTGCTTTGCTTCAAAGTAAACACAATCTAACATTTCCCACAATTCCTCCCCTCAAAGTAAACACCGCATAAATGTTCGATTACCAATTTTACCATCCAATTCTTCATACAAGAGAAGAAGAAGAAGAAAAAGAAAAAAAGAGTAATATCTAAAATCTCAGGTAAACAAGGATCAGATCATACCGCAACTCTAGGAGAGTCTTCTCCTCTCGGGATTTTAATCCGGGGTTTGGAACCCTAGGGGGCGGCGGAGGCAGCCAATCCTCATCATTGTTAGCCTTCTCACGTAAACCCTTTACCGAATTCGGAGGCTGACGAGGCGGCACCCAACCCTCGCCTTTCTTCCCTTTCCCGTATGCTTCCTCGTCATCGTCAAGGACAACCACAGTGGCTCCGTAATTACCTTTCACGTTCGCCTCCTACACAACCACTAGAACTGTCAAAGATAAGTTCCCTGAGAATGACCAACCGGTGAAGAAAGAACCTTATGTGCACTGACGGAGGCATCCGACGCTTTCTTGCGCTCGGCCACGGTGATAATAGGGGAAGAATCGAAGGCGTCATCTGTGCGGAATCCAGAAATCACTTGCCGGCCAAGAAAATGACTTCGAATGAAGCAATAAGAAAACAGGAACTAACCCTGGAAGGCGAGGAGATCCACGGGCTCGACGCGGTTGTAGTTGAAGAGAGGCTCGAACTCTTCTTCCTCCTCCTCCGTTACCAACGCCGCCTTGGCCGCATCCTGCGTCCAAAACCCGAAGATTATTCGAGATCGACAGAGGAAGAGAGGGGGAGGGTTCTTGTTGCAAACCATGAAGCGGGCTTTCGACTGCAACTGGAATCAAGAACGACAGAAGCGGCAGAGCAGGGCACACTCCAGACAGAGCGCCAATTTATACAATGATCCTTTTTTTTATTGGTAAATTCTCGTTTTGCCACCCAAAAGGTTATTAATTCTTTTCAATGTCCTTAAATTTTTTATTTTAAAAATAGAATCTTATCCTTGACTGAGATTGCTTGAGGATGAATGAATTGTTGAATCGATTCAAATTTGATCGGGTAGATTATTAGGTTTTGATGTATGTGTCAATATGATTAAGTTAATATTTTATATTAATCTAATATGTGTATGTGAGTGCACAGGTTTGCAGGATACACATGGACTTAGTTGGACATCTTCGGGTCCGGTGAAAGATGATGTGAGGAGACAAGTCGTGGGCTTGTATGCATCCAAGGGACCATGGATAAAGCAGGGACGATGAGCCAAGGGAAGCGCACTTCGAGACATACGTGAAGGATGACATGGGGAAACGAGCCGTGAGCTTGCATGCATCCGAGGGACGAGAGCCAAAGTCGAAGAAGGCTTGAAGGCAACAGGTCGAGGCTGTTGGATGAAGAGTCAGCTAAGTTGTGAGGGTTCGAGTGCTGAGAGAATTGTACTCGAAAATTCCTAGGGTTCGAGTGCGGAGAGAATTGTACTCGGGAAGGGAAACCTTAGGTTTGGAAAGGTGGCAGTCGACTGATGCTTGGATCAGTCGACTGATGTAGAGCACAGAAAGATTAGTCGATTAATCCTGAGATCAGTCGACTGGTGTCGACTAGAATTTAAATCGTTGGGCTGTGACATTCAAATTCGCGAGGACCAGTCGACTGGTGTTAGCACTAGTCGACTGGTAACGGTCAGAACAGTATCGAGCACTATTTAAGAGGGCTCATTTTTTGCTGTTTCTTCTTGGCGAAACTGTTGGATGGGGTGGACCGTCTAGAGGGGGGGTGAATAGACGGTTATGAAAAATAATGGAGATAGCACTCGTCTAAAAAAAAAACTTGGTTGCAACTGGAACGTTGCTTCCAAGGCGGTGAACGCTCAAACAGAACTCCTTCAGGCGGAGAAGCCTTTACAGTTGTAGCACTGAAGATTTAGAGAGGTTACAATTCAATTGATGCCTTTAATTCTAAATTCTAAGCCTATTTATAACCTAAGAGAATAAATCTGGATTGTTGATTGTTGAGGAATTTTTTCTTGGTCGTTGATCCATGGATGTAATCTGGATGGTTGATCTTGGATGTGATTAACCTGCATCCATTGGATCTGATTAAAGGATAAGACTTTATCCTTTATGAGATAAAGGAATTTTTATCTTCTGCTCGAGATTGCTATTGTAATCTCCAAGTAAGAATATCGGCAAGAACAAATTGTCTCCGACCTTTATCCCAACTGTTAAGCTTGGCAGTCTCTGTTCTCGAGGTCTTGGGTTCAATTCCTTTTAGCAATAATTTAATCTTTCTTTTTCGGGCGACTAGCCTTTTGGTTCTTCTGCTCGCAACAGATAAATAACTTTATCATCTGCTCGTAACAACTTTAATCACATCTCCTTCTTATCCCAGTCAGTAAGGTTGGTGATATACGCAGGCGAAGTTGTTGGTTTGAATCTTCACAACAACAAATAAAATTCTTTTTGTTTCAGGTGCCTGATTTGACTTGGTCAAACTGACCAGTCTTTTGGTTCATCTTCTGGGTGATTTCCGGCCAACCGAAGTTAGGCTCACCCGAACCCGACTCCGGCCTTTCGCCCCTCGAGCGTCCTTCCTCCCGGCTTCTCATCCCTCGGACACCGCGCACGTCCTTCTCGCTCTACCGGCGTACTCTTCCACAGCTTCCGCGTCTCTCGGATTGTACCGAGCCCGTCGGCTCACTTCCCCGCACAATCCTTCTCGTCCGCTACGTCTTACGCTCGACTTCCTCCGTACCTAAGCTCCTGCAACTTAGCAGAGGGATTAAATATACCAGGACCTAACTTAACCTGGTTGATCACATCAAAACTTACAGGGGCACCAACAATCTCTCTCTTTTTGATGTGCATTAACCCAGGTTCAGTTAGGGTTAAACCAAATAAGTAAAAAATAGTAAAATTAAATAAACAGGTTAAGCATGAAAAAGATGTTTCAATGCAAATCTACAATCTCCCCCTATACACTAGCCTACTCTCCCCCTTTGATCACAGCAAAAACCGGGGACTAATAAACCGGGGGTGAAAAAAAAGTTAGCATATTGTGAAAAAAATTGAAGTGTTTAACTAAAGCTTAAAAGATTAAAAAAAATTTAGTTTTCAAAAATAGCATTTTCAAGAATTTTTCAAATTAAAGAAAATATAATTTCATTAATTTTTTTTCTTTAAATTCTAAATGGACTTAAAAAATTCGGAAATAATTTTGACAAAGTCAACATTCGATTTATAGATTAAAAAAAATCGGATCTAGTCAAACTCTTTTTTCTTCGAATTCTTAAAAATTAAAAATATGGTTTCATCAGAAAAATCATAAAAATTTGAAGAGTGTTTGAAAATTTTCAAAAAGTTTCAAGTGTATAGCCAACTTTCCTTAAGTAACAAAAAATTATACTGAATTAAAAAAAATGACACAATAAAAATTGTTAGTCAAAATCTGCAACAAAAATTAATTTAAGAGAGATTTAGGAATCCAAAATAGGTTACTATCAACCGGGTTAGTTAAAAATTTTGGGGGCACATAATTTCTTGGTATTTTCCTAAGTTGGCCCTTGTGATTCTTAAGATACCAGTTCAGCTCCTCAGGATAATGATTCTTTTTCTGTCGCAGGCATGTAATATCAAATTCCAATTTCTTAACTAAATTTTCTAGATTTTCATTTTTATTTTTTAAGTTATCGAACATACTTAATGGACATGATGTAGATAACTCCTTTTTCAACCTCAATATCTTTCTCCTCTTTTTGCATAAACTATTCAAAACATATTTTAAAACAGAAAAAAGTTTGTCGGGAGGTAATTTACATACCTCACTTACCATGTCGTCGTATTTGCTGTTTAGTGGTTCCTCGTCGCTGCTGCTTACGTCAGACGACTCTCCCCCTTCATTGATACTCATCTCCGATGAGCTCTCTTCATCGTCCTCCTCTTGATGACTCGCCATCAGAGCAAGTCCAGCATACTCCTTGATTTCTGACTCGTCAGAAGACGTGTCATCCCAAGTCACTTTCAGTGCTTTCTTTTTCTTCAGCTGATTTTCTTTCTTCTTGTTCTTTAATTTGGGACAGTTGTTTTTAGTGTGACCCTCTTCGTCACAATTGTAGCACTTTACCATTCGTCTCTTCGGAGATTTCTTTTTTCCCTGAAACTTTGAAAATTGATTAGATTTAACAAACTTTTTAAATTTCCTTACCAAGTATCCTTTTTCTTCTTCTTCTTCATCATCCGAGGATACCGATTCTGGTACTGTTGTTTTCGCGTTCAGGGCTACACCATTCGTCTTTCGATTTCCTATAATTCTCGATTCGTGAAGTTCAAATGTTGAAAATAAATTCTCGAGCGAAGTTGTCTCGAGATCTTTAGCAATAAAAAAAGAATCAACAAAAGACGTCCAATCGGAATTTCTCGGAAACGAATTAAGCGCGTACCTCAGCGAATCTCGGTTACTTACCTCTTCCCTGAGATTCGTCAGTTCCGTTAACAAACCTTTTATTTTTGAGTGCAAATGCACTACTATTTGACCTTCTTCCATGCGGAGGTTGGTTAGTTGGTTCCGAAGAATGTCCCTTTTGGCGAGCTTGGCTTCGGAAGTCCCTTCGTGTAACTCTAGAAAATTTTCCCAGAGTTCTTTCGCAGATGTGTATGTGTCGATTCGGTTGACTTCTTGTGCTGGGAGTACAGAAAGCAGGTGGTAAACTGCTTTTCCATTCGCCACAAAATCAGCTTGTTCCTTCTTGCTCCATTTGGTTAAATCCTTCTCTTCGGGAGCTACAAAATCAGATTACATTATTATAAACAATTCAAATTCTGTAGTGAAGAATACCTCCATCTTGCGCTTCCATTCGGCGAACTCCCCCTCAAATTTCGGCGGGTAGATGACGGGCCCAACCATTTTGGTTGATGGTGCTGCAGTTGGCGGTTAGTCCTTCTGCGGCGAACTAGGCTCTGATACCACTTGTTGAATAGGGTGGACCGGCTAGAGGGGGGTGAATAGACGGTTATGAAAAATAGTGGAGATAGCACTCGTCTAAAAAAAAACTTGGTTGCAACTGGAACGTTGCTTCCAAGGCGGTTAACGCTCAAACAGAACTCCTTCAGGCGGAGAAGCCTTTACAGTTGTAGCACTGAAGATTTAGAGAGGTTACAATTCAATTAATGCCTTTAATTCTAAATTCTAAGCCTATTTATAGCCTAAGAGAATAAATCTGGATTGTTGATTGTTGATGAATTTTCTCTTGGCCGTTGATCCATGGATGTAATCTGGATGGTTGATCTTGGATGGGATTAATCTGCATCCATTGGATCTGATTAAAGGATAAGACTTTATCCTTTATGAGATAAAGGAATTTTTATCTTCTGCTCGAGATTGCTATTGTAATATCCAAGTAAGAATATCGGCAAGAACAAACTGTCTCCGACTTTTATCCCAACTGTTAAGCTTGGCAGCCTCTGTTCTCGAGGTATTGGGTTCAATTCCTCTTAGCAATAATTTAATCTTTCTTTTTCGGGCGACTAGCCTTTTGGTTCTTCTGCTCGCAACAGATAAATAACTTTATCATCTGCTCGTAACAATTTTAATCACATCTCCTCCTTATCCCAGTCAGTAAGGCTGGTGATATACGCAGGCGAGGTTGTTGGTTCGAATCTTCACAGCAACAAATAAAATTCTTTTTGTTTCAGGTGCCTGGTTTGACTTGGTCAAACTGACCAGTCTTTTGGTTCATCTTCTGGGTGATTTCCGGCCAACCGAAGTTAGGCTCACCCGAACCCGACTCCGGCCTTTCGCCCCTCGAGTGTCCTTCCTCCCGGCTTCTTGTCCCTCGGACACCGTGCACGTCCTTCTCGCTCTACCGGCGTACTCTTCCGCAGCTTCCGCGTCCCTCGGATTGTACCAAGCCCGTCGGCTTACTTCCCCGCACAATCCTTCTCATCCACTACGTCTTACGCTCGACTTCCTCCGTACCTAAGCTCCTGCAACTTAGCAGAGGGATTAAACATACCAGGACCTAACTTAACTTGGTTGATCACATCAAAACTTACTGGGGCACCAACAGAAACAAGCTTGGGTAAAGCCTGTTAGTAGCCTAAACGTGCTCAGAGGTTGTCAAGGTATTGTGGCGAGGTTTCTCCACCCACAAGGAGCGACAAGAGCTAGCCGGAGGTGTTCCGGAAAGTCATCCACCGAAGGATCGGGATTGTCCACCTTACGGACAGCCGTGGAGTAGGAGTATCATCTCCGAACCATGTAAAGGTTGTGTTAGCATTGTTTTAGTTTGTTTTTGTTAGTTTTCCGCTTACGCTTGCTAACACGTGTAAGAAGAAAATCGGAAAGTAGCTATTCACCCCCTCTAGCTAAACGGAAAGGTCCTATCAAGTGGTATCAGAGCGAGGTTCACTCGTCTACGGACTAATCGCCGAGAGAGCAAAAAGCTAGAGGAAATGGTGATAAAGGAAAGATTAGGGGATGATATTAATATTCCACCTCCCTACGATCGCGAGAGTTTCGAGTATTAGTGGATGCGGACAAAGACATAGTTTGACATGGATTGGAATTTCATGATCACACTAGAAGAGCCATTTGAAGTCCCAAAAGATAAACATGGGAAGAAGCTCCGACCAAGATATTGGACCAAGGAGCAACAAACACAATCAAAGGCAAATGAGAAGGTAATTTCAATATTACTTAGTGTTTTGCCTAATGATGTGATTAATAGTGTAAGTGAGTACAAGTGTGCTCATGAGCTATGGAGCAAAGTAATTACTCTACATGAAAACTCTACACAAGCTCAATTAGTAGAGGAGCCAAAAGAAATGAGCTTAGTGGTCCAAGAAGAGGAGAAGGACCAATCAGATGAAGAAAGAAGCTCAACATCTGAAGAGGAAGAGAAAGAAGAAAAAGATTCATCCACCTCCTCAAGTGAAGTGGCACAAGAAATTGAAGAATCATCCACTTAATCAAAGGGAGAAGAGGAAGTCTCCACTTCAAGGGTTGAGGGAGAGGAGAGACCGTTCTCAATACCGGAGCAAAAAGAAGAATCCACCTCCACCAAAGCGAAGTCAAAAGATTACATTATTTGCTTTGGATGAAACAAGAAGGGACACTACAAGGACAAGTGTCCATTAGGTAAAAAGGAGGTAAACTCTAAACCCAAGTCAATTTATTTAAAATCTAACATGGGTTGTAGGGAAATGAAGGAGAAAAAACACATTAAGTGTTTCACATGTGGTGAGCTAGGACACTACCACATCAAATGCTGAAGGAAAGGAGAATTCAAGAAATTGGAGCATTTGAGAAAGTGGGAAAAGAATGAGAAGGAGAAAATCTCATATCAAGGGGGATCTACAAGGGTAAGGGAGGTAATCCCTAACTTTAAGCATGTTTCAAATTCCTCTATGTGTGGTAGAAATAATGAAAATTGTTTACCTATGCATAATTTTGATTTTAGATATAATGATAAAAATATGATTAATATTGTGTGTCAAAATTCTAGGGAATTCATGGATTATGATAAACCTAGAATCTTTAGACCTAAGGACCAAAACATTAATCCAAAGATGGGGAGACACATGCCTAGACAAATGGGTAGATCTAGAAATATCCAAGATGGACATGGTGATGCTAAGGTTAAAAATCTAGAGAGGGAAAATCAAGCTTTGAGGGCAAAGCTTGACAAATTAGAGAAAACCCTAGAGAGATTTATCAGTAGATCTAAGGGTTTAGGTATGGTATCGGGTGGTCAAAACCCCGACAATGATAGATCGGACTAGGATACCAATCTATGAGATCAAATGTTATGAAAAAAATCATATGCAAGGATGTCATATGATTATAGCAAAGGGAAGGCCAAAAATGGCAAGGGAAAGCCATTTAAAGGGAAGAAGAAACATTTAACCAAGGATAAGGTGTACAAAGTTAAAAAAGTTAGGGTTGTAGGTCAAGAAGTACCGAAGGTACACCGGTGCTGTCTTGCCATTATAGATGAGTCACCTAGGGAGGTGACTAAGGTTAAGAGCTCAAGGGGGAGCTCTAGGAGTCAAGATGAGACTCATGGTCAATGGATCTCAGGAGGATTTCTCCAGGAAGACTAGATGGGCTGTGGAATGCGCCAAAGGATTTGGAGACAAATTTGAGTCTTAATCCTAGGGATTTGACATATCGAAAGTAAGTTTCATGCATGGAGATATGACACTAGAACCATATTGCATGAAAATTGGTTTTAAATGTGTAGATATCATATAAACCAATGCTAAGGATGCATTATGGTTGGGAATGAGAAGATACATCAAGGAGAGATCAAAACTAGGACTTTAGGTCAAGGTTCAATTGAACAATTTAGATAGGTTTGAGTTGTGTGTCAATCTTGGGATTGGTAATAGATACATGTGTGAATGTATTTTCCCAAGTAGACATGGGTACCACAAACCTCTCCACAAAATTTAGAAATTTTTGGAGATTTGTGAAATTTCTGGTGCTTTCTGAAGTTGGGTCAGAAATGTTGATAATATAGGGTATCAGTCGACTGATGCAGAGGCAGTCGACTGATGCAGAGGCAGTTGACTGGTACAGTTCGATCCAAGAACTAGGATATTCTATGCAGCAGTCGACTGATCCTCCATCAGTCGACTGATCTTTCTGTTTAGTTCATTAGTCGACTGGCCCAGGGGGTAGTCGATTGATGCCGCGAATCTTTAAAAGAATACTCCGCGCGGGGGCAGCCGAACCTAGGGTTTCAACGTCGCCCCTTGTTGCCATCTTTCTCCCTTGATCTCCCCAACTCCCCTAAGGCCTCCTGCGATCTCAGAATCTTGTTCCTAGCTTTCCTCCACCTCAGATCCAAATCTAGGGCAAGAAAAGCACCATCCTTGAGTCAAACTTGATCATTATCCATCATGCAACGAATAGAGAGACGGTAATAAATTATTTGCCTTATTTTTCCCATTTAGTTCATGATTCACGATTTACTCTCTATATTTTGCATGTTTTCCTTGTTTTTCCTTCTTGATTGAGTCATTCTTGGTACATGCATACGGTGTTTTGCATTTAGGGCTAGGCAAAAGAGAAGGGTTGGTGAGGGATCGTCCCAACAGCCTCCCATAGATCCGGCGGCACCTCGGTTCCATTCCGAGGCTTGCCAGCAGGTATTTGAAAATGCTGACTTCATTTTAATGAACTGTCGATATCTCAATCAATCATATTTTCAGGAGATTACTCCTCACATAATTGAGATTATCACTCATTTTGGATTAGAAAAGTTAGTATACTGTCAGCATTATGTAAACATTGACCTCTACAAGGAGTTTTATGCAAATCTTACATGTAGTAGTCTCGATGATGGGACGTATGAGTCCATGGTACAGGGAGTTACCATTCCTTTTTCAACTGCATTACTAGGATCATTCTTAGGGTGTCGGGTTTCAGAAAATCTGTTTACATGTTTCCCCAATGTCACTGAGCCATTAACATTGTCTAATGTAACCATTGATCAGATTCATCGTCATTATTTCGATAATCCTCGATCTCCTCTGGAGCGTATCTTTATAGCTAGCTGCATGAGTCCAGTTAGCAACATCTTGTATAAAATTATCCTAGACTGCATTCTACCGATTGTCATCAAGGGGAGGTCAAAGATTCGGCTACCTCACTTAGTGATGATGTATACTTTAGAGAGGAGGTTAGACATTGACATCGCTCGTTATGTATTCGCATCTATTGCACATTTTTCGCATGACGTCAATAGGAAGATCTACATGTCATTCGGTCATATTTTGACCGAATTCTTTTTATCTAGAGGTATTAGAGTCACCAGAGGTTAGATTCATCAACTGTCTAAGGACTACGACCAAATAGGTTCTCGGCGGCTCTCCTTGGCTGGGATTAAGAGGCAGCAGGGAGTGATGGTTTGGCGACATCGTCGTGCAACCTCTAGCTCTGATGATGATGAGGATGAGGAGGCTGCTCCTGCTGTTGCGCTTGCTGCTGCTCCTGCTGGGATTACAGAGGAGCGGTTCTCCTGACTAAAGGCAGAGGTTCATAGACTTAGGGAGGACTTCCAGAGTTTTCAGTAGCGACAGGTTGCTATTGAGGGGGAAGTTCACAGTTTTAGAGGCGACTTCCAGATCTTCCAACAGCGACAGGATGATATGTATGAGATGATGCAGCGCTGGAACCTAATGTATCAGGCCCCTCCTCCTCCTGGCGATGACGTATAGCCTCAGCATGATTTGGTTCTGATGGTGTTGAGAGTCTGTTTAGATTGAGCATGTCTTTTATTATCTCTCAAACACTATATTTGATATTGTAATATTTGAGGATTTCGGGATTATGACCCTTGTAGCACTTATTTATGGTTTTGTATGAACTTTTAATTCATGTCTTGGTATTGCTTATATGAAATGTTATTATCTTGTTATTATGGTTGTAGGAAAAATTTCAATGTATCTTCTATCTAGAGATTATGGTATAAAGGGGGAGCTTTCATCATTTTTTTGTCTTGAGTGTTTATATGAGAAAAAGGGGGAGTTTGAAAACATTTCTATGTTTTAAATGGTATGGGATAGACTTGGAAAACATATGGGTTCAAACCTAGGATGGAAGGTTGATACAAAATGGAATGTTTTCAAAGAATTTGAAGTTTGGTCAAAAAGTCAAGCATATTTGGTATTTTCATGCAAATGTATTTTCCTGGGTTAGAATACATCATAAGAAATATGTTTGCAAAATTTCAGAATTTTTTGAATTTTATGAAATCTGTCAGGGGTTTCTGAATTTCGGCTCAGAAGCTGAAAGTCTAAACTGCTGTGTATCAGTCGACTGCCACATGGGGCAGTCGGTTGATCTTTCTATAGGTTTGCAGTTTGAAGGCACCAGTCGACTGGTAACTGACTCAGTCGACTGGTAACTGATTCAGTCGACTGGTACTTAAAGTTTCTGATTTCTGGGGGTTGTCAGAACAAGAGGGTATCCTTTATTGACACCAATGGTTAGTATTGCTTGAGGCAATCATTTTGATAGTGTCAAAGGGGGAGAACTTGTGGTTTAAGTTAGTTTTAACTTATCTTGTGACTTGTGGTTTTAAGTTAGTTTTAACTTAACTTGTGGTTATGCAAAATTGAAAATTATGTGTGGAGACATAGGTTAAGGGGGAGGATGCATGTTTATGCTTCTTAAATTGCTATGTCTGTAATTTTTAATTGTTATTGTTGTACCTAACTTAAACATATTGCCACACATCAAAAAGGGGAAGATTGTTGATGCAATCGACCCAAGTTTGATCGAGTAGATCATTGGGTTTTGATGTGTGTGTCAATATGATTAAGTTAGGATTTCATGTTGATCTAATATGTGTATGTAAGTGTGCAGGTTTGCAGGATACACATGGACTTAGTTGGACGTCTTTGGGTCTGGTGAAGGATGGTGTGAGGAGACAAGCCATGGGCTTGTATGTATCCGAGGGACCGTGGATAAAGCAGGGACGATGAGCCAAGGGAAGCGCACTTCGAGACATACGTGAAGGATGGCATGGGGAGACGAGCCATGTGCTTGCATGCATTCGAGGGACGAGAGCCAAAGTCGAAGAAGGCTTGAAGGCAATAGGTCGAGACTGCTGGATGAAGAGTCAGCTAAGTCATGAGGGTTCAAGTGCTGAGAGAATTATACTCGGGAAATCCTAGGGTTTGAGTGCGGAGAAAATTGTACTCGGAAAGGGAAACCTTAGGTTTGGAAAGGTGGCAGTCGACTGATGCTTGGATCAGTCGATTGATGTAGAGCACAGAAAGATCAGTTGACTGATCCTGGGATCAGTCGACTGGTAACGATCAGAACAGTATCGAGCAGTATTTAAGAGAGCTCGTTTTTGGCTGTTTCTTCTTGGTGAAACAAGCTTGGGTAAAGCCTGTTAGTAGCCTAAACGTGCTCAGAGGTTGTCAAGGTATTGTGGCGAGGTTTCTCCACCCACAAGGAGAGACAAGAGCTAGCCGGAGGTGTTCCGGGGAGTCATCCACCGAAGGATCGGGATCGTCCACTTTACGGACAGCCGTGGAGTAGGAGTATCATCTCTGAACCACGTAAAGGTTGTGTTAGCATTGTTTTAGTTTGTTTTTGTTAGTTTTCCACTTGCGCTTGCTAACACGTGTAGGAAGAAAATCGAAAAGTAGCTATTCACCCCCTCTGGCAAATAGAAAGGTCCCATCACGAGTCATCGATGAACTATCTTTGATGTTGATGGAGTCATCATGACTTGGAGGAAAATGAGACTACTGGAAATGTCGACGAGCTATCCTCGAGGTTGACAGTCACCATGAGCTGGAGTGAGGTCTTAATATTCTAGAGAGTTTAAGAAGAGTAGAAGAACAGATGAGGGGTTAAAATGGAGGCCAAAGTGCCCTTGGGGAGCCAACCGGATGTCATGTTTTGGTAAGGAAAATGTCTCATCGTCGTATCAGAGCATTGCATCACTCATATCTAGTACTATGGAAGATCTAGTGGGATCACGCTACATCAATCATGTTGTTCCACGTGCCCTGCTAGTCCATGTGCTGCTCTGATAATCTACGTATTGCTTCACATGCTCTTGATCAGTCAGGGTAATCAGGCTAGAGGTGAAGAGGCATCGGATCATAGTGGAGGTAGGTTGGAGTGTCCGAACGACAAGGCCAAATGGAGAGCTAGGTCAGCAGAGTCGAAAGAAGCATTGGATCGAGTGACTGCAGTTGGGCGTCGTAGTAGAGGAGCTGATGGTACTTGGCTTTAGGCTCAGGGACAGACCGAAAGAGAGCACAATGATGTCGCAGTGCTTGGGAGTGAGGAGAGAGACATCGATAGATGCAGTAACTTCTCGATCTTCCTCCCACTATTGTTCCTGCTATTGTGTGTAGAAGTGGCAGGTGGAAGTGAAGCGACAATCTAGGAGAGGGGTTACGACGTCATCGACTTGCATGGACCACAGAGTAATGCTGACGGTCGAGTCGCATAGAGGAAGCAGTGCAAAGGCGAACAACAAGGGCATTGAGTCAGAAGGACTCTGGGAGGAGGAGAATGATGGGATCTAATACGGAGACATCGACAGTGTTGGGATTTGCAGCAGTGGCAGCGACGACAGGGGTTTAGAGGTTAGATCGGTCGGTGGCGGCAGCAGTCGCAAGCGGAGTAGCGCAATCGAGGAGGATGAAGACGAGGGCAGCGATAGTTATCTGGAAGGGGGTAGAACAGTCGAGTCCGAAGGTGGTCTCACAGCGTGAGATCTAGCAGTAGGTGGAAATTGCTATGAAGGAGCTTGCTCTGTAGTCTAGTGGCGCGAGATTTGGCAATAGGCAGTGATCCTGTCGCAAAGTGAGGTGGACTCCCAAGAGCGAAGCCAACGTGAGTACTGCTGATGCTGGCTCCGACATGTAAGGAAATGACTGTTAGCAACCCGCTAGGAAAAGTCCCAGTAAGGCCCTTCGACGATCAAGTCAGTCTCCGGTGGAAGAGCAAGAAGCAATAGAACAGTAGGCAAAAGACTCGTGCGCGCGTACTTGCGAAGTGGAATGCGGAGGGGCTTATATAGCAGAGGGGGTTGACAACTTCTGCCCGCATCTGCTACCTTTTGTCTTATGCGGGGGCAGGGTAAGGTATCTCATGGGGGGGGGCAGGGTAAGGGGCCCTGTCAGCTCGCCCACGGGCCTCGTCCGGCGTCGCTCGATCTGACACAAGCATAGGTTGTCGTGGTACGAAGTGCAGGGGTATGGCAGGAGGGTACTGTGTCAGCGGATCATACTGTGTCAGACGAACATACTGTGTCAGCGGGATACCCGCGATTCGGGCATGGGTGGCGTCCGGCCTGCGCCGGCCTCCGTACAGTCCTGGTTAGTAAGGGGTCAGGGAGTAGGTATTTCCTTGGGAAACGACAATACTGAGCCGAAGCGCTGACCAACCACCCTGAGTGAAGCCGGGTCATGCAACTGATATTCTTCCGCATGGGATAGGATACTTCCCGAGTCGAAGGGCGCTCGGACATGGCTTATCGGCCTTATCTCTGGGTCGGGTGGTTAGGGCAAAGGAAGACTACTAACTTAACGCCACTCGGATGTTGTTAGGGCGTGTAGGACCGATGCACGTGAGAGGGGGGGGGGTGAATCACGTGACTTTTAAAATCTTCGTTATAGGATCAAAGTCGATAGAAAATTGTATGATGCTTTGAAAAACGTGCACAGCGGAAAAATTAAAACGAAAAACGAAAGCGAAAAATAATAAAAAATTACACGAGGAGTTTTACTTCGTTCGGAGCCTTCGGCGACTCCTACTCGAAGACCCAGGCTCCTTGAGCCTTTCCTGTGGGCAATCCATTAAAAACCTCTACCGGCAAACTCCCGGTAGAGTGATTCGAATACAAGATTAGGTGGAAGTGTAACAACCCTACACTTCCCCTTTTAATAATTTAAGTGCAGACAGAACAAAAATTATGTTACCCAACACTTAGATTTATCTGAAGCATCTTGGGTGTTGGGAGCGATCTTCCGGCAGCGGTCAGACAGCGTCGAGTCAAAGCACAAACCGCAGCAGAGGAGCGTGGAAGCAAGAGAGTGCCAAAGCTTGAATCAGAATGAAATTTTTCTATTTCTTAGAGGGCTTGCTTGCTTCCTTTTATAGTGCCTCGATGCATGATCTTCTCAGTTCAAATTTTATCCATCAGCAAGAAGGAATAATTCAAACAAGATAACGTTTCTATCCTTTGCTTCACTTAAATAATTTAAATAAAATTTAATCTGAAAAGTTAACCAAGAGGTTTTATCCTCTTACCTCACCAAGGCTTTTTTTTTTGAAAAAAATAATTCATAATACAATTTTATTAATAATTTAAAAAGAGATTTTATCCTTCTAATTTTAGCTAGGCTTCACGTGAGAATTTTAAGTATTAATAGGAATAATTAGAAAATAACAATAAGATTTTATCATTAGTAGGAATAATTTTATTCTCCAAAAAAATAAGAAATACGAATAATTTAAATGAAAATTTATCCTCCACCGAGGCTTTAGATGAGGAATAAATTTATAAAATTAACCTACAAAATCTAATTAGTTCACATATTAAATAAATCCTGTAAAATAGAGGTAATGAATTTAGAGTTAATTAGACCCCGTCTAAACCTGGATAAGGATCTAACCAGGACTCAACCGAGGTCACCAAAATGGGCCTAAGTTGGACCGCACCTACAGTCCTAAAATAGGACCCGTCCTCACTGGTTCGCTCCTCCAGTGACTTACCTTACTTACCTCGTGCAGCTCTACTCAACTTCTTAACCCACTAGGTCTTCCTGCCAGGGCTCAACCACCCTGGTCTTTTTGCCAAGTTTCAGCCAACTTAGGCTTCAGCCAATTGTCAGGCCCCACGAACCCAACTGGACTTCCTGCCAGGACTCAACCACCCTGGACTTCAACCTGGTGTCAGGTCCTAAGTCTTTCAACACTGCACACTTAGTAAAGAGGTCAAAACCAAAAGCAAGCCTAACTTTAACCTATTTGTCATTCATCAAAATCCAAGTTTAACTATTAGTGCAAATTGCACCAACAATCTCCCCCTTTTTGAAGCAATGACAACCTGGGTTAAAGTTAGAACATACCAGATAAAGCAATGAGTCCAAAAAGAATATGCAAATGACATGCTCTAAGATCTGGAATTTTTAATTTCTTTAAAATTTTAATTTCTAAAAATTTAACTTCTAACTTAACCCTTAAACCCTCCCCCTTTGGCATTCATCAAAACTAAGAAATAATAAGTGCGCAAGCATCAGAAATAAACCAAGCATTCAAGTAATATGCCAGCCAAAAAAATACTTGAGTATTTGGGGAAGAAAAATGCTTAACAAACATACTAAGTTTCTGAACTGATTCAGAGGGGGAAGTCAAGTTCTTAATTTAACACAAACAATCTGAGAGCATAAAGAAAATGACTAGGTGTAAATTTAGAAATGACTTTTCTAACACCATTTTCAAAAAAAACTTCCTTCAAAATATTAATCTTTTCCAAACCAATCAAGAATATCTCAAAGCGAATTAATGAAAAAGAGAAGATTTCTCCAAAATTTTCTTTTCAAAAGATCATTTAGAATATTTTCAGGATTAATTTGAGGAAAAAACTTTCAAGATAATTTTTTTTTACTTTGAAATACTAAAATTAAGCCAATTAAACCAAGAATCAAAGTAATTAAACTAATGACCAAACAGAATATTTGAGCTGATTGTTCAAAAGAAGTAAGTGTGATCAGGTCAGTTCTAGTCTATAACACACATTCCTATTAACCTTCTTAAGTTACTAAATTCAGATTCAGGGAGTGGTTTAGTAAATATATCAGCTAGGTTAGCCTTAGATTCAACATGGTTAAGTTTAATTTCTCCTTTATTAACATGATCTCTGACAAAATGATGTTTAATTTCTATATGTTTGGTCCTAGAGTGGTGGACTGGGTTTTTGGTTAGATTAATTGAACTTAGATTATCTATAAAGATTTTGACTTTCTTAAAATCTAAGTTAAAGTCTTTTAACGTATGCATCATCCAAAGTAATTGGGCTACACACTCACCCATGGCTATGTATTCAGCTTCAGTGGTGGATAGGGCAACGCAGTGCTGTTTTCTACTGAAACAACTAACTAATGAGGGCCCTAGAAGTTGGCATCCACCACTGGTACTTTTCCTATCTAATTTACAGCCAGCATAATCTGAGTCAGAAAATCCAATAAGTTCAAATTAGGATGTTCTAGGATACCAAATTCCTAAACTTTCTGTCCCTGTAAGGTACCTAAATATTCTTTTAACTAGGGTTAGATGTGGCTCTTTAGCACATGTTTGATACCTAGCACACATACTAACTGCAAAGAGAATGTCAGGTCGACTTGCAGTCAGGTAAAGTAAGCTGCCTATAACACTTCTATAATATTTAAGGTCAACAGGTTTTCCATTTGGGTTACTATCTACAGTTTGATTGGTAGCCATAGGTGTTTTAATTTCTTTTGCACTATTCATTCCAAATTTTTTAAGTAGTTCTTTAGTGTATTTTTGTTGATAGACAAAAGTACCCTCACTAGTCTGTTTTATTTGTAGCCCTAAAAAGAAAGTTAATTGGCCTACTAAACTCATTTCAAATTCATTTTCCATTACCGTTATAAAATCTTGCAAAAATTTTGAGTTAGTTGAGCCAAATATTATATCATCTACATATACTTTATAAAAATATCAGTTTTTAAGGTTTTAACAAATAGTGTTGGGTCAATTTTACCTTGGTTAAAACCTTTTGATACTAAATGGTTAGACAGTCTTTCATACCAGGCCCTAGGGGCTTGCTTAAGTCCATATAGGGCTTTTTTTAGTTTGAAGACATAGTCAAGGTATTCTAAGCTTTCAAAACCAGGGGGTTGTCCTACATAAACCTCTTCCTTAATTAGGCCATTTAGGAAGGCTGACTTAACATCCATTTGATACAATTTGAATCCTTTATGGGCTGCATAACTTAAAAGCATACTAATAGACTCAAGTCGAGCTACAGGGGCATAGGTTTCATCATAATCAAGTCCTTCTACTTGGCTAAACCCTTTAGCTACTAACCTAGCCTTATTCCTGACTATTTCACCTTGTTTGTTAAGTTTATTCCTAAAGACCCATTTGGTTTCAATGAACTTTTTGTTTTTAGGTAAGGGTACTAGATCCCAGACTTGACTACGTTCAAATTGGGCTAACTCCTCTTGCATAGCTATGATCCAATCAGGGTCAAGTAAAGACTCTTCTACTGATTTTGGTTCAATTTTGGAAATTAAAGCAATTTGGCTAAGGCTTCTAAAGGCTGACCTAGTTTGAACCCTTAGTTCTGGATCACCTATGATTTGATCAATAGGGTGGGCTGAGCTAACACGAATAGTTCTGGTTTGGTTAGGTGAAGGTTCAGTCAGATCATTGTCTTGGTCCTTAATTGGGCTTTCATCTGGGTCAGTACTGGACCTAACAAAATCAATTGGTCGGTAGGTGGTTTGATCAGAGTTATTTGGGTCAGATGTTTTATCAAATTTTACATTTGTAGTTTCTTCAATTCTTAGGGTAGTTTTGTTATAAACTCGATAGGCTCTACTGGTAAGGGAATAACCTACAAAGATACCTTCCTCAACCTTAGATGTAAACTTTCCTAAGTGTTCTCTAGTATTTAATATATACACTTTACATCCAAATACTTTAAAATACTTAATATTAGGTTGTTTGTTATAATAGATTTCAAAAGACGTTTTTCCTAAATTTTTATTTATAGTTATTCTGTTTTGTACATAGCAGGCTGTACTGACAGCCTCAGCCCAAAGGTATTTAGGTAAGTTGTATTCATTAAGCATTGTTCTGGTTGCTTCTTGTAGTGTTCTATTTTTTCTTTCTACAATTCCATTTTGTTGAGGTGTTTTAGGGCAGGAGAATTCATGGTGGTAGCCATTTTCTAAACAGAATTGATTAAATTTTTGATTTTTGAATTCCCCACCGTTATCGCTCCTAAGTCTTATAATTTTAACCCCTTTTTCATTTTCTATTAATTTGCAAAATTGAGTAAATATATCAAACGTTTCATCTTTATTTTTTAAGAATTTTACCCAGGTGAATCTTGAATTGTCATCTATAATTGCTAAACAGTATAGATTTCCACTAATTGATTTTACCCCATGTGAGTCAAATAGGTCTAAGTGAATTAATTCAAGAATTGATTTAGTTTGAGTTTGATTAGTTGGTTTGTGAGTTGATCTAGTTTGTTTCCCTTGTTGACAAGCATTATATAAGGTTGTCTCAAAGTTAGGTAACTTTGGTAGGCCTCTAACTAAACCATTTAGTTTAGGTAATTTTCTGAAGTGAGTGTGTGAAAGTCTCCTATGCCATAGCCAAGTCTCATCCTTATGTGTTAAAAGACAATTTGCTAGGGGACGGGTTAACCTAATTTCATAGATGTTATTGTGTCTATGTCCTCTAAGTGTGATGTTTGGGTTGTCAGTGTTTTTGATTATACATTCATTGGACAAGAACCTAACCTTATACCCAGTGTCACACAATTGGCTGATACTTAGTAAATTGAAGTGAAAGTTTTCAACAAGTAAGACATTTTTAATTATAAAATCAAACTCAAGTTTAATGTTACCTAGGCCAATTACCTTAAGTTTACCGTTGTTTCCAAACGCAACTGTCCCTAGACTTTTGTACTTGAGTTTTGTAAACTTGGTGGGATCCCCAGTCATATGTCTGAAGCACCCACTGTCGATAATCCACTTGTTTTTCTACAGTTAAGTAGGAAATTTTTAGAATTTAGTTTAAGTTTTTAATGAGTTAAAGGAATAATTTAAAGAAACTTAAGAAATTTGAACCCCAAAAAAAACTTAAGAAGTTTAAAAATTTGAATTTAAAAAGCTTAGGAGAATTTGAATTTTGAAAAACCTTAAGAAATTGAAGACTTGAAGTTTTGAAAAAGTTAAGGAATTTAAAAGATTTAAGAAATTTAAAATTTGAATTTTGAACAACTTTAAAAAAAAACTTAAGGAATTTGAAAATTTGAATTTTGAACAACTTTGAAAAATATGAATTAAAAAAAAACTTAAGAGTTTTGAATTTCGAAAAACATTAAGAAATTTAAAAAATTTAAGATTCTGAATTTTAAATTTGAATTGGTTAATTTGAATTTTAAATTTTGAACTTGTTAATTTGAATTTTGAATTTTGAATTCATTATTTTGAATTTTGAATTCATTAATTTGAATTTTGAATTTGTTAATTTGAATTTTGAATTTGTTAATTTGTTAAATTGAATTTGTTAATTTGAATTTTGAATTTTGATTTTGTTAATTTGAATTTTGAATTCATTAATTTGAATTTTGAATTTGTTAATTTGAATTTTGAATTTTGAACTTGTTAATTTGAATTTTGAATTTTGAATTCATTAATTTGAATTTTGAATTTGTTAATTTGAATTTTGAATTTGTTAATTTGAATTTTGAATTTGTTAATTTGAATTTTGATTTTTGATTTTGTTATTTTGAATTTTGAATTTTGAATTCGTTAATTTGAATTTTGAATTTGTTAATTTGAATTTTGAGGTTTGAGTTTAGTTGTCCTTATTCATCTCACTTGATCTAAGTTGTCAATCAATGGGATCCTATGATTTGTGTGAGATAAGTTTGAGTTTTATTTATAAAAGTTATTCTGACCTTTTGTTAGATTCAGGTTTGACAAGAAGCAGTTTAAAAGTATACTTCCATAATTGGTTTCCAGGCCGTGGCGAGGCACAGAGGTCTTCTTTGGCCGAAGCCTTATTGGATCAACAACCACTTTCTAGGCAAAACCGCTTAAGAAAGTTGTACTTTTAACCTACCTATTGAAACTCCTTGGTCTAACTAGTCTAGGATGTGGCGGGGTAGCTCTGGCTAGTTCCACTGGGCTAAGAAGACCAAATAAAGGGCGCCTTCCCCTACATGACTCCTTAGATCAGCTTCCCTAACGTACTATCAGCTTGCCCTACCCTAGTACTGAGTAGGTCAAGTGTCAGACTAACTTTTGAAACTAGTCCTAGGTACCTAGACGGATAAAGGGTGACTTTGAGGTGCCAACTAATTTGGTGCCTCCCCCTAAATTATAGGCAGGGTGTTTAGGGTCAATGTAATGAATGTCCTTCTTGGGGACATAGTATTGGTTCTGCCCTACTTGCTTTGTTAGGTAAGCTTTCGGGACCCACGCTTTTTGCCGATTTTCACGTGGGTGGACAAATGAGATAAAGGATTTTTGGGTCGATCCTGATTTATATCCTATCCCAGATTTATTGTACACGCCCTTTTGAGATCCAAGAATAAGGTCAAGATTCTTGGACCGGGTTGTAAAAGTTGTTACTAAGTCCTTAAGGTTTTGAACTTCACCCTTTAGGGTGGAGTTATCATTTTCCAGTTCAATTGTTCTTTCATTTTGAGTTGATTCAGTTAAGGTTTTAGTATTAATTAATTGCTCCTTAAGGTCTTGATTTTCCTTAAGGAGTTGGTTATTCCTAGATTTAGATGCAAACAAATTTTTATTTAAAACAGAGATAATCTTAAAAAACTTTTTATTAATTGAATCAAGTATACCTTAGTCGAGCCATCCGAAAAGAGTCCGATCTCTTGGCTCGACTCGTATTCGGAATCTTCGTCGCTTTCCGAGTCCGATCCATGTCCGGTTGCCATTAGCGCGAGGTAACTTGAATTTTTTGGTGGTTCATTGTCGGAGTCGTCCGAGCTCTCGTCCCAGGTGGCTTGTAAAGCCTTTTTCTTCTTGTTCTTCTTGGGTTGGTCCTCCTTTTTATAGGGACATTCATGTTTGATGTGCCCCTTTCTGTTGCAACTGAAGCAGGTCATTTTGCTTTTACCTTCATTGCTGATGGGCTTCATTATCTTTTGGAGGTCCCTTTTTGAAAACTTGTTCTTCTTTTTGGCAAAGACTTTTCTTACCAAGTTTACCATATGCTAATCGTCGTCTGAGTCTGACTCTGGTTCTTCTTTGGATTCTTCTTGAATATTCTTCTTCGACTTGACCTTTCTTGAAGAATCTGCAAACAAAGCAAACCCTTTCTCGGCCTTGGCGTTAGTTTGTTCATGCAACTCTAATTCACAAAACAGTTCATCTAAATTTATTTTGGAAAGATTCCTAGAGATTTTATAAGCATCTACAATGGATGCCCATAATGAATTTCTAGGAAAGACATTTAGTGCATACCTTATAATGTCTCTGTTTTCTTGTTAATGCCTAATCAGGTGGAGTCCATTTAGTATGTCCTTGATCCGAGCGTGAAGTTGACTTGCAGATTCTCCTTCCTGCATTTTCATATTAAACAATTTATTTAAAAGCAAATCCCTTTTTGTTACCTTTGCATCAGTAGTGCCTTCATGCAATTCAATTAGTTTATCCCAAAGTTCTTTTGTTGATTCGGTTGGTCCGATTCTGTTCAGCTCTTCTTTGGTTAGTCCGCACTGGAGGGTGTTCTGCGCTTTGAACTCGATCTGAGCTTTTTTCTTCATTTCCAGGTTCCATCTATCGGGCTTCAGTGGCGCCTTGTTTCCCTCGTCCATTGGTGGTTCGTAGCCAGTTTGCACCGCGAACCATTGATCCATATCGGTTTTGAGATACACTTCCATTCTCCGCTTCCAGTAGGGGAAATCTTCCCCGTTGAAGAGCGGAGGACGAGCAATGCTGTAACCTTCACTCTGGGCCATCTGTGACTTACAAAAAAAACAACAAAACTCGTTCCAAGACTAAGTCTTGGATTAGTGGTGTGGTACGAAAAAAAAAGAATAAGTGAAGAGCGACTCGAAATGGTGTTGCACCAAATTCGAGTAAAACTGAACGAACAAAAGAAAAAGATCCAAATTTAAGCAACAATACTTAATTTAGATTGTGCAACGAAAAACACAAAATGCGAAAAACTGGATCTCCCCCGGCTCTTACGGTGGTTGCACCGATTCAGAGCGTACCAAGGCTCTGATACCACTTGTAGGACCGATACACATGAGAGGGGGGGTGAATCACGTGACTTTTAAAATCTTCGTTATATGATCAAAGTCGATAGAAAATTGTACGATGCTTTGAAAAATGTGCACAGCGGAAAAATTAAAACGAAAAATGAAAGCGAAAAATAATAAAAAATTACACGAGGAGTTTTACTTCGTTCGGAGCCTTCGGCGACTCCTACTCGAAGACCCAGGCTCCTTGAGCCTGTCCTGTGGGCAATCCACTAAAAACCTCTACCGGCAAACTCCCGGTAGAGTGATTCGAATACAAGATTAGGTGGAAGTGTAACAACCTTACACTTCCCTTTTTAATAATTTAAGTGCAGACAGAACAAAAATTATGTTACCCAACACTTAAATTTATCTGAAGCAGCTTGGGTGTTGTGAGCGATCTTCCGGCAGCGGTCGGACAATGTCGAGTCAAAGCACAAACCGCAGCAGAGGAGCGTGGAAGCAAGAGAGTGCCAAAGCTTGAATCAGAATGAAAATTTTCTATTTCTTAGAGGGCTTGCTTGCTTCCTTTTATAGTGCCTCGATGCATGATCTTCTCAGCTCAAATTTTATCCATCAGCAAGAAGGAATAATTCAAACAAGATAACGTTTCTATCCTTTGCTTCACTTAAATAATTTAAATAAAATTTAATCTGAAAAGTTAACCAAGAGGTTTTATCCTCTTACCTCACCAAGGCTTTTTTTTTGAAAAAAATAATTCACAATACAATTTTATTAATAATTTAAAAAGAGATTTTATCCTTCTAGCTAGGCTTCACGTGAGAATTTTAAGCATTAATAGGAATAATTAGAAAATAACAATAAGATTTTATCATTAGTAGGAATAATTTTATTCTCCAAAAAAATAAGAAATACGAATAATTTAAATGAAAATTTATCCTCCACCGAAGCTTTAGATGAGGAATAAATTTATAAAATTAACCTACAAAATCTAATTAGTTCACATATCAAATAAATCCTGTAAAATAGAGGTAATGAATTTAGAGTTAATTAGACCCCGTCCAAACCTGGATAAGGATCTAACCAGGACTCAACCGAGGTCACCAAAATGGGCCTAAGTTAGACCGCGCCTACAGTCCTAAAATAGGACCCGTCCTCACTGGTTCGCTCCTCCAGTGACTTACCTTACTTACCTCGTGCAGCTCTACTCAACTTCTTAACCCACCAGGTCTTCCTACCAGGGCTCAACCACCCTGGTCTTTTTGCCAAGTTTCAGCCAACTTAGGCTTCAGCCAATTGTCAGGCCCCACGAACCCAATTGGACTTCCTGCTAGGACTCAACCACCCTGGACTTCAGCCTGGTGTCAGGTCCTAAGTCTTTCAACCCTGCACACTTAGTAAAGAGGTCAAAACCAAAAGCGAGCCTAACTTTAACCTATTTGTCATTCATCAAAACCCAAGTTTAATTATTAGTGCAAATTGCACCAACAGGGCGTTCTTAGGCTCGGCAGTTGGTATGCCCATTAGGGCTAAAGTAGTGTGCTCCTTGGGCGACGGATGGAGTCGGGCACTCGACACTTTCCTAAGGGGATCGGGTCAGGGTACATCTAACTGGCCGCTCAGTCGAGTGCTCCAGGCCAAGCGGGCCCCGGGCTTATGATCCTGCCAGCTAGACTAGTCTACTCGCACTTGGTGGGCCGGACCTATCCTTATGTGGTGCCAGGCTGGCCAACCGAGCTACACGTGAGCTAGGCCGGGATCATAAGCATCCCCTTTGAGTCTAGTCGAAGGAGGCATTGAGTCCGATTGACTGGACCACTAGTTTAGAGCGAGCCTGGCACCCCTGAGTGGGCTGCTCACCCGACCGATCTGAGTCGCCTGCCTCCCGACCGCCTGGCGGCATGCCGACCTTGTCCCATCTACATGTCTTATCTGTCTTGTCCTCGACTCTCGTCGGGCCGATTCGAATCTCTCGTATTAATTACCGTATTAACTGCTGGGGCCACGCATCCGATGGTTACTGGTTTCTCGGGTGACGAAACGTTCGCCGCCTGACATGACGAATGGGCGGCACGCACGTGTGGTGTCGAGCCTCGAGAATTACCTAGGGTTTGATCGGACGACCCATATCCTTTCCCGCCTTTTCTCCAGATCACCATCGGACGACTGTCCTTGTCTGCTCGGCCCTATAAATAGGCTTCTCCCCTCGCCATTTTTATCATCACTTTTTATTCTGACGCCGTCCTGCTGCTCTTGTTTTCTCTGCTAGGGTTCCGGCGATCCTAAGCCCCCGACATCTTGCATCTTCCCCGGCGATCTCTTCTTCTTTGGTTAGTCTCTCTACTTTTCTTTTTCCCGCCTCATGGATTCATCTTCTTCACATCCCGACCCTTGGTACACCACCATGGTGACCGATCTTCACTTTCACGACCTAGATCAACTTCACTCGGACTACCAAATCCCTTCAGATCACCGGCTTTGGCTGCTCGACCCGACCGACCGACCTGAATGCGTGCCCCTTAGCTTCATAACCCTGTCCCGAGACCACCTTCAGGCCAGGCTCCGTTTCTCCATCCATCCTTTCATTTCCTCGATCTGTCGCTAGTTTCAAATCCCCTTGTCCCAATTAGCCCTGAACGCCATCAGACTGATGTGCGGCTCGGTTGTCATCTTTTCTCTGTACCAAATCCCACACCGACCGAAAATTTTCCATTATTTCTTCTATCCTAAAAAACAAGCGCCCGATGATTTTTTCTTTCAGGCCCGAGCTAAAACTTCTTTCTTGGCGAAACTTTCCTCTTCTAAAAAAGGTTTGAAGGAATGCTTCTTTTTCATCAATACCACCCCGGCCCCGAGCTGGCCCACTTCTTGGGTCGAGGACTTACCCCCTTGTTGGTGAGAGCCCTAGAGCCGATCATGTAATGATTGTATGGACTAGTTTGTATCATATTCCTATGTATAAATAAAGGCATGTTTTATGGTTATTATACTTACGTGTATTTGTGCCAATTAGCTAAGTATAATAATGTCCTTGAGTAGAAGTTTCTTATCTATATCAATCGATTGGTTGAATCGATAGTGAGATGATATAGAGAACACTACTCTAAATAATTCCTAGTCAAGTATTAACATTCAGGGACAATGTTAATACGTAGAGACTAGCATGTAGGTCAACATGATGACTTGATCTCAAAAGTCATGGATATAGAGATATCAAGTTGACACATGGGTATGCATTGGAGAATGTATACTGAATGACCCGCCATGAGAAAGTATCATGGATCGTTATATGAGTGTCATATACTTTCTCATGTGGCTATTAGTATGACTATTAGTCCTTGGACCTGAAGTCACCATGGATTCCTACATAAGGAGTTACGTACTTTGGCTTCGTCAAACGTCACCCGTAAATGGGTGGACTATAAAGGCGATTACTGGGTATGTAACAAATTATGGAGAGGGATGTGAGTGATGTAGATGGGATCTATCCCTCCTATATGACGGGAGCGATATCGTATTCTTGATAGAGTTAGACCACAAAGTGCATGGCCATGCCCAAGTGAGTCAATATGAGATATTGAGCTCACTTGATTAGTGTGAGTCTACTTGGAGTTCAAGATATAGATTGACTCGAGGATGACACGGTCTATGCCTCAATTGAGTCAATCTAGATATCAAGGATAGAGGGACATTATCATATATTGTGAGAGTCACAATTATTAGTCACAAGGTGATGTTGGATCTCAACATTCTTGTAACTTGGGTAGCAATGATGTGTTGCTAGATACCGCTCATTGCTTATGTTTCTAAGACGTTAGAAGCATTGCCAACGTTACAAGAACCTATAGGGTCACACGCAAAGAACAAATAGATGGAGAAAAATTGAAGTCAAGTTTGACTTGGCTAAATATGGAAAGTCCATAAAAGGCAAGTTTGACTTGACCTAAATCCAAATCAAGTTTGACTTGACTTGGTTCCACTTCAAGTTAGACTTGACATGGGAGAAGAAGTGAAGTCAAGTTTGACTTGGCTAAATATGGAAAGTCCATAAAAGGCAAGTTTGACTTGACCTAAATCCAAATCAAGTTTGACTTGACTTGGTTCCACTTCGAGTTAGACTCAACATGGGAGAAGAAATGGAGTCAATTTCGACTTGGCTAAATATGGAAAGTCCATAAAAGGCAAGTTTGACTTGACCTAAATCCAAATCAAGTTTGACTTGACTTGGTTCCAATTCAAGTTAGACTTGACTTGGTTTTCCCCCCCATTTGAATTTCGAATTCAAATTGATAGGGGATTTGGAAGGCCACCTAATGGCACTTAATGGCCATTATGGCCGGCCACCTAATGGCCATTAATGGCCATTAAGTGGCCGGCCACCCAAGGGAACAAAAGGGGGTTTTGTTTCATTTTGGTGGCTCTTCTTCTCTTCCCGGATTTTTCTTCTTCCTCTCCCTCTCTTGGCCGAAACCCATAGGGGTGCTAGCACACCAAGGTTTCGATCCATCTTCTTTTGTTCGCGTGGATACATATAGAGGAGTGTCTACTTTGATACTCTACGAGATCCGGCGGCCTCTTGGATAAGCGGGAAAGCGAAGGGCTACGCGTCAAGGGTAATGACCTTATCACGTAGATCTAGTGTAGATCTAGATATTAAACTCGTACTCGTATTTGTTTTATAAGTTCGCACGGATCCGTGGCCGAGATTCTGGGGTTTCCGCAACGCAAAAAGCGGTTTTTGCGGCCTAGAATTTCTAACAGTGGTATCAGAGCCACGTGCGAACCTTGTACGAGTTTAAATTTGTTTTTTTTTGTATTAGATACAAAATTTTACAGAAAAATAATATTCTGTGATTTTTCGAAATTTATAGTATTTATGGGTATTTTTCTCATGAAGTTGAAGCAACAAGTGTTCGGACACTTGTAGGCTTCACCGATCGAGAAAAACTTTCCGAAACGGAAAGATCTCGCTATAATCTTTCGGGACAGCGGCTTAAGTTGCTGTAAGATGATTTTGGGACACTCGTGAAATTCATTTCGCGAGTAGGGGCGCGGCCCCTAACCCCGCGAGGGGCATTGTCCCGAAATCGTGCCCGAAAATCGCGTAGCGGGACCGTTACGGAAGTGTAACTCATAATATTGTAAAATTGTAGAAAAATTATAGAAATTTATTTAAAATACATAATTAGGAATTATGTATGCATTTGTGATGATCATGGCCCAATAAAAACCCAATGTGATTGGAATGTGTTGTAATTCATATTACGGTCTGCGTACCGTTTTTGTGATTGTGCGTGTTGTATAGTGGATGCGACCTGCGAGTCGGCTTCTTTTATTTTATTTCTGTATTTTATTATTTTTGTAATGTACAAAATGAAGACGGTGGGCGGTCCATCCGAAGACGGAGTTATGGAGGGAGCCGACGACACGTGGCGGTCAAAGGAGAAGCTTGGAGAAGCTAAACCCTAGGTTGACCGTCCGATCTTCTCATTGGCTTGAGAAGATCGTAGTAGGGCCATGATCCAATCACAAATTAAATTATTTTATTATTTGCTTGTATGTGATGCATGCTAGAGTAAAATAATTAGAGCCTTGTGTATATGATACACCCTCTCTCTTGCGATTAGATTCGATCTAATTCAAATCAACTCATTCTCGAAAATGCCTACCAAGTTTTGATACCTATCACTACCTCGATCATTTGTTGTTGTTGAATCTGCCAAAGCAGAGCAACACATTTAATCTTGGTAGGGTACGGAGGGACAATCTTGGTCCCGCCTATCACGGCTTGGGTGAGAACAAACTCAATCAGATTGAGTGAAACTAGTTAACTTGGTCGGATCGAGTCTAACTATAGGCATATTCCAATCGTTGGAAAGGTAGGATAAAAATCGCATTTATATTAAAACTTGGGCGATTTAGCCAAAGCTAACTCAAGTTTTTATGTAAATGTAAATTTTAATCCTATAAACAAGAGTTGCATAGAGATGTAATCGGTAAATTATTACCTACCGATCGTACTAAGTCTTGGGCGATTTAGCCAAAGCTAACTCAAGGCTTAGTATGATGTGGATCTTGTCCCACTATGTTATAGTTAATTTAGATAGAATCTTATAGTGTGGTTTGACCACATCTATGACTTGATTCTACAAATTTTTCTATAATTCAGTGGGAGAATCATTTAATTAAAGGCCTAATTAAATGATAGTTGGAATATGTTATTTATTTATTTTTCTGCATTTTTATTGTTGTAGATTGCCATGTCGACAAACGCGAACACTCTCTCTCTGCGATCTGTCCTTGAGAAGGACAAGCTCAATGGAGCAAACTTCCTGGACTGGTACAGGAACTTGAGAATAGTTCTCAAGCAAGAACGTAAACTGTACGTTCTGGAGCAGCCTATTCCCGAGGCACCTCCTGCCAGTGCCACGCGAGCTGACCGTGATGCTCACAAGAAGCATCAAGATGACGCATTAGATGTGTCATGCCTTATGCTCGCAACCATGAACTCTGAGCTTCAGAAGCAACATGAGTTAATGGATGCTTTCGATATGGTTGAGCATCTGCGTCAACTGTATCAAGGACAAGCAAGGCACGAGAGATTTGAGATCTCTAAGGCACTGTTTCAGTGCAAGATGCAAGAAGGGACTCCCGTAGGTCCCTATGTACTCAAGATGATTGGGTACATAGAGAATCTACAGAGATTGGGATTCCCACTGGGCCAAGAGCTGGCCACAGACTTGATCTTGCAGTCCCTTCCCGAAAGTTATAGTCAATTTGTCATGAACTGGAACATGAATGAAATTGACAAGCCCCTGCCTGAGATGCTCAGCATGTTGAGAACTGCTGAGCTCAATCTTAAGAAGGCCAAGCCCATTTTGATGGTGCAGAAGGACAAAGGTAAGGGCAAGCCCAAAGGCAAGGGAAAGTCTCAAGCCAAGGGCAAGGGCAAGGGCAAAGCACTGAAACCCAAAGGAGGGGTTGCCAAGGATGCTACTGCTTCCACTGCGGTGAGACCGGACACTGGAAGCGGAACTGCAAGAAATATATGGAAGATCTCCAGAAGAAGAGAAGTCAGACTTCTACTTCAGGTATTCATGTTATAGAAGTCAATTTGTCTATTTCTACATCATGGGTATTAGATACCGGATGTGCTTCTCACATTTGTACTAATGTGCAGGCGCTGAGAAATAGCAGGACATTGACAAAGGGCGAGGTGGACTTACGAGTTGGCAATGGAGCAAGAGTTGCTGCTGTTGCTACAGGAGTTTATATGCTATCTCTGCCCTCTGGGCTTGTACTAGAGTTAGATGATTGTTATTATGTGCCTGCTCTGACTAAGAACATAGTTTCTGTTTCTTGTTTAGACAAGAAAGGATTTTCGTTTTAATAAAGAACAAATGTTGTTCAGTTTATTTAAATGATATGTTCTATTGTAGTGCACCTCTGATGAACGGACTCTACCTTCTAGACTTAGAAAACCCTATCTATAACATAAATACCAAAAGGCTCAAGTCTAATGACTTGAACCAAACCTACATCTGGCACTGTCGCTTAGGCCATATAAATGAGAGTCGCCTATCCCAGCTCCATAGAGATGGTTTACTGGACTCATTTGATTTTGAATCATTTGAGACATGCGAGTCTTGCCTTCTTGGCAAGATGACCAAGACTCCATTCAGTGGACACAGCGAAAGAGCAACCGATTTGTTAGGTCTTATACATACCGATGTATGTGGCCCTTTCAATGTTGCTGCCAGAGGTGGTTATAGGTACTTCATTACATTTACTGATGATTTCAGTAGATATGGTTATGTGTACTTGATGACACATAAGTCAGAATCCTTTGAAAAGTTCAAAGAATTCAAGAATGAAGTACAAAACCAGCTTGGCAAGAGTATTAAAATACTTCGATCAGATCGAGGTGGAGAATACCTCAGCCATGAGTTCCGTGACTATCTAGCTGAGTGTGGGATTCTGTCCCAACTCACTCCTCCTGGAACACCACAATGGAATGGTGTGTCCGAAAGGAGGAATCGTACCCTATTAGATATGGTGCGATCCATGATGAGTCACACAGATCTTCCTATATCCTTTTGGGGATATGCTCTGGACACGGCAGCCTTCACTCTTAACCGTGTTCCATCAAAGGCTGTAGTAAAGACACCATATCAGATATGGACTGGGAAGAGTCCCCAGATGTCTTTTATGAGGATTTGGGGTTGTGAGGCTTACGTTCGACGTCAAGTCTCAGACAAACTGGGACCCAAATCTGATAAGTGCTATTTTGTAGGATATCCCAAGGAAACGAAGGGATATTACTTCTACATTCCCAGTCAGCACAAAGTGTTTGTGGCGAAGACTGGGGTTTTTCTAGAAAGGGACTTTGTTTCTAGAAAAACTAGTGGGAGTACGTTCGATCTTGAAGAACTTCAAGATATGGACCAAAGCACTGAGGCCTTGATGGAGGTTGAACAGGAACCACAAAGTGTTGTGGATCATGAGGTTGTTACACAAGGAGTTATGGAACAACATCCTGTTCAAGTAGACCTACCTCTTCGCAGGTCTGGTAGGGTACGTCATCAGCCTGAGAGATATTCATTTCTCTTGTCTGATGACAATGATGTTGTGCTCATTGAGAATGAGCCTACAACCTATCAGGAAGCTGTGATGAGCCCAGACTCTGAGAAATGGCTTGAGGCCATGAGATCCGAGATGGATTCCATGTACACCAACCAAGTTTGGACCTTGGTTGATCCACCTGAAGGGGTAAAACCCATTGGGTGTAAGTGGGTCTTTAAGAGAAAGACTGACATGGGAGGACTTACGCATACCTATAAGGGTAGACTGGTAGCAAAGGGTTTCAAACAAATTCATGGTATTGACTATGATGAAACCTTTTCTCCAGTAGCGATGTTCAAGTCCATTCGGATCATGCTTGCTATTGCAGCATACCACGATTATGAGATCTGGCAGATGGATGTCAAAACCGCGTTCCTGAATGGGAACCTACTCGAGGATGTGTACATGACACAACCTGAGGGTTTTGTAGATCCAAAGCATACTGGCAGAGTATGCAAGCTGCAAAGGTCCATTTATGGACTAAAGCAAGCTTCTCGGAGCTGGAATCTTCGATTCGATGATGCAATCAAACAGTTTGGTTTCATCAAGAATGAAGATGAACCCTGTGTCTACAAGAGGGTTGAAGGAAACATAGTAGTTTTCCTCATATTGTATGTGGATGACATACTACTCATTGGGAATGATATTCCTATGCTTCAGTCTGTGAAGACTTGGCTGGGGAATTGTTTCTCAATGAAGGACTTAGGTGAAGCAGCCTGTATTTTAGGCATCAAGATCTATAGAGATAGATCTAAGAGATTGCTTGGCCTAAGTCAGAGTACATACATTGACAAGGTCTTACTTCGGTTTGCCATGCAGAATTCCAAGAAAGGATTTCTGCCTATGTCACATGGTATGAGTCTTTCGAAGACTCAAAGTCCCTCTTCTAGAGAGGAGAGAGACCGCATGGATAAGATACCTTATGCCTCGGCCATAGGATCTATCATGTACGCCATGCTATGTACTCGTCCTGATGTCTCGTATGCTTTAAGTATGACGAGCAGATACCAGTCAGATCCAGGTGAGCGTCACTGGATAGCGGTCAAGAATATTCTTAAGTACTTGAGAAGGACTAAAGAATATTTCTTGATATATGGGGGCAATGAGGAGCTAACTGTAAAGGGTTACAGTGATGCTAGCTTCCAAACCGACCAGGATGATTATAGATCGCAATCAGGGTTCGTGTTTTGTCTAAATGGCGGCGCTGTAAGCTGGAAGAGTTCGAAGCAGGACACAGTTGCTGATTCTACAACAGAGGCTGAGTATATTGCTGCATCAGAGGCAGCAAAGGAGGCAGTTTGGATCCGCAAGTTCGTTGCAGAGCTTGGGGTGGTTCCTAGCATTGCAGATCCCATAGAGCTCTATTGTGACAATAATGGAGCTATTGCGCAGGCTAAGGAACCTCGCTCACACCAGCGGACCAAACATATACTACGGCGCTTCCATCTCATTCGAGAGATCATCGATAGAGGAGATGTGAAGATATGCAGAGTACCCATAGAGGCGAATGTCGCAGATCCCCTGACCAAGGCTTTGGCACAGACAAAGCATGATGGTCACACTAGATCATTGGGTATTAGATACTACAGTGATTGGCACTAGTGCTAGTGGGAGATTGTTGGTGAGAGCCCTAGAGCCGATCATGTAATGATTGTATGGACTAGTTTGTATCATATTCCTATGTATAAATAAAGGCATGTTTTATGGTTATTATACTTACGTGTATTTGTGCCAATTAGCTAAGTATAATAATGTCCTTGAGTAGAAGTTTCTTATCTATATCAATCGATTGGTTGAATCGATAGTGAGATGATATAGAGAACACTACTCTAAATAATTCCTAGTCAAGTATTAACATTCAGGGACAATGTTAATACGTAGAGACTAGCATGTAGGTCAACATGATGACTTGATCTCAAAAGTCATGGATATAGAGATATCAAGTTGACACATGGGTATGCATTGGAGAATGTATACTGAATGACCCGCCATGAGAAAGTATCATGGATCGTTATATGAGTGTCATATACTTTCTCATGTGGCTATTAGTATGACTATTAGTCCTTGGACCTGAAGTCACCATGGATTCCTACATAAGGAGTTACGTACTTTGGCTTCGTCAAACGTCACCCGTAAATGGGTGGACTATAAAGGCGATTACTGGGTATGTAACAAATTATGGGGAGGGATGTGAGTGATGTAGATGGGATCTATCCCTCCTATATGACGGGAGCGATATCGTATTCTTGATAGAGTTAGACCACAAAGTGCATGGCCATGCCCAAGTGAGTCAATATGAGATATTGAGCTCACTTGATTAGTGTGAGTCTACTTGGAGTTCAAGATATAGATTGACTCGAGGATGACACGGTCTATGCCTCAATTGAGTCAATCTAGATATCAAGGATAGAGGGACATTATCATATATTGTGAGAGTCACAATTATTAGTCACAAGGTGATGTTGGATCTCAACATTCTTGTAACTTGGGTAGCAATGATGTGTTGCTAGATACCGCTCATTGCTTATGATTCTAAGACGTTAGAAGCATTGCCAACGTTACAAGAACCTATAGGGTCACACGCAAAGAACAAATAGATGGAGAAAAATTGAAATCAAGTTTGACTTGGCTAAATATGGAAAGTCCATAAAAGGCAAGTTTGACTTGACCTAAATCCAAATCAAGTTTGACTTGACTTGGTTCCACTTCAAGTTAGACTTGACATGGGAGAAGAAGTGAAGTCAAGTTTGACTTGGCTAAATATGGAAAGTCCATAAAAGGCAAGTTTGACTTGACCTAAAATCCAAATCAAGTTTGACTTGACTTGGTTCCACTTCGAGTTAGACTCAACATGGGAGAAGAAATGGAGTCAATTTCGACTTGGCTAAATATGGAAAGTCCATAAAAGGCAAGTTTGACTTGACCTAAATCCAAATCAAGTTTGACTTGACTTGGTTCCAATTCAAGTTAGACTTGACTTGGTTTTCCCCCCATTTGAATTTCGAATTCAAATTAATAGGGGATTTGGAAGGCCACCTAATGGCACTTAATGGCCATTATGGCCGGCCACCTAATGGCCATTAATGGCCATTAAGTGGCCGGCCACCCAAGGGGAACAAAAGGCGGGTTTTGTTTCATTTTGGTGGCTCTTCTTCTCTTCCCGAATTTTCTTCTTCCTCTCCCTCTCTTGGCCGAAACCCATAGGGGTGCTAGCACACCAAGGTTTCGATCCATCTTCTTTTGTTCGCGTGGATACATATAGAGGAGTGTCTACTTTGATACTCTACGAGATCCGGCGGCCTCTTGGATAAGCGGGAAAGCGAAGGGCTACGCGTCAAGGGTAATGACCTTATCACGTAGATCTAGTGTAGATCTAGATATTAAACTCGTACTCGTATTTGTTTTATAAGTTCGCACGGATCCGTGGCCGAGATTCTGGGGTTTCCACAACGCAAAAAGCGGTTTTTGCGGCCTAGAGTTTCTAACACCCCTTCCCCTCCTCTCCCCAAGAACTTGTTGGTTTCGGTTTCGCGTTTGGTTAGATTGCTCCATGTCCCCGCATTAAAATTTTCTATTAATTAGAAACAACCCGGATGGAGAGAACCTTTCCGAACAATCGTTTCATCATCGTACTAATCAATTCAAGTGACCGCTTGAATAAACTTGTTGTTCAAGTAATCTAACTCGTCTAATCGATTAGCCGCGGAATAGACGATGATTTGATCGCCAGTTTTTGTGTTTATCTTTGGGGTCCATGATAATAATCAACATACAAGAACATGAAGGAACCAAACAAGAATTATACCTCTTGTTTACCTCGCGATCTTCTATCGTATGTCCTATCCTCTTCTTGGACGTCGTGTGGGCGACGATCTTCCAAGAAACGAAGTCACCAAAGCAAAACCCTAGCTTCCTTCTCCTTTCTTCTTCCTTGCACCGAAACCCTAGGGTTTCCTTGTGCTTGCGCCGCTGACCAAAAAGGAAGAAAATCCTCCTTTGATTGCTTGTGTCGACTTCAAGAGATGAAGAGGAGGAGGAAGAAGATGAAGAAGAAGAGAAAGAACTCTTTTCTTCCTTGAAACCCTAACCGCCGGTCACCTATCCATTCCTCCTTCTTACCGCCGGCCAAAAGAAAGAAAAGGACCTCTCCTCCTTGCTCGCCGCCGGCCAACTCCAAGAGCTAGGTGGCGCCGCCTCCTCTCCCTTGTTTCCGTGCACTCTAATGAAGAAGAAGAGAAGGATGAAGAGAAGAGGAAGAAGAGAAGTGCTTCTTCCTTCCCTAAACCTTGTGCCACCTCTCTTCTACACCTTGCCGCTGGTCAAAATCCTAGGAGAGAGAGAGGATGTGAGGGAGAGAAAAGAGAGAGGCTTAGGGTTAATTGTAATGCCTTGGTCTCATGACTCATGAGTTATATATAGACTATAATAGGGATCATGAGGAGGAGTTGGGTCTTGGTCTCCTAATGAATCCAAAGCCTGATCCATTAATGATAACCCAGTCTACTAAAGGGTTATCATTGAACTACCGCACCAACTCCCATAATTAAATATGAGCTCCACCATATTATGTGTACATTATCTCCCCGTGTTTAAGATCTCGCATGTCCATTAATTAATTAAATTACTGACAATTTAATTAATTAATATCTAACTCCATGAGTAGTACCACTTAACCTTATTATCATGTCGGACCAAGTCCACCTGCATGATTTACATGATGAACTTTATGAGCTTCTCAAGGTGACATCATCATCCTAACGCATTAGGGCACGATTTCCTTCTATAATCAACGACACACCATGTAAATAATATTATTTTCCAATTTACCGGGCCTATTGATTTAACAAATAAATCTCACCCATTGGTAAATCAAAAAAAATATATATTAAGTACATGTGCCCGTTATTATATCGAGATTAAGAGCATGTACATTATAATATCTGAGGTCTGATTCGATTATATGGTCAGTATAAATCAAATCACCTTTAAGTTGGTCCTGCTCAATACACACAAAGTGTACTAGTATAATTCTATAGTCAAGTAGACTAATACCAAATTATACTACAACCATCCCAATGGTTTTGTCCAAAAATATCTCGGTTGTGAGCCACTACTTATACTTTACAAGGGACTGATAACATGATCTTCTGTGTGGCACCACACCATGTTATCTACAATGTAAAGTAAAGGACAATATGCACACATATAATAAATATAAAATGTAATTAATGATCATATAATTCTTATTCCAAAATGTAGATGTTCATACAAAAGCTAGGCTTTTAGTATACATCCCAACAATCTCCCACTTATACTAAAAGACTGTGCTGTCATCAAACTACCATACATCTGACTCCCATCTCCTCGACATGCCTATCATAAGCTCTCGCTGGAAGGGCCTTAGTGAAAGGATCTGCCAGGTTATCCTCTGATGCAATCTTGGCGACAACAATTCTCCTCGCTTTACGATCTCTCGTATCAGGTGGTACTTGCGCTCTATGTGTTTACTTGCCTTATGGGCTTGCGGTTCCTTCGAGTTTGCCGCTGCACCACTGTTATCACAATAAATTGTGATAGCCTTGGGCAAACCAGGAATCACATCTAAGTCCATTAAGAAGTTTCTGAGCCATATAGCTTCCTTGGATGCCTCAGAGGCTACCACATACTCAGCTTCTATGTCCACCACGCATTTCTGCTTGATACTCCTCCATACTATGGCTCAACCTCCCAAAGTAAACACATACCCCGAGGTAGACTTACTGTTATCCCTATCTGACTGGAAATCTGAATTAGTGTAACCCACAAGGAGTAATTGATCTGCCTGGTAAACTAGCATATAATTCCTAGTCTTTTTCAGGTACTTCAATATATGCTTTATCGCAGTCCAATGTCCCTGTCCTGGATTACTCTGATATCTGCTAACCATACCCACGGTAAAGTAGATATCCAGTCTCGTACATAACATAACATACATGAGACTTCCTACAACCGAGGCATAAGGAACTACCTTCATCTCCTCTATCTCCTTTTATGTTTAGGACACATCTCCTTAGATAGAGGAATTCCATGCCTAAAAGGTAAAAAACCTTTCTTGGAGTTTTGCATGCTAAAACGAGCTATGACAGTGTCAATGTATGAAGCTTGAGATAAGCATAACATCCTTTTCTTGCGATCTCTTATAACCTTGATCCCAAGGATGTGTCCAGCTTCTCCCAAGTCCTTCATATCAAATTGTTTGGACAACCACACCCTTACGTCTGACAACACTTTGACATTGTTGCCAATGAGCAAAATGTCATCTACGTATAGCACAAAAAATACCACTACGTTTCCGTCACATCTCTTGTATACACAAGACGGGCTTTGAATAAATCCATAAGACTGGATTACCTAATCAAACCGGATGTTCCAAGATCGTGAAGCTTGCTTCAATCCATAAATGGACCGATTAAGCTTACACACAAGATGCTCATTGCCTTTTGCAATGAATCCCTCTGGTTGCTTCATATAGATGGTTTCCTCAAGACTTCCGTTAAGGAAAGCTGTCTTGACATCCATCTGCCAAACCTCATAATCCATATGAGTGACAATGGACAAAAGAATCTGAATAGACTTAAGCATGACTACCGGCGAAAAGGTCTTCTCATAATCGATACCCTCTTTCTGAGTATACCCCTTCGCTACAAGCCTTGCTTTGACCCTCTCTTTCTTTTGTAGATCCACTTGCATCCAATGGCGTTTACACCATCAGGTGGTTCTACTAGCTTCCAGACTTGATTAGAATCCATAGATTCTATCTCAGAATTCATCGCCTTTTGCCAAGATACCGCATCTTTATCTTGGAGTGCCTCGTCATAGGTCCAAGGGTCAGGTTCATGTTCACCAAGGACTAAGTCTGAAGACTCTCCTAAAAATATGAATCTGTCGTCTAACAACCCTCCCACTACGATAAGGTACTACCTGCGTATCCTCTGTGACACGCGGTGCAGTCACTTGTGGTATATCCTCATGTACCGTTGGTATTGAAGTTGGAACTTCCCCTCTCACCTCCTCTAGAACAATCTTGCACATGGGCTTGTGGTCCATCACATAGTCTTCCTCTAAAAATCGGGCATTCGTGCTAACGATGACCTTCTGATCTATAGGACTATAGAACAAATCACCTTTTGTTCCTCTAGGATAGCCTACGACCAAGCGCACTTTCGAATGGGATTCCAACTTATCAGCATCTCCCTTCAGCACATGTGCTGGACTACCCCAAATCCGAATATGTCTCAGACTAGGCTTACGCCTAGTCCACAATTCTGTGGGAGTAGAGGGTACTGATTTAGAAGGTACCAAGTTTAGAATATACGCTGCTGTTTCTAGAGCATACCCCCAGAACGAATTCGGTAACTCCAAAAAACTCATCATTGATCTAACCATCTTCATAAGAGTCCTATTCCTTTGGTCCGCCACACCGTTCTGCTGGGGTGTACTAGGTACAGACAATTATGATTGAATCCCAACCTCTAATAAGTAACTCCTAAACTCTCCCAAGAGGTACTCGCCACCATGATTAGATCGTAGTGTCTTGATACTTTTACCTTAATGTTTCTCCACATCAGTCTTGAATTCTTTGAACCTGTCAAAGCATTCAGACTTGCGGCGCATTAAGTAAATGTATCCATACCTTGAACAATCGTCTATAAAAGAGACGAAATATTCAAAGACACCTCTAGCCTGGATAGACATAGGACCACACAAATCAGAATGAACCAATTCCAACACATCTTTGGCTCTATACCTCTTGGCCTTAAAATGTCTCTTGGTCATTTTACCTTCCAAGCAGGATTCACAGGTTGGGAAGTGCTCCACCACCAATGAGCCCAAAGGTCCATCGACTATCAACCTTTGAATTCTACTCAGGTTAATATGACCTAACCTTAGATGCCAAAGATATGCTTGATTCATTTTCGAAGTTTCTTTTCTCTTATTATGATTAGACGAAGAGTTATTAATTTCTATTTGCATCGTGGGAGTTTTTGGTTCAAGAGTGTACAAATTGCCAACTAACGCACTAGAACAGATAATTTCTCTATTCCTTTTTATAATAACCTTGTCATTAAAAGAAATAGAATACCCATCCATAAATAATTTAGAACCTGAAATAAGATTCTTTCTAAATGAAGGTACATAAAGGCAATTTCTTAAAACCAAACATTTATTTTTCTCAAAAGATAAATAGACGTCTCCCACTGCAATAGCCGCCACCTCCGTAGCATTGCCCATGTAGATGATAATCTCTCCCTCAGCTGGTCGTCTAGTTTCTTGGAATCCCTACAAAGTATTGCAGACATGATCAGTGGCTCCCGTATCTATATACCAGGTACCGGTAGATAACACCGCTAAACATGTTTCAACAATTAAAGAAAAAGATATACTTTGATTTTTCTCCTTTCGGCGGGGATATTCCACCATCCAATGTCCAGTCTGTTTGCACGTGAAACACTTGCCTTTCGGCTTCTTCACTCCAGCCTGAGGTCCCTGAGATCCAGCTTGCTAAACCTTGTTTCTGTTGGGACCTTGACGTTTAGCTAGAGAGGGGTGAATAGCCGATCACCCACTTGATTCGCGATTTCTTCCTACAATGTTAGCATGCACAAGCGGAAATACTAATAACACAAATAAACAAATGCTAACACAAACCGTTTGTGGGGACCGGTGCCGTCGATAGAGTGGGGGTGAATATCGACTTGTAAACATTCTTGCGGAAAACTCGTCTTTCGTAGACTTTCGAGGTTCGTTCTAGATACAGAGTTAGTAGCAGCGGAAAATAGAAAGAACGAACAAATAACAAAGTGCACACGAGATTTTTTACTTGGTTCCCAACCCCCCCAGGGTTAGTACATCCAAGGCCTAAGCACGGGAAACACCCGTCTACTAATGATCTCCTTTTCGAACTTTCCGGAGGCAGAGAAACCCGTCTTACAGTGCATGATTTACAATAAAAAATATAACAGAAATTAATTGCATAAATTAAATCAAACAAAATAGAGAGTCGAAGACTCGGCCGATCTGGAACTCCGAAGTGCCGCGCACTTCCTCCCGGAGCTTCCTTGGTTGTAGAGCCTCGTCGTTAGCACTTTATCATCACTTGGAATGCTCAGAATGATCTTAGAATTGTTGTTGTGAGTTGAGGGTCGAAGCCCCTTTTATAGCCCTTTTACTAGGCGCCAGTGTTGAAGGAGGCGCCTCAGTTGCCTTGGTCAAACTCCATCCTCGCACCGAACTCGCAGTAGGGATAACTATTCCCTTCCTAGGCACCTGACCCATACAGGGCACCTGGGAGCTCTCAGGCGCCTAGCAATCCAGGGCGCTTTAGAGCAAGCTGCTTCAAGTGAGGCGCCTGCCTCTCTTGGGCGCCTGTGTTCACACAGGCGCCTAGGAGGTTGTTTCCCAGCCACCTCTTGTGTTTGTTCGCTTGCTTTGTCTTCAATTCTAGGTACCTGCAAGATACACAAACACAAGACAAACTTATACATGCACTTAGCCTTAACGAATTGGTTCTGACTTCAGATTTCCAGCGAAATCCTAGGTTGAACCGACGCCGATGTTCCCATCCCGGGGAATGCGCCTTTCACCTACTCCTCTCAAGAGACGGTTGCCACTCGACCCATTCAGTTGGACTTTTGCCCAACTTCACTTACCAGGACTTTTGCCCAATCATACGACTAGGACTTCGTGCCCAGTCCACGACCAGGACTTATTGCCCAATTTCACTTATCAGGACTTTTGCCCAGCTTAACTCACCAGGACTTCGTGCCCAGTCCATGACCAGGACTTATTGCCTAACTTCACTCATCAGGACTTCGGTGCCCAACCCTCGGCCAAGACTTAGTGCCCAATTCCATGAACCAAGACTTCGTGCCCAACCCTCGGTCAGGTCTTAGGTGCCCAGCCTGCGGCTAGGACTTAGTGCCCAATTCTTCGAACCAGGACTTATTGCTTAGGTTAACTAGGACTTTCCTTCACTTTGGTACTCTTTTCTTGACTAACCGTTCCTTGTTAATGTATCACTAACTTAAGCATATTGTTAAACATTGAAACACTTAGAGGAGGACATCACTGATGCTTCTTGCACCAACAATCTCTCCCTTTTTGATGTTTGACAATATCTTAAGTTAGATTAGATTAAAGGGCTAAGTTCTAAACCTTGGGATAAAATGAAAAGAAATGATCTAAGTTTTGAAAACACATTTTGATCCTTTGGGAAAAAATTCTAACTTCAGCTCTCTATCCTTTGGGAGAAAAAAAATTTCTAACTTAAGCTCACTTTCCCTCCTTTTGAAAATACATTTTGATTTTCATTTTGATCCTTTGGGAAGAAAAAATTAAAAATTTCTAACTTAAGCGCACTCTCCCCCTTTGTCATACATAAAAAAATGGCAAAACGAATTTGCACCAACAATGATAATTAGAAAATATTTCTTTTTGAAAGTACTTAGTATAATTTTTGAAAGCATATCTTTACTTAGAAAGAATTTTGTGCATTCTTAAAAAGACTTTGTGCTTAGAAAAATAATGCTTAGAAAAATTTGTGCATTTCGAAAAACATTTTAGTAAAATGTTTTGAACTTTTAGAACATTTTGCACTTAGGAACGATTTTCACAAAAAAATTTATGCACTTTAGAAAAATACTTTGAAAAATATTGTGCAAAAACTTGTACTTTGAAAGATATTTTTACTTTGAAAAATTTGTACTTTGAAAAATTTGTACTTTGAAAAATCAATACTTCGAAAAATATGTACTTTGAAAAATCTGTACTTTGAAAAATATGTACTTTGAAGAATCTGTACTTTGCAAAATATGTACTTTGAAAAATATGTACTTTGAAGAATCTGTACTTTGCAAATACTTTGCACTTTGAAAAATATTAGTAAAAAACTCTTTTAATATGATTTTGAAAACATAGTATTTTACCTAACTTGGTTTCTTTTCTAGTCTGACACAATCCTAGGAAATCTTGTTAATTACAAGGACATTTCCCTAAGTGTCCTAGAAATTCTCCAAACTCAAGTAAATATTATTTTCAAAAGTGATTTTTAAAAAAAATAAGTTTTTGAAAATGATGGTAGTATTTTGAAAGAAAAATTACTTATGTTTTCAAAAGGATTTTGAAAAACAGTGCATGAAAACATATCATTTTGAAATGTTCAATAATTCTTTTAATTTGATCTCCCCCTAAACTTGACACAGTCCTTGGAAGCTTGTTGAATACAAGTACTCTTCCTCTGAGTCTTTAGGGTTTGATTCAGATCAAAAGAATTATCCAATAATTTCAAAAAAATAATTGCAAAAAAAAAATTCTGACAATACTTGTCAAAAAGTTTTCTTTTGACTTAGACTTCCCCTAAATTTGACACATCTTAGGAGTCCTTATAGATCATGAAGAAGATTTCCTCTGAGTCTTTAGGGTTTATCAAAATCAAAAGAACAGTTTTGAATGACATGTTGAGTATGGTAATTTTCAAGGAGATAATTTTCAAAAACACAATTTGGAATGATAGTAAATTTTTAAACCACAGTTTTCGAAAAACCTTTTGAAATGATGATAATTTTTCAACGAGATAGTAATATAACAAAGTTTTTGAACCAATTTTTGAAAACCTTATTTAGAGATGATAATACATTGTTTTTCAAGCATAAGATTTTTGTAAAATCTGAATTTTTGAGAAAAAATAACTTTAAAAGAATAAAAACACTGCCTCTGTACCCGACACTGTTTGACTTTATCTAAGTGCCTTAAGGGAAATTAGTGTTGACCTAAAAGGCTTGTGTCTAATTGTGTAGGTCAAACAAATTTTTGAAAGATATATAATTTTGAAAACATATAATATATTAGCAATCAGACAAGTATGAAATCCATAAAAACATTATTATGTTAATGCACTATTTTGAAAATAGATTTTTAGAAAAATATTCTAAGAATTTTGGAAAATAATTTTTGAAAAGCATTTTTCAATGTATTAATCCTTAACATCTCACCCATTTTAGATGTCTTAGTACAAGCAAGCAACCGCCTTATGGTTGTATCGTGAGATGCTTGAATACTTTTTCTTTAAATTTAAATCTAAGACTTAATTAAAACTTGTGTTAGATTCAAATTTATCAAATAGTAAATTGAATTTGAGTTTCGATAATTGGCTTCCAAGTCTTGGCGAGGCACAGAGGTCTTCTTTGGCCGTAGCCTTATTGGAGCAACAACCCTTTTCTTGACAAAGCCTTTTATCGAAATTTCATTTTCAAATTACTTCTTGAAAAATTTTGGTCTAACTAGCTTAGGTTTTGGATCGGTAGCTTCAGCTAGTTCCACCATACTAAATAGATCAAGTAGGGTATGCCTTACCTCACTTGACCTTATTAGAAGGCTTCCCTAACGTACTATCATCTCACCTCCACCTAATACTATGTTGTTCAAGTTTCAATTAGTCTTTTTCCTATAACCGTTCTAAATCATGTATAAAATTAAACATGAATGACATATATATATATATATATATATAATAGCAAATGCATGAGCATAACAGTTATGCATGAGTCAAACAATTCAAATCATTTTACTTAAGTTTCTAATAATATATCAAATTCCCGATTTGATACATGTCGTGCGAACTCGTGAATATGCCAACCCACTATGACATATTTAAAATTATTAAATTAATTGTTACAGTTTAGGTAAGATTTTATTTAATTTGAGTTTAAGTTATTTACGAGTTAGAGTTAAATTAATTAAAAAAATTAATTGAAGTTAAATTAGTTAAGAGTTAATTGAAGTTAATTTAATTAGGAATTAGTTGAAGTTAAATTAATTAAGAGTTAATTAAAATTAAATTAATTAAGGATTAATTAAGAATTAATTAAGAGTTAAATTATTTAAGGATTAATTAAAGTTAAATTATTTAAGGATTAATTATAGTTAAATTAATTAAGGATTAATTAAAGTTAAATTAATTAAGGATTAGTTAAAGTTAAATTAATTAATAATTAATTTGATTTAGGTTTCAAAATTTCTGGCTAATTAATAGTTGTGGGTTTAGCTCCATCATTTTCATTATTTTAAAAATATCTGATTTATTCATTATTTCTTTTTTATTTAATTTTTTTAAGTTTTTCTAATAATTCTGATTTGTTTGAATTTTTGTAAATTTTATTAATTGTTGCCTTGATTCTAGAAAATTCAATTTCCTCCTCTTCCTCATCATCAAAATCATATCCTTCTACATCTTCATAGTAAGTGGAGTTGTTTTCTGGACTTCTAGTTAATGTTTTATAATTATCTTCAGGATTATCCAAGAAATTAATAATTAAGTTATTATCTAGAAATATTTCATCTCCATTATCCTCAGAAATATCAGAGTTAATTTCATTCTTATTCTCAGTAATATTTTCAAAATTATTTTCAAGATTATCCTCAAAATTTTTAGACTTTTCAGAATTAACATTATCAAAATTTTCAGAATTAACATTATCAGAATTTTTAGAATTAATATTATCAGAATTTATTTTAGAAATTATTGAATTGACATTAAGGATTAAAAAGTTAATTTATGATATTTTAACATTATCTACATTTTGTAATTGATCATGCAAAATATTGATTTGACTATTCACAAAGTTTAATTTTTCAAAAAAATTATCTAAGTCATCTAAGTTATCATACGACTGTGCAGAAATTTGAAAATTCTTACGAACGTAAATTTTTCGTACCTTTTCCGGACACTGATTCTTGTAGTGTCCGTACTTTTCGCATTTGAAGCATTTGATGTAACTTTTGTCCCGCCGGACTCCTGGTGCTGGTACTTCCTTTGTTGCTGGTGGTGTAGATCGAGTCGTACGAGTAGGACACTGATTTTTATAGTGCCCTCACTCCCTGCATTTGAAACACGTAATATGAAATTTAAAAATTGACATTCTTAAAAGAAAATGTACCTAATTCACCCCTAGGCTCCCCCTCAACTCCTGGCATCTTTGCTTCGTCGACTGTTAGTCCGGTGAAGAGCTACTAGACTCTGATACTACTTGTGGGGACCGGTGCCGTCGATAGAGGGGGGGGAGGGGTGAATATCGACTTGTAAAAGTTCTTGCGGAAAACTCATCTTTCGTAGACTTTCGAGGTTCGTTCTAGATACAGAGTTAGTAGCAGCGGAAAATAGAAAGAACGAACAAATAATAAAGTGCACACGGGATTTTTTACTTGGTTCCCAACCCCCCATGGTCAGTACATCCAAGGCCTAAGCACGGGAAATGCCCGTCCACTAATGGTCTCCTTTCTGGACTTTCTGGAGGTGGAGAAACCCGTCTTACAGTGCAGGATTTACAATAAAAAATATAACAGAAATTAAGTGCATAAATTAAATCAAACCAAACAGAGAGTCGAGTGTTGGTGCAAGTTGCATCAATGATGTTCTCCTCTAAGTGTTTTATTGTCTGACAATACACTTAAGTTAGTGATACAATGAACAGACAAAGGGGAGCAAAGGAGAAGTAACCTAAGTTGAAGAAAAGTCCTAGTTAACCTAGGCACTAAGACCTGGTGAGTGAAGCTGGGCACTGAGACCTGCTCGGAAGGTGGGCACTAAGTCCTGATCGAGGATTGGGCACTAAGTCCTGGCAAGGGCTGGGCACCGAAGACCTGCTCGGAAGGTGGGCACTAAGTCTTGGTCGAGGACTGGGCAAGAAGACCTGGCCGAGGGTTGGGCACCGAAGTCCTGGTTCGGGGAATTGGGCACGAAGACCTGGCTGAGGGTTGGGCACCTAAGTCCTGGACCTAGGGTTTGGGCATGAAGTCTTGGTCCGAGAGACTGAGCAACTTAGCTGAGCGATGACTAAGGATAGGAGTAGAGACGGGTCAGGGTTTGGGCGTCTCGAGGTCCGGAAGTATCGGAAGCTAAGCAAAAGTCCACCCGAAGGACTGGGTGGCAACCGACTCCTGAAAGGAGTAGGTGAAAGGCGCGTTCTCGGGGGTGGGAACTTGCGCCGGTTCGACCTAGGGTTTCATGCAAATCCGAAGTCTAAACCAAGTCCTTAAGGCTAATATTATGTGTATATGTGCTTGGAAGACAAAGCAAGGAAAAAACAAGGGCTGGAGGCCTTGAAGGAGGGCGCCCCCATGCATCCAGGGCGCCCCCAATGATGGGGCGCCCAAGACAAAGGCTAAAAAGTGGCAGTAAAGTGTTGAAGGCAGAATAGGTGTCAAGCGGGGCGCCCGGAGCGTCCGGGGCGCCCGGGTTCAATGTTGTTTTGCTGTTTCGAGGTCGAAACACAGGATAAGCCTTCACAAGGGCGCCCGGGAGGTCCGGGGCCCCCTGGTCAAAGGTTTTATCAGCTGCGGCGAGGTCGGCGCAGGGATAAGGGTTGACCGAGTTTATCGGGGCGCCCCCAGCGTCCAGGGCGCTCGTATGAAGCCTATATAAGGGGCTTCGACCCCTCTGCTTCAAACACAACTGCTGTAAGCCATTCTGATCATTCTGACCGACGAGAACATGCTAAAGATGAGGCTCTATGACTAGGAGGCTCCAGGAGGAAGTGCGCTGCACTTCGAAGGTCCAGATCGGTCGAGCTTCAACTTTGTTTTGTTCGGTTTGCATTTAATATTCTGTACTTAATTTGCTATACTTTTGATTGTACTGTTACACTGTAAGACGGGTTTTCTCCGCTTCTGGAAATTCTGGAAAGGAGACCAATAGTGGACTCACGCCGAGTACATAGGCCTTGGACGTACTGACCCTGGGGGGTTCGGAACCAAGTAAATAAATCCCGCTGTGTCCCTGTCTTGCTTTTATTTTTATTTACTGTTCCCCTGCACTAACGCTCTGAGTAGATCGAAAGTTTTATGAAGTATTCATGATAAGATTTTCACGGTCGATATTCACCCCCCCTCTATCGACGGCACCGGTCCTACAATTGGTATCAGAGCAGAGCTGCTCTTCACCGGACTAACCGACGACGGAGCAACGACGCCAGGAGTTGAGGGGGAGCCCAGGGGTGAATCAGGTATATTTTATTTAAATGTCTGTGTTTAAATTTCATATTACGTGCTTCACATGCAGAGAGAGAGGGCACTACAAAAATCAGTGCCCTACTTGTAAGACTCGATTTACACCACCGGCGGCAAAGGGGGCACCAGCGCCAAGAGTCCGGAAAAACAAAGATCACGTACAATGCTTCAAGTGTGGAAAATATGGACACTACAAGAATAAATGTCCGACAAAGGTACGTAAAATTTACGTTTCGAAAAGTTTCAAAATTCTTGCACTGTCTTTAGATAACTTAGTTAATTTTTCTGATAAATTAGATTTTCTGCATAGTAAAATTAATGTTTTGCATGTCAAATTAGAAAATGCAGATATGACTAAAATATCAAAAAATAATTATTTAATCTAGAACATCAATTTAGTAATTTCCAAAATAAATTATCATAACTTTAATTCTAATAATTGTAATTCTGATAATTTTAATTCAAATAAATCTGATAATTTTAATTCAGACAAATTTAATCCTAAGGAAAAATCTGAATTCAAAAATCCTAAGGATAAATCTGAATTCAAAAATCTTAAGGATAATCCTAGATTTGAAAATCCGTTGTATAACTCTAAATTCGAATTTGAAAATTCTAAAAATAATCCAGAAGTTAATTCTGAAGATATTATCTCTGAAGATAATTTTGAAGATGAAATTCTCCTAGATAATAACTTAACTATAGATAATCTTGAAAGTTATTACAAAACCTTAACTAGTGACCCAAATTACTCCTCATACTTTGAGGATACCAAAAGATATAATTTTGACGATAAGGAGGATATGAAACTATCTAAGATCAAGGCCATAATTAATAAAAATTACAAAGGTTCAAATAAATCTGAATTGTTAGAAAAATTTGAAAAGAAAAATAAGGATGAGTCAGAAATTTTCGAAATAATGAAAATGCTGAACCTAAATCCACAACTATTAATTAATTAAATCTTAATTATACAAATTCAAATTAATTAAATCTTAATTATTCAAATTCAAATTAAATTAAATTCAAATTAATTTAAATTCAAATTAAATTAAATTCAAAATTCAATTAAATTCAAATTAATTTAAATTCAAATTAAATTAAATTCAAATTAAATTAAATTCAAATTAATTTAAATTCAAATTAAATTAAATTCAAATTAAAATAAATTCAAATTAAATTAAATTCAAATTAAATTCAAAATTAAATAAATTCAAAATTCAATTAAATTCAAATTAAATCTTAATTAAATCAAATTAAATCTTAATGAAATTCAAATTAGATCTTAATTAAATTCAAATTAAATCTTAATTAAGTTCAAATTAAATCTTAATTGAATTCAAATTAAATCTTAATTGAATTCAAATTAAGTCTTAATTAAATTCAAATTAAATCTTAATTAATTCAATTAAATTCAATTAAATCTTAATTAAATCAATTTAATTCAAATTAACTTAATTAACTCAATTCACTTCAAATAAATTCAACTTTAATTAATTCACACTTAAATTAATTCAAATCAATTCAATCTTAATTAATTCAAATTAATCAATTTCAAATTAATTTAAACTTCAATTAATTCTTAATTAACTTGAATCCAACTAAATGTTAAATAAATTAAACTCAAACTAAACTAAAACCTTACCCATACCGCAATAATTAATTTAATAAAATTAAATATGTTAAAGTGGGTTGACATATTCGCGGGTTCACACGACATGTATCAAATTGGGAATTTGATACGTCTTTAGAAACGTAATTAAAATGCTTTGGACTTGTTTGACTCATGCATAATTGCCATGTCATGCATTTGCTACATCTTTTAAATATATGACATGACATTCATATTTAAATTTTATGCATATATTAGAACGGCTATAGGAAAAAGAATAATTGAAACTTGATCAACCTAGTATTGGGTGGTGGTGAGATGATAGTACGTTAGGGAAGCCTCTTCTAATAAGGTCAAGTATACACTACTTGGTCTCTTTAGACTGATGAAACTAGCCGAAGCTACCGATCCAAGATCCAAACTAGTTAGACTAGAATTTTTCAAAAAGTAATTTTGAAAATGAAATTTCATTAAAAGGCTTTGTCAAGGAAAGGGTTGATGATCCAATAAGGCTACGACCAAAGAAGGCCTAGTGCCTCGCCAAGACCTGGAAGCCAATTTTTGAAACTCAAATTCAAGTTACTTCTTGTCAAATTCAAATCTAACACAAGCTTCAATTAAATCTTAGAGTTAATAATAAATTAAGAAAAATGATGCAAGCATCTCACAATACACCTATAAGGCAACCATGCTTGTTGTATTGATACATCTAAAATGGGTGAGATGTTAAGGACTAATGAATTGAAAAATATTTTTCAAAATAGTGCTTCAACATAATAATGTTTTTATGGAATTCATGCTTGTTTGATTGATTATACATATTATACATTTTTCAAAAGTATATCTTTTCAAAAATTATTTGACTCACTCAGTTAGACACAAGCCTCTTAGGACAACACTAAAGTTCCTTAAGGCACTTAGATAGAGTCAAACGATGTTGGGTACAGGGGGAGTGGTTTATTCTTTTTTCAAAAATTATCCTTGAAAAACCACTGTCTTTTAAAGCGGTTTTCGAAAACTAGGCTTTAAACACTATTACTTATGTTTTTCGTAAACTATGTCGGATAAATTACCTTAATTTCAAAATATGTTTCGAAATTTCAAAATACATTCAAAGAGTGTGCTTTGTCTTGTTTGATTTTGATAAACCCTAATGACACAGAGGAAGGTCCACTTCATAATCTACAAGGACTCCTATGATGTGTCAGATTTAGGGAGAGTCTGAATCAATCTTCTGAAAAAGTTTCTTGTAATTAATTGTTTTGAAATTATTAGATAATTCCTTTGATTTGAATCAAATCTTAAGACTCAGAGGAAGAGTACTTGTGGTCAACAAGCTTCCCAGGACTGAGTCAAGTTTAGGGGGAGGTCAGATTAAAAGAATTATTGAATATTTCAAATGTTTTCATGCGCGATATTTTCAAATCTTAAGTATTCGTTCAAAATACTATTATTTTTGTCTTAAAAATACCAGTATTTTCAAAAAGTCATCTGGTTTTAATCAATTTGAAAAAAAGGTGTTTATCTTGAGTTTGGAAAATCTTCCAGGACACTTAGGAAAATATCCTTGTAGTCAACAAGGTTTCCTATGATTGTGTCAAACTGGAAGATAAACCAAATCAAATATTATGACTTCAAAAACTTATTCAAAATGTACTTACATCCTATTATTCTATTTTTTGTGTGACTAATGAAATTATTTTTATATTTACTTGAGTTTGAAAATTTTCCAGGACACTTAGGAAAATGCCCTTGTAGTTAACAAAGTTTCCTAAGATTGTGTCATACTGGAAAAGAAACATAGTCAAGTAAAAATATTATGTTTTCAAAATGCATAATACTTTTTAAAAATTACTTATTATTTTTCAAAGTCTCATCTTTTTCAAAAATAGTTAGTACTTGCAAAATTTGTATTTTTCAAAATATCTTTCAAAAATGCATCATATCTTTCAAAGTACTTGCACCTTTTAAAACTCACAGTATTCTTTCAAAAATACGGTATTTTCTAAAAAAAAATGCAATATTGTTTAAGTTTTCTAAGATCAAAATACGTAAATACTTAGTTTTATGCTATGCCTTCAAAAATTTATACTAAGTATTTTCAAAAGAACCAAATACTCTCATTGTTGGCGTAAGTATTTCTGGTGATTTTTTGATGTATGACAAAGGGGGAGAGATACGCCTTAAGTTAGAAATTTTTTTCTCTCTTTAATCAAAATGTTTTTTTAACAAAGGGGAGTGAAAGTTAGAATTTTTTCCTATGTTTCCCTAGAATTTTTTCCTATGTTTCCCTAGAATTTTTTCCTATGTTTCCCTAGAGGATCAAAAATGGATTTTCAAAACTTAGATCAATTGTTTTATTTGATCCCAAGAGTTAATGTTTAGCCCGTTAAACCAATCTAACTTAAGTTATTGTCAAACATCAAAAAGGGGGAGATTGTTGGTGCAAGTTGCATCAATGATGTTCTCCTCTAAGTGTTTTAATGTCTGACAATACACTTAAGTCAGTGATATGATGAATAGACAAAGGGGAGCAAAAGAGAAGTAACCTAAGTTGAAGAAAAGTCCTAGTTAACCTAGGTACTAAGACCTGGTGAGTGAAGCTGAGCACTAAGACCTGCTCGGAAGGTGGGCTCTAAGTCTTGATCGAGGATTGGGCACTATGTCCTGGCAAGGGCTGGGCACCGAAGACCTGCTCGAAAGGTGGGCACTAATTCCTGGTTGAGGACTGGGCAAGAAGACCTGGCCGAGGGTTGGGCACCGAAGTCTTGGTTCAGAGAATTGGGCACGAAGACCTGGCCGAGGGTTGGGCACCTAAGTCCTGGACCTAGGGTTTGGGCATGAAGTCTTGGTCCGAGGGACTGAACAACTTAGCTGAGCGATGACTAAGGACAGGAGTAGAGACGGGTCAGGGTTTGGGCGTCTCGAGGTCCAGAAGTATCGGAAGCTAAGCAAAAGTCCACCCGAAGGACTAGGTGGCAACCGACTCCTGAAAGGAGTAGGTGAAAGGCGCGTTCTCGGGGGTGGGAACTTGCGCCGATTCGACCTAGGGTTTCGTGCAAATCTAAAGTCCGAACAAAGTCCTTAAGGCTAATATTATGTGTATATGTGCTTTGTGTTTATGTATCCTGCAGGTACCAAGATTGGAAGACAAAGCAAGGAAAAAACAAGGGTTGGAGGCCTTGAAGGAGGGCGCCCCCATCAGGGGGGGCGCCCCCATGCATCCAGGGCGCCCCCAATGATGGGGGCACCCAAGACAAAGGCTAAAAAGTGGCAGTAAAGTGTTGAAGGCAGAATAGGTGTCAAGCGGGGCGCCCGGAGCGTCCGGGGCGCCCGGGTTCAAAGCTGTTTTGCTGTTTCGAGGTCGAAACACAAGATAAGCTTTCACAAGGGCGCCCGGGAGGTCCGGGGCACCCTGGTCAAAGGTTTTATCAGCTGCGGCGAGGTCGGCGCAGGGATAAGGGTTGATCGAGTTTATCGGGGCGCCCCCAGCGTCCAGGGCGCCCTTATGAAGCCTATATAAGGGGTTTCGACCCCTCTGCTTCAAACACAACTGCTGTAAGTCATTCTGATCATTCTGACCGATGAGAACACGCTAAAGACGAGGCTCTACGACCGGGAGGCTCCAGGAGGAAGTGCGCGGCACTTCGGAGGTCCAGATCGGCCGAGCTTCAACTTTGTTTTGTTCGGTTTGCATTAATATTCTGTACTTAATTTGCTATACTTTTGATTGTACTGTTACACTGTAAGACGGGTTTTCTCCGCCTCTGGAAATTCCGGAAAGGAGACCAATAGTGGACTCACGCCGAGTACATAGGCCTTGGACGTACTGACCCTGGGGGTTGGGAACCAAGTAAATAAATCCCGCTGTGTCCCTGCCTTGCTTTTATTTTTATTTACTGTTCCGCTGCACTAACGCTCTGAGTAGATCGAAAGTTTTACGAAGTATTCACGATAAGATTTTCACGGTCGATATTCACCCCCCTCTATTGACGGCACCGGTCCTACATCGAGGACTCGGCCGATCTGGAATTCCGAAGTGTCGCGCACTTCCTCCCAGAGCTTCCTTGGTTGCAGAACCTCGTCGTTAGCGCTTTATCGTCACTTGGAATGCTCAGAATGATCTCAGAATTGTTGTTGTGAGTTGAGGGGTCGAAGCCCCTTTTACTAGGCGCCAGTGTTGAAGGAGGCGCCTCAGTTGCCTTGGTCAAACTCCATCCTCGCACCGAACTCGCAGTAGGGATAACTATTCCCTTCCTAGGCGCCTGACCCATACAGGGCACCTGGGAGCTCTCAGGCGCCTAGCAATCCAGGGCGCTTGAGAGCAAGTTGCTTCAAGTGAGGCGCCTGCCTCTCTTGGGCGCCTGTGTTCACACAGGCGCTAGGAGGTTGTTTCCCAGCCACCTCTTGTGTTTGTTCGCCTGCTTTGTCTTCAATTCTAGGTACCTGCAAGATACACAAACACAAGACAAACTTATACATGCACTTAGCCTTAACGAATTGGTTCTGACTTCGGATTTCCCACGAAACCCTAGGTCGAACCGACGCCGATGTTCCCATCCCGGGGAATGCGCCACGCCTTTCACCTACTCCTCTCAGGAGACGGTTGCCACCCGACCCATCCGGTTGGACTTTTGCCCAACTTCACTTACCAGGACTTTTGCCCAATCTTACGACCAGGACTTCGTGCCCAATCCACGACCAGGACTTATTGCTCAACTTCACTTATCGGGACTTTTGCCCAGCTTCACTCACCAGGACTTCGTGCCCAGTCCATGACCAGGACTTATTGCCTAACATCACTCATCAGAACTTCGATGCCCAGCCCGCGGCCAGGACTTAGTACCCAATTCTTCGAACCACGACTTATTGCCTAGGTTAACTAGGATTTTCCTTCACTTTGGTACTCCTTTCTTAACTAACCCTTCCTTGTTCAATATATCATTAACTTAAGCATATTGTTAAACATTGAAATACTTAGAGGAGGACATCACTAATGCTTCTTGCACCAACACCGTTTACGTGGTTCGGAGATAAGACTCCTACTCCACGGTTGTCCGTAAGGTAGACGATCCTGATCCGTCGGTGGATGAGTCTCCGGAAGACCTCCGACTAGCTCTTGTCGCTCTTTGTGGGTGGAGAAACCTCGCCACAAACCCTCGACAATACCTGAGCACTAGAAGACTACTAATAAGCTCTAACCAAGCTTATTTGGTCAACCCTTTCCCAGCCAAATCGAGCTCTCCTAAATAGAGCTCATAGCTGAAAAGAGTCGTTACCAATCGACTGGTCCGAGCACCAGTCGACTGGTCCAACTTGAATTCGAACGTTACAACCCAATGTTCAGATTTCTGCTGCCATCAGTCGACTGATCCTTGGATCAGTCGACTGATCTTTCTGTGCATTTCATCAGTCGACTGATCCAAGCATCAGTCGACTGCCACCTCTCCAAACCTAATTAGGTTTCCCTTCCCGAGTATAGTTCTCCCAGCACTCGAACCCTAAGATTTCTCGAGTACAATTCTCTCAGCACTCGAACCCTCACGACTTAGCTGACTCTTCATCCAGCAGCCTCGACCTGTTGCCTTCAAGCCTTCTTCAACTTTGGCTTTCGTCCCTCGGATGCATGCAAGCCAACGGCTCGTCTCCCCATGCCATCCTTCAGTATGCCTCGAAGTGCGCTTCCCTTGGCTCATCGTTCCTGCTCCAGCAGCTTCGACCTGTTACCTTCAAGCCTTCTTCGACTTCGGCTCTCGTCCCTCAGATGCATGCAAGGCCACGGCTCATCTCCCTATGCCATCCTTCGCGTATGCCTCGAAGTTCACTTCCCTCGGCTCATCGTCCATGCTTTGTCCACAGTCCCTCGGATGCATACAAGCCCACGGCTTGTCTCCTCACACCATCCTTCACTGGACCCGAAACCGTCTAGCTAAGTCCATGTGTATCCTGTAAACCTGCACACTCAAATACACATATCAAACACAAGGGTGAACCTAACTTAAACCCTTTGCCCAAACATCAAAACACATGGTCACTCCGGACCATAGATTGCCCCAACAATCTCCCCCTTTTTGATGTTTGGCAATACATTTAAGTTAGGGAAAATAAATAACAAATACAATGCTAAAAATCATTTGGACTTATGTTGCCAAGGCTTCACCTTGGACTTATATCGCCAATGCGTATGCAATGCAAACATGCATGGATCCTATCACAAGGCATCCCCACACCTAACCTCCCCAATGAGTTTAGGACTTTTACCAAACCGGTTTTTTAAGAACCTCTCCAAGGCTCCCCCTATATTGGACTTACAAAGACTTTTTAAGAACCTTCCCATGGTTCCCCCTTTGCCACCAAAAATGTGCAACAATGCTCCCCCTTTACCTAAGCTCCCCCTTGACCTAAGATTTCTTCACCTTACTTTTGAAATTTTTTAATTTAAAAATTTTCTTTTATCATTAAGGATTTCTTGCAAAAGCGTGTTTGGTTTCCCACTTAAACCCAACACTTCTCCCCCTTTGCCACACATCAAAAGGACTCCAACAATTTCCCTCTTATTAGATCCTTTAACTTCTACCGATCATAAACAAAGTGTATTAACCCCCATAAGATTATACACTTATTTTACATCATTACGACACTTTTCGATTGCTGAAAAATAGTTTCAGCCTATATCAGTCGACTGGGATAGTTATCAGTCGACTGATCCCCATCGAAAAACCATACCGTAGCTAGTCTCTCTCTGACAGCACTGTTACCAGTCGACTGCCCCCTGAACCAGTCGACTGGTACCCTGAAAATCCCATTTTCAACATTTCTGACCCAATTTCAGAAATGCACCAGAAATTCCACAAATCTCTAAAAATTCTCAAATTTTGTGGAGAGGTTTATGGTACCCGTGTCTACTTGGGAAAAATACATTCAAACATGTATCTATCACCAATCCCAAGATTGACATAAAACCCAAAACTATCTAAATGGTTCAATTGAACCTTGACCTAAAGTCCTAATTTTGGCTTCCCTTTGATGTATCTACCCATTTCAACCCACAATGCATCCCTAGCATTGATTTATATGACATCTACACATCAAAAACTAACTTCCATGCTATATGACCCCAATGCCATATTTTCATGCATGAAACTCAAACCCAATGTGCCAAATCCCTAGGATTGAGATTCCAAATCCGTCTCCACATCCTTTAGCAAACTCCATGACCCATCTAGACTTCCGAGAGAAATCCTCCCGGGATCCATAGATCATGGGTCCCAACTTGACTCTTGGAGCTCCCCCTTGAGCTCTTAGCCTTAGACACCTCCCTAGATGACTTATTTATAAATGCAAGGTCACACCGGTGTTCCTTTGGTGACTTTTGGCCTACAACCTTAACCTTCTTAACCTTGGTCCCCTTGTCCTTAGTTAAGACTCTCTTCTTGCTTTTAAATGACATTCCCTTGTCATTTTTGGACTTCCCTTTGCTATAGTCATATTGCACCCTTGCATATGACTTCTCCATAGCATTGGAGACCTTAGATCGGTATCCTAGACCCGATCTATCATTGTTGAGTTTTTGACTACCCAACATCATACTAAACCCTTAGATCCAATAGTGAATCTATCTAGGAGTTTCTCTAATTTATCAAGCTTTGCCCTTAAAGCTTGATTTTCCCTTTCTAGGTTCTTAAACCTAGAATCAACATGTCCACCTTGGACATTCCTAGACCTACCCATTTGCCTAGGCATGTGTCTTCCCTTCTTGGGATTAATGCTTTGATCCTTAGGTCTAGAGGTTCTAGGTTTATCATGATGCATTAATTCCCTAGGGGTTTGATATGCAACATTAACCTTATTTTTATCATGATATCTAAAACCAAAACTATGTATGGGTTAATTTTCATTATTTCTAACATGCATGGAGGAGTTTAAATTTGAATTAAATTTAAACTTAAAGTTAGGGATTACCTCCCTTACCCTTGTAGCTCCCCCTTGATGTGAGCTTTTCTTCTTCTCCTTCCTCTCCCATTTTCTCAAATGCTCTAATTTCTTGAATTCTCCTTTCCTTGAGCATTTGGTGTGGTAGTGTCCTAGCTCACCACACGTGAATCACCTTATATGCTTTTTCTCCTTCTTTTCCCTACAACCCATATTAGTTTTCAAAGAAATTGACTTGGGTTTAGGGTTTACCTCCTTTTTCTTATCCAATGGACACTTGTCCTTGTAGTTTCCCTTTTGATTGCACCCAAAACAAATTATGCGATTCTTTGACTTTGCTTTGATGGAGGTGGAGACTTCTTCTTGCTCCGACATTCAGGATGGTCTTTCCTCCCCCTCAATCCTTGACGTGGAGACTCTTTCTATTTCTTCCTCACTTGTGGATGTGGACGATTCCACTTTCTCCTTCTCTTCGGATGTTGAACTTGATTCAACCTCCAATTGGTCATTCTCCTTCTCTTGGACCAATGACCTTTTTTCCTTGGGCTCTTTCTCTCCTTGTCCTTGTGTCAAATTTTCATGTACAGCTATCACCTTTCTTCATAACTCATATGCATTCTTGTATTCTCCTACATTTGACACAATATATGGAGGTAATAAATTTAATACAATTTTAGTTACCTCCTTATCGCCTCCGCTTCCTCTGTTTGATTCTTGGTCCAATACCGAGGTCGAAGATGTTTTCCCTTTTTGTCCGTTGGAGCTTCAAATGGAACCTCCAATGCGATCTAATGGTCCCAATCCATTTGGAACCACGTCTCTAACCACTTCTTCTAATAATTGAAGCCATCTCAATCGTATGGAGGTGGGATCTGAATATCACATCCAAGTGGACCTTCCGAATCCATCTTCCTCTAGCACCTTTTTGCTCTCCCGGCGGTTAGTCCGTAGACGAGCGAACCCGGCTCTGATACCACTTGTTGGGACCTTGACGTTTAGCTAGAAGTGGGTGAATAGCCGATCACCTACTTGATTCGCGGTTTCTTCCTACAATGTTAGCGTACGCAAGCGGAAATACTAATAACACAAATAAACAAACGCTAACACAAACCGTTTACGTGGTTCAGAGATATGACTCCTACTCCACGACTGTCCGTAAGGTGGACGATCCCGATCCGTCGGTGGATGAGTCCTCAGAAGACCTCCGACTAGCTCTTGTCGCTTCTTGTAGGTAGAGAAACCTCGCCACAAACCCTCGACAATACTTGAGCACTAGAAGACTACTAATAAGCTCTAACCAAGCTTATTTCGTCAACCCTTTTCCAACCTAACCGAGCTCTCTTATATAGAGCTCATAGCTGAAAAGAGTCATTACCAGTCGACTGGTCCAAGCACCAGTCGACTGGTCCAACTTGGATTCGAACGTTACAGCCCAATGTTCGAATTTCTGCCGCCATCAGTCGACTGATCCTTGGATCAATCGACTGATCTTTCTGTGCATTTCATCAATCAATTGATCTAAGCATCAGTCGACTGCCACCTCTCTAAACCTAAGGTTTCCCTTCCCGAGTACAGTTCTCTCAACACTCGAACCCTAGGATTTCCCGAGTACAATTCTCTCAGCACTCGAACCCTTATGACTTAGCTGACTCTTCATCCAGCAGCCTCGACCTGTTGCCTTCAAGCCTTCTTCAACTTTGACTTTCGTCCCTCGGATGCATGAAAGCCCACGGCTCGTCTCCCCATGCCATCCTTCGTGTATGCCTCGAAGTGCGCTTCCCTCGGCTCATCGTTCCTGCTCTAGCAGCCTCAACCTGTTGCCTTCAAGCCTTCTTCAATTTCGGCTCTCGTCCCTCGGATGCATGCAAGCCCACGTCTCGTCTCCCCATGCCATCCTTCGCGTATGCCTCGAAGTTCGCTTCCCTCGGCTCATCGTCCTTGCTTTATCCATGGTCCCTCGGATGCATACAAGCCCACATCTTATCTCCTCACACCATCCTTCACCGGACCCGAAGCCGTCTAACTAAGTCAATGTGTATCCTGCAAACCTGCACACTCAAATACACATATCAAACACAAGGGTGAATCTAACTTAAGCCCTTTGCCTAAACATCAAAACACATGGTCACTCCAGACCATAGATTGCCCCAACAATCTCCCCCTTTTTGATGTTTGACAATACATTTAAGTTAGGGAAAACAAATAGCAAATACAATGCTAAAAACCATTTAGACTTACGTTGTCGAGGCTTCACCTTGGACTTATACCGCCAATGTGTATTCAATGCAAACATGCATGGATCCTATCACAAGGCATCTCCACACCTAACCTCCCCAATGAGTTTAGGACTTTTACCAAACTGGGCTTTTTAAAACCTCTCCAAGGCTCCCCCTTTGCCACTAAATGAGCAATAATGCTCCCCCTTTACCTAGGATTTCTTCACCTTACTTTTTAAAATTTTTAATTTTAAAATTTTCTTTTATCATTAAGGATTTATTGTAAAGGCGTATTTGGTTTCCCACTTAAACCCAACGCTTCTCCCCCTTTGCCACACATCAAAAGGACTCCAACAATTTCCCTCTTATTAGATCTTTTAACCTCTAACGATCATAAACAAAGTGTATTAACCCCCTATAAGATTATACACTTATTTTATATCATTACGACACTTTTCGATTGCTGAAAAATAGTTTCAGCCTATATCAGTCGACTGGGATAATTACCAATTGACTAATCCCCATCGAAAAACTATACATTAGCTAGTTTCTCTCCAACAGCACTGTTACCAGTCGATTACCCCCAGGACCAGTCGACTGTACCCTGAAAATCCCATTTTCAGCATTTCTGACCCAATTTCAGAAATACACCAGAAATTTCACAAATCTCCAAAAATTTCCAAATTTTATGGAGAGGTTTGTGATACCCGTGTCTACTTGGGAAAAATACATTCAAATATGTATCTATCATCAATCCCAAGATTAACACAAAATCTAAAACTATCTAAATGGTTCAATTGAACCTTGACCTAAAGTCCTAGTTTTGGCCTCCTCTTAATGTCTCTGCCCTTACCAAACCACAATGCATCCCTAGCATTTGTTTATATCGCATCTACACATCAAAAACTAATTTTCATGCCCTATGATCCCAATGTCATATTTTCATGTATGAAACTCAAACCCAATGTGTCAAATCCCTATAATTGAGACTTCAAATCTGTCTCCATTTACTTTGGCACACTTTATGACCCATCTAGACTTCCGAGAGAAATCCTCCTAAGATCCATATACCATGGGTCCCAACTTGACTCCTAGAGCTTCCCCTTGAGTTCTTAGCCATAGCCACCTCCCTAGGTGACTCAACAAACACTAGGCCACATCGGTGTACCTCCGGTGACTCTTAGCCTACAACCTTAACTTTCTTAACTTTGGATACCTTGTCCTTGGTTAAGTTCTTCTTTTTCCCTTTAAATGACTTTCCCTTGCCATTTTTAGACTTCTCCTCCTTGCCATAGTTATATGCTACCTTAGCATATTTCTTTTCATTGGCATCGGAGAACTTAAATCGGTATCCTAAACCCGATCTATCATTGTTGGGTTTTGGACCACCCAACACCCTACCTAAACCCTTAGATCCAATAGTGAATCTATCTAGGGGTTTCGCTAATTTTTCAAGCTTTGCCCTTAAATCATGATTTTCCCTTTCAAGGTTCTTAAACCAAGAATCAATATGTCCACCTTGGACATTCCTAGACCTATCCATTCTAGGCATGTATCTCCCCTTCTTGGGATTAATGCCTTGATCCTTAGGTCTAACGGTTCTAGGTTTATCATGATGCATTAATTCCCTAGGGTTTTGATATGCAACATTAACCCTATTTTTATTATGATATCTAAAACCAAAACTATGCATGGGTAAATAATTTTTATTATTTCTAACATGCATGGAGGAGTTTAAATTTGAAGTACACTTAAACTTAAAGTTAGGGATTACCTCCCTTACCCTTGTAGCTCCCCCTTGATGTGAACTTTTCTTCTTCTCCTTTTTTTACTATTTCCTCAAATGCTCTAATTTCTCGAATTCTTCTTTCCTTGAGCATTTGGTGTGGTAGTGTCCTAGCTCATCACACGTGAAGCACCTTATATGCTTCTTCTCCTTCTTTTCCCTACAACCCATGTTAGAATTTAAAGGAATTGACTTGGATTTGGGGTTTACCTCCGTTTTCTTACCCTTCAGACACTTGTCCTTATAGTGTCCCTTTTCATTACACCCAAAGCAAATAATGTGGTCCTTTGACTTTGCTTTGGTGGAGGTGGAAGCTTCTTCTTGCTCCGGTATTGAGGATGGTCTCTTCTCCCCCTCAATCCTTGAAGTGGAGACTTCTTCTTCTCCCTTTGATGAAGTGGATGGTTCTTCAATTTCTTGTGCCACTTCACTTGAGGAGATGGATGAATCTTTTTCTTCTTTCTCCTCCTCTTCGGATGTTAAGCTTCTTTCTTCATCCGATTGATCCTTCTCCTCCTCTTGGACTATTAAGTTCAATTCTTTTGGCTCCTCTACTAATTGAACTTGTGTAGGGTTTTTATGTAGAGCAATTACTTTGCTCTATAGCTTATGAGCACACTTGTACTCACCTACACTATTAATCACATCATTAGACAAAACACTAAGTAATATTGAAATTACCTTCTCATTTGTCTTTGATTGTGTTTGTTGCTCCTTGGTCCAATATCTTGGTCGGAGCTTCTTCCCGTGTTTATCTTTCGAAACTTCAAATGGTTCTTCTAGCGCGATCATGAAATTCCAATCCATGCTAAACTAAGTCTTTGTCCGCATCCTCCAATAGTCGAAACTCTCGCGGTCGTATGGAGGCGGAATATTAATATCGCCCCCTAATCTTTCTTCAATCGCCATTTCCTCTAGCTTTTTGCTCTCTCGGTCGGGACCTTGACGTTTAGCTAGAGGGGGGGGGGGGGGGTGAATAACAACTTTTCGATTTTCTTCCTACACGTGTTAGCAAGCGCAAGCAGAAACTTAACAAAAACAACCTAAAACAATGCTAACACCAAACCCTTACGTGGTTTGGAGATGATACTCCTACTCCACGGTTGTCCGTAAGATGGACGATCCTGATCTGTCGGTGGATAACTCCCCAGAACACCTCCGGCTAGCTCTTGTCACACCTTGTGGGTGGAGAAACCTCGCCACAATCCCTTGACAACTTCTGAGCACTTGTAGGCTACTAACAGACTTTACCCAAGCTTATTTCGCCAAGAACTCTCAGCCAAAATTGAGCTCTCTTAAATAGAGCTCTTTGCTGAAATGACCGTTACCAGTCGACTGGTGTTAGCACCAGTCGACTGGTCCTCGTGAATTTGAATGTCACAGCCCGACGATTCACATTCTGGTTGACACCAGTCGACTGATTGTAGGATCAGTCGACTGATCTTTCTGTGCTCTTCATCAGTCAACTGATCCAAGCATCAGTCGACTGCCACCTCTCCAAACCTAAGGTTTCCCTTCCTGAGTAAAATTCTCTCAGCACTCGAACCCTGAGATTTCCCGAGTACAATTCTCTCAGCACTCAAACCCTCACGACTTAGTTGACTTTTCATCCAGCAGCCTCGACCTGTTGCCTTTAAGCCTTCTTCGACTTTGGCTCTCGTCCCTTGGATGCATGCAAGCCCACGACTCGTCTCCCCATGTCATCCTTCGCGTATGCCTCGAAGTGCACTTCCCTTGACTTATAGTTCCTGCTCCAGCAGCCTCAACCTGTTGCCTTCAAGCCTTCTTCGACTTCGGCTCTCATCCCTCGGTTGCATGTAAGCTCACGGCTCGTCTCCCCATGTCATCCTTCGCATATGCCTCGAAGTTCGCTTTCCTCGGCTCATCGTCCATGCTTTGTCCACGGTCCCTCGGATGCATACAAGCTCACGGCTTGTCTCCTCACACCATCCTTCACCGGACCCGAAGCCGTCCAGTTAAGTCCATGTGTATCTTGCAAACCTGCACACTCAAATACACATATCAAACACAAGGGTGAACCTAACTTAAACCCTCAAACATCAAAACACATGGTCACTCCGGATCATAGATTACCCCAATATATCTGTCATGTCATTCATGTTAGTTTACTTTTATGCTTAACTTAGAATGACTAGATAGGAAAAAGATAGCTTGACACTTGCCTAACATAGTATTAGGGTGGGGCGAGATAATAGTACGTTAGGGAAGCTTGATCTAGGAAGTCAGGAAGGGTAAGGAGTGCACGACTTGGTCGACCTGGCTAACGGAACTAGCTGAAGCTACCTCGCCACATCCTAGACTAGTTAGATCAGAGTTTCTCAAAGAGTAAATTAAAAGTATTATTTCTTTAAAAGGCTTTGTCTAAGGAACGGGTTATTGATCCAATAAGGCTTAGGCCAAAGAAGGCCCCTGTGCCTCGTCAAGACCTGGAAGCTAATTATTGAAATTTACTTTTAAGTTACAAATTGTTAAACTTGAATCTAACTCAAGAGGTCAAGCAATCTATTTGAGAAAATTTATTTAAGCATCTTACAAACACCCATAAGGCAACCATGCTTGTTTGTACTGCGACATTCAGAATCAGTGAGATGATAAGGACTAATCAATTGATAAACATTTTCAAAATGTTTTCGAAATACTTAAAATATTTTCTTAAAAACTATTTTCAAAATAATAATTAAACATGATAATGTTTTAATGAATTTCATGCTTAATTGTGTGTACCTATAAATATATTTCAAAAATTAAATATCTTTTCGATAGTTGTTTGACCTGCACTTAGACACAAATCCTCTAGTTCAACACTAATGTCCCTTAAGACACTTAGGTAGAGTTCCTTGTAGTTAACAAGGGTAGCTAGAATGTGTTAGGTTCAGGGAGAGTCTATCTTTTTGTGAAAGTTTTTTTTAATATTTCTATTAAAAAACTTTATTATTCCTTTCAAAAAATTTATCTCTTTTAAAATGATTTTTGCTTTAAAAAATTATCATTTTTTAAAAATTCTTTTCGAAAAATATTTTTCCAAAATTCATTATGTCTTTCAAAATATTTCAAAAAATACTTCTTCAAAATGTTTATATTTTTCAAAGGGAAGTTTGAAAATGCTTTAAAAAAATACTTCTTTACTTGTGATATATCTTTCAATAAATGGTTTAATTGCTTTTATAATTTAGATAAACTCTAAAGACACATAGAAAAATTTCCTTATGATCGACAAGGATTCCTAAGATTGTGTTAGGTTTAGATGGAGTCCTGATCAAAAGAAATTATTGCACATTTTTTCTAATTACTTTAAATTAAAAAAAATTTATTATGTAATTCTTTTTGTTTGAATCAAACCCTAAGACTCAAAGGGAGATCAACTTGTGGTCAACAAGCTTCCTAGAACCATGTCAAGTTTAGGGGGATTTCAAATTAAAAGAACTATTAAAAGTTTCAAAAATATTATACTTTCAAAAACCACTTTCATTTCAAAAACACTCTATTTTTGAAAATTCAATATTATTATTTTCCAAAACATGTTTTGAAAACCTTTTCATCTTTTTGAATAGTTTTGGAAAACTTTTTCATCTTTATGGACATAGTTGAAATTCCATACTTGAGGTTGGAAAAATCACCAAGACACAAAGGAAAATTTTCCTTGTAGTTAACAAAGTTTCCTAAGATTGTGTCAGATTGGGGAGGAAACCAAATAAAAAAATTTATTGTTCATAAAAAAACCAAAATGTATATTGAAAGTACTTAATTTTGATTGGAAAATCCCTAAGATACATAGGAGTTTTCTTGTGGTCAATAAGATTCCTAGGATTGTATCAGATTTAGGGAAGTTCAAATTAATAAAGTAAATCTTATCTTTTCAAATTCTTTTCAAGTACTCTTTTAGAATATTTTCTGAAAAAAGGTACTTAGTTTTTTTAAAAAGAAATGGGAGATTTTTTAAAATCATGTTTTTTTTTTATAAATGTTAAGTATTTCCAAAAATTCTTTTCACATTCATATATTGTTGGTGCAAAGTTTAGTATTTCTTTTTGATGTCTGTCAAAGGGGGAGAGAGTACCTTAAGTTAGTTTTCTTTTCGATTTCTCCCAAGTTTTGACCTAGAACTCTTAGATCAAACCTAACTTAAGATTATTGTCAAACATCAAAAAGTGAGAGATTATTGGTGCAAAAAGCATCAGATATGAAAAGTCAACCTCTAGTGTTCCGATGTTTGATAATATACCAAGGTCTGATCAAAGTGATCAAGGGTTAAACCAAACATGACCTGATGTTTGGTAGGGTAAACCCAGGCTTGGTCAAATTTGACTGAAGGGTTAACCAAACAGGATCTGATGTTTGGCAGAGTTACGAGAACCCAGGGTTGGCCAGTTGACCAAGGGATTAACCCAAATAGGACTTGATGTTTGGAAGAGAGAAGTCTAGTCAAGATTAAGATGACTAGCAAAGAAGTCTTTATTGAGGAATGAAATCTTGGTGAGTGAAACTGGGTCCTAGTGAGAGAAGCTAGGTGGAAGAAGTCCTGATGAGTGAAGCTAGGCAAGAAGTCTTCACCTACAGGGTTGAGTACGAAGTCCTGGTTCAGGGAATTGGGTATGAAGTCCTGGACGAGGGTTAAGCACCGAAGTCTTGGTCCAGGGGACTGAGCACAAAGTCCTGGTTCGGGGAATTGAGCACGAAGTCCTGACCGAGGGTTGAGCACCAAAGTCATGGTCCAGGGGATAGATCATGAAGTCCTGGTCAGGGATTGGGCAACAAAGTCTTTGCCAAGTGAGGAATACGAACAGAAGTAGAGACTGGTCCAGGATCGAATGTCACGAGATCCGAGAGTCTCGGAGGTTGAGCACGAAGTCTTGGTCCGGGGGACAGAAGGGACGGGTCAAGGATCGGACGTCTCGAGATCCAAGTTCTTGGAGGCTGAGCAAAAGTCCAGTCGGAGGTCCCGGTTAGCAAAAGGTAGCTTCTCCGAGTGGAGTAGGTAAAAGACGTGTTCCTTGGGAGGGAACAGTAGGCGTCGGTTCGACCTAGGATTTCGACAAAAATCCAAAAGTCAGAACCAGATAGCTTTGGTTGTCAATCAACTAAGGCATAATATTATTTGTTTGTTTGTTGTGTGTTTTGTTGTCTTGCAGGTACCTGGAGTTGGAGACAAGATAGGAGAACAAACGCAAAATAAACAAGAGGTTGGGAAAAGGGGTTCCCAAGTGCCTGAAGCTTCCTAGGCGCTTGGGAAGCAGTCTTTATCCCAACGCCGAGTTTGCTGGTTTAGATTAGATTTGACCGCTTGTGAGGTGCCCCAGAAGCTATCAGGCACTCGAGAACCATGTATAAAAGGGGGTTCGACCTCTCAGCTCAGTATATCAAGTTTCCCATCTGCTTATTCATTCTGTGCGAAGGAAAAGCGCTAAGTCGAATCTTTGCGACCAAGGAGGCTCCAGGAGGAAGTGCGCTGCACTTCGGACTTCCAGATTGGTCGGATCTTCATTTCTGTTGGTTTGCTTTTAGTTTACAAGTTGCTTTTTAATTTATCTTTTTGTACTTGTAATATCAAACTGTAAGACGGGTTTTCTCCGCCTCCGAAAATTTCGGAAAGGAGACCACTAGTGGACTTAAGCCGAGTACATAGGCCTTGGACGTACTAACCTTGGGGGGTTGGGAACCAAGTAAATAAATCCCTCGTGTCTACTGTGTTTATTGTCTTTACTTTTATTATTCCGCTGTGCCACTAATGATTTGTTACGAAGTTGATCGAACGAACGACTTAAAGACGAAATGAAGCAGGAGTCGATATGCACCCCCCTTTATCGACGCCACAAATCCTACACAAAATCACTTGTGCAGAAACAATGAATTGAGGCGCCTCAATTCCGAACTAAGGCGCCTCAAATACAGAATTACCGTTAGTAAATGTTGCTTCTATGGATAAAGTTTTATCCAATTGAGGCGCCTCCAAGCCACGTCAGCACAATGATAACTTATATTTTATGACTATAAATAGTCCGTAGAGCTAGGATTATTTAACAATGGTTGTAATACAATTTCCTAGTCTTTTTTGAGCTTTCCAAAGATTGTAGGTGGCTTCTCTGCCTACAACGAAGGATATATTTTTTGTGTGCTTTTCTAATGCTTTGGATTAGCAACATTCCCGATTATAACCAAGTAAACTTTGCTAGCCTCTTTTCTATTTATGTTGTCGTTATTTTATCTGTTTAATTAATTTGCATCATTGCTAAGCAAAAGCAAGAGATATCTTTTATAACTAACTTGTAGGGTTATTCACTCCCTCTAGCCAGCCTGCACGGGACCTACATCAATATGTCACAGATAACTGAATGTTGAGTGGGGAAAGTCCTGGTAGGTTGAGGTTAACCAGATACTAGGCGAGACACAAATTCAATTTTGGAATGACTGAATTTAGGGTTACTAGTCAATTGGCAAAAGGTAACAATCAATTAGTAAAATCTAAGCTCGGATTCCAAGTTTAGGGTTGGGTAATAGATTGGTTTAATCGATTGGAGTTTTATTTTGGAGAGCACAGTAGGGTCAAGAATCGACTAGTCAATCGATTGACGTCAATTGGCAACGTTGTTTTGCAAGCACAAAAATATGTTAAATTGATTGGCCTAATCGATTCAGTATGGTCAATCAATTAGGATAATCGATTGAGAGTTTTTTTCGCGAGAATAAAAAGCTTCAGAATCGATTGGGTCAATCGATTAGAAGCTCGATCTCTCGATTGGTATGACTCACCAATCGATTGGTGAGTGTTATGACCCACCAATCGTTTGGTGAGTGGTATGACCCACCAATCAATTGGTAGGGTGAAAAAGAGTTATTCTTCATATTTAAACGGTCAGATTTGACATAATAATTAATTGGGGTAAGATCAATCGGAGAGGTATTTTCCAGCTTGAAAACAACCCTAGCAAGGGGGCTTTCATGAAGATTTGAAACAACCAATTCTTGAGGGTTTAGAGAAGAGGTGTTGATGCATTTCCTACCATCAAGAGATAATCTAAAACAAGAAAAGAGCAAATCAAACAAGGTTCATTGTTGTAAAGTCGTTTTCGATTTTATTTGCAATTATGTTTGCTTTTTCTTGTTGTATTTCTTGTGCTCAATATTATCCGAAATTTCTCTGCCTCTGGAAGGTTTCCAATAAGGAGATATTCATTGTGGATACTGTGAGTTAGGAGTAGACTCTTGGATTAGTTAACTCAAGGATGTGGATATCAAGTAAAATTCAAGGGTAGTGCATGTGGCGTTCAAGTTTGAATTAAAGTTTCATTGCACATTTCATGCCGATCACAAAGTAACTATGAGAAGCAATCAATTCACCCTTTTTGTAGGGATCTATAGCGAAAAATTAACTATAAACACAATGGAATTCGATCTCTCCAACGAATCCATATGAATATAGAACTACTCTTGCAACTATTCTAGCAAATAGGATTCTTACTTTTGATGCGTGAACAACTTTTAGAAGACTTCTAGTGTAGCTGATCTCAGCACTATTAGAATATCTACATCTCTATGGTATCCACATTAGCATGTTCTTCGTCCATCCCACGAACTCAGAATTTGGAGACTCTCAAAAACTCTCTTCTCAATAGGTTAGAGAGTGTGAATCACACACACTCTCATGAAAAAGGAGAAAAGACCTTGTTATTCTCAACCAAGCTTAAACTTTTTTGTTCTCATGAAGTTAAAGTCATTTAGCTTCTCATAGAGTTAAAGAAGCAAAAGTCATTTCACCTTCTCATTGTGTTAAAGAAGCTAAAGCCTTTTCACCTTCTCATAGAGTTAAAGAGTCTTAGGGGCCATTTGGTTTGTTCCATTTTCTATTTTCATTTTCTAGAAAATCATATTTTCTCATTTTCTGGAAAATGACTTTTTTCATTCTCTAGTTTTCCAGAAAACGTTATATCCTTTTCTGGAAAACAAGACTGGAAAATGCAAACCAAACACGTTTTCTAGAAAATCACATTTTCTACAGAAAATGAAAATGGAAAACAAGCCTACCAAACACCCCCTTAGCCTTTTCACCTTCTCATAAAGTTGAAGAGTCTTAAACTCTTTAACTTCTCGAGAAGTTGAAGAGTCTTACTAACAATGATAAAAAGAAAACCTAACCCTTAGGGTTTCATTTAATGGGCTTTCTTGTTAGGTTGGGCTTAAATGGATTAACCAATTAATCCAATAAGTCCAAAACCCAATTAGATTAACTTATTAATCCAACAAGCTTAAGGTTTGAAATCATAAAATAAATCAATCTCTAATCAACATGCTCTCTGTGTGTGACCCATTACATTATCGTAACATTGGCAGTGTTTGTTTCTAAAACTATTTCTGATACATAAGCATTGAGTGACATTTAATAATGCATCATTATTACCCAAGTAACGGGAATGTCGAGATCCGACCTAACTTGCCTGCGACCATTTTTTTATATAGTTCATCCCTTTTGTCCTTGATATATAGATTGATATATGAGGCATAGATCGTGTCATCCTTTCATAAATCTATATACACTCTCATGAAAAAGGAGAAAAGGCCCTCTCATTCTCAACCAAGCTTAATTTCTTTTCTCATGAAGCTAAAGCCATTTACCATCTCATGGTGTTAAAGAAGCTAAAGCCTTTTCACCTTCTCATGGAGTTAAAGAGTCTTAAGCCTTTTCACCTTCTCATGAAGTTGAAGAGTCTTAAACTCTTTATCTTCTCCGGAAGTTGGAGAGACGTGCTAACGATAGTAAAAAGAAAACCCAACCCTGAGGGTTTCTTTTAGTGAGCTTTCTTATTAGGTTGGGCTTAAATGGACTAACCAATTAATCTAATAAGTTCAAAACACAATTATTAACTTATTAATCTAATAAGCTTAAGGTTCGAACCATAAAATAAATTAATCTCTAAATCCACATGCTCTCTGTGTGTGCCCCATTACATTATCATAGCATTGGTAGTAGATCCTGTCGGTAAGCAAAGGGTCCACCTTGTGATGATGCGCTTGAGTGTTGACCAAAGATTGACTGCTAGGTCGCCGACCGGATGATCGGAGAGGCCCAACTAGACAGAAGGGATGGCCAACTGGGTGCTCAGGGAGGACAACGAGTGAAGATCCCTGCGTAGGGTAAAGAGACGAACCGGGCGGATCTTTGACGAGGGCACTCCGACGACACTCTCCGGACTTCGGCGAGTAGAGAATGAGAGGAGAATTGTAGGAGAATTCTTTAGCATGCCCTTTTTTTGAAAGGGGAGGTGCCTTTATATAGGCAAGGCGGCGGACAAAACCTATTAAAATATTCTAAGGAATTTAATGTGAATCCGACAACAAGCCCTACTAGTCGACAAAGGGGATGCATTTGACACCCCTTGCCTAACAACTCGACCTAGTGGTATGACCACCCACCTTTCTTAACTGCCTGACACATCGGAGGCCCACAGATATCTCTTTCGTGATATGGTAGGAATAAATCTTATCTACATCCCTCTGCATAGCTCATTGCATACTTAGTGAATGACTTTATAGTCCACGTTGTTATAGGTGACGCTTGTTAATACCAAAGTACACAACTACTTATGTAGAGAATCGGAGTGACTTTAGGTCTAAGGACTATTTATACTAATAATCACTTATGAGAATGTTTACAACACTCATATAACGATCCATGAAACTTCTCATGACGCGTCAATTCAATATTATTTTCTAATATGTACTTATGTGTTAACTTGATATCTTATATCCATGACTTGTGAGATCAAGTCATCAGTTGACCTACATGCTAGTCTCAATACATTAATATTGTCATTGTTTATTAATATTTGACTAGAAATATTTAAGAATAATGTTCTATATATCTATTGACAATCTCCCACAATCAATTTAACCAATTGATATATTATAGATTAGAACCACTATTTTAGAATATTATTATATTTATTCAGCTAACACAAATATAAAGCAAATATAACAACTAAAATATTACCATTTATTTATAAATATTATATAATATATCCTAAGTCAATCAATTCATGATTAACTCTAATTAGGGTTGACATTAACACTTTTAACTCATACAAGTCCTAACACAATATCACCTACTTACTCCAATAATAGTTCGACTCTACTGTAATCTTATTTTATTAGATGAACCAAGGAATTCCTTTTAATGTTATGAGATTTTAGGAATATTTCATGAATCTTTTAAATTCTGATAAAAGTTATTCACCCAAGCAAACTACATGGGACCCAAAATTCAATTTTCAATGATACAAATAATGATGATGAACAATTTTGAAAATTTCTTAAACCGATTTTGATATTCCAATTAATATCCATGTGTTTGAAAGATTTATTGACTAACATGAGTCTTTATGTTTGTCAATGTACCTCCGTAATTTATCTGTTTTCACATAATCTCTGCACAACTATACCCAATTTTCACTATAGCAGATTTTTTATATTTTTATTGTAGCAATGATGGACATTATGTATGTGTTGCAGCAGCTACGATTCCATAGCTATTATAATATGGTTATGATTTGTTAAGTCTGTATTGTAGCAGCCACGAAATGATAATTGCTATAACATGGTCATGATTTTGTTCAGTTATGTTGTAGGAACCGTAGTTGCTACAACATACACTTAATGTTGTAGCAGCTACGAACTTATAGCTGCTACGACATGATTGAACAACAAATCATGACCATACTGTAGCAGCTACGAGTCCGTAGCTGCTATAATATTAGGTTTATATTGTACAAACTACAAAATCGTAGTTGCTACAACGTGGTCAAGATTTGTTCAATCACATTGTAGCAGTTACAACTCAGTAGTTGCTATAACATTAAGTCAGCATTGTAGCAATTGCAGAATCGTTGCTGTTACAACGTGATTGATTAAATCATGACCATGTTGGAGCAACTATAATTCGTAGCCATTTCAATTATAGCAGTTACATAACTACTACAATTATAGCAACTATCATTTCGTAGTTGTTATAACATAGACTTAACAAATCATGACCACGTTATAACAGCAACGATTGCGTAGCTGCAATAATTATAGCAACTATAGAATCATAGTTACTATAACGCAGACTTAATGTCCATCATTGCTATAGTAAAATAATTTAAAAAAAATTTACTACAGTGAAAATCGAGCACAATCGTGAACGGGAGTCGCACAACATATATATATATATATATATATATATATATATATATATATATAAAAATTACTCTGCTTATCATCATGCACACCATCCTGTCACCTGTGATATTATATATATATATATATATATATATATATAAAAAGTTACTCTGCTTATCACTCATGCACACCATCCATGTGCACCTGTGCAATATATATATATATATATATATATATATATATATATATATATATATATATATATATATATAGTTGTGATATCCCACGTGACATTTTGAGTGACACCCGCTCCAATCGATTGGTGCCTCCCACTCAGCACTCAACTTTCGGCTGCCCACTCACCGACGGCGGCCTTCGACTACCACAATGTTGCGCCTTAAATAGATTGGGGAATCGATTCGAGGCATTGAATTGCTGCCTCAATCGATTGAGGAAGGAGGCGGTCGAGTCGATTCAAACGCCTTAAATCAATTGAGCATGCCGATCGTGCATACTCGCACACAAAATTGTAGCGCAGGCTATATATATATATATATATATATATATATATATATATGTTAAGTTATGTTAAGGAATTTACCACGCGAACTCCATACAAACCTTAACTAATTTTTCGATTTAAATTTTTTTTTATACTTAACACTATAACCCAACCACTAAACCTTAAAGGCAAAATCTGATTGACACAACTTTGAGCTTAAAAAAATAAAACAAAAAACAATTAAAAAAATTATCATCGTGCATGTCGTCCGTAACATAGCGTCCGCAGCAGATATATCACTACAAAAAAATAATTATTTAGGCACGAATTTAAAAAAAAATCATCTCAGAAAATTTAGGGATGAATTTGGCGACAAAAAAATTTTCGTTGCAGATTTGCCGTTGCCAAATTCTGGGACAAAAATGTAGATTCATCCTCGAATTTGGCGACGAAATTAATTTTTCGTCCCCAAATTCGTTACCAAATTGCAACGAAAACAAAATTCACCCCAAACTCTATCCCAAAATTCGTTGCCAAATTGCATTGAAAACAAATTCGTCCCAAAATTTGTTACCCAAATGACAATTTAAACTTTGTGACGAGCCTGTTTCATTGCAGAATCTGGGACGAATAGATAAATTCGTCCCAGAATCTGGGCCGGAAAAATAAATTCGTCCCAGAATTTGTTATGAAAAAGTAAATTCGTCCCAGAATCAGGGACGAATTTGTAGATTCGTCCCAGAATATGGGATGAATTTGAAGATTCGTCCCAGATTTTGAGACGAATATATTTTTCGTCCCAGATTCTGGGACGAATATAGATTCGTCCCAAAAATATAATTTAGTTAATTTTGTAACAAATTATTTCTCATCTCATATTCTAGGATGAATCATTGATTCGTCCCTGAATCAGGGACGAAACAATAAATTCGTCCCTGATTTTGGGTCGAATTCACTGATTCGTCTCAGATTCAGGGACGAATTTTTGGATTCGTCCCAGATTCAGGGATGAATCAGTGAATTCGTCCCTGATTTTGGGACGAATCTAAAAATTCATCCCTGATTCAGGGATGAATCAGTGAATTCGTCCTAGATTCAGGGACGAAACAATAAATTTGTCCCTGATTTTGGGACGAATTCACTGATTTGTTCTAGATTCAGGGACGAATTCACTGATCGTCCCAGATTCTAGGACGATTTTTTGGATTCGTCCCAGATTCAGGGACGAATCCAAAAATTCATCCCAAATAATAAGTGATCAAAGGGTTACAATAAGTCAGGGATGAATTTTTTTTCGTTGCAAAATTCATCCCAAATTATTTAAATTTTTTCCAATACAATCAATATTATCAATTTAACTACATTTAATATATCCATACAGATATAAAACAGTACAAATCAATACATATCATCATATCCATATAAATATAAAACATCTAAATAACAAGAACATCCAAACGATAAGTGATCATAACCAATCGATACATATCATCCAAACGAAACATATCATCCAAATATCCACACAGATATAAAACATCCAAACGAAACATACCATCATATCAATATCGATACAGATAACATCAAAATATAGTACAAGATAAGTGATCACATCCAATCCATAGAAATCCATAAGTCATGAAAAAAACTACAAGAACATCAAGATATCAACCTCTTCCATTGGCAATCTTGCTTCTTTCATTTTTTTCTTTTCCTACACAAACAAACAAATAACAGAATGAGTTATTCAGGAAATGTGCTTGACATAACAAAATGTGTTTTATGGCTGGCAAATGGTATACATAACAAAATGTGCTTGACATAAAAAAATATTCTTTTCTTACATAACAAAATGTGCTTAACATAACGAATAGTATACAACTTCCTAATTCAAATGGTAAACATCCTACAGTTAATGCATCAAATGATGAACATTCAAGAAATATTGACAACAGATTTAAAGGAAAAAGATTTGAATCGAATGCTTGGCGAAAATTTTCTAACTGCAATTTCAAAATTCACTTGCATTCAATTGGATTGGATATTAAGAAAGGAGATTTTATATATTATCAGATCTTGCCTGTTATCATTATGCTTAATTTAAGTGATTTCCTTGATTTGTTGTCATGTATCCGTTGTTTAGAAAATAAGAATTTTAGCACTGTTAAGAGCATTAGTAGGGTCATTGGTGTAGACAATTTTGTTCTTTCGGTATTTTAGGTTGAGGTCTGTGTACCCATTAGTCTTATATATCTTATAGTGGCTAACTTATTCACATCTACAAAGTCCAATGATCGCATTCTAGTAGTGTCTTGACCAACCTGTGATCGACAATGCTTAGTGGACATGTGGCCTAATTAATTCCTCATCTCTTGTGAAGAAATGCTTTATCTATTGCTAATGGTTTCACTTTTATTGCCTATACCATCTGAGAATTCACCATGCAAGCTCTTGATTACGCTTAAAGTTATATCAAGCATTACACGGGAACCACAATATGAGTTCTATCATAATATCAATTGATGTTCTTGAATGCTACTAGATGATAAAAAAGAAAATACTATTAAGCTGCATGAGATAGGAAATATAAAGCAGACAATACTACTGTCTATTTTGAAAATATTTGCATAGGATTAGGTGTTAGGTTTAAGAGGATGTAGAGAATTTGAACCAGTTAACATTTTTATCTAGAGAAATGATTAAGCTGCACCAGATAGGAAATATAAAGCAGACAATACTACTGTCTATTTTGAAAATATTTGCATAGGATTAGGTGTTAGGTTTAAGAGGATGTAGAGAATTTGAACCAGTTAACATTTTTTATCTAGACATATGTTAAAAAAGGAATCATATATTTTCTAGTGCTGTAGGAAATAATAGGAAGAAACAGCTAAGGTCAACTGGAATCACTGGCTTCTAGTGCTGTAGAGCAATAAAGCACTACAATTCTCATAAGTAGGGGGGAAAACTACAATATCATATTGTTAGATATCATGCATATCTAGTGTGAATGGAAGAAAGGTGGTGGGACTTTAGTCCAACATTGTCACTTTCTAGTGAATGGAAAGTGAGGAGGAGAATAAAGGGACTCCATTGTGAGTGAGACTTTAGTCCCACATTGGGAGTTTTAAGATAAAATGTTTGGTTTATATTGTATCACAAGTATGATAGTTGTGAACAAATGCTAGGGGAGAGGCTCTCTCACACGTGGGTGCGCAGGGGGGGTGCAAATCCAGGACCCGGATTTGTACTGAACCAAGTGAACTCGTGTGCGTGAATGACCCGTGCACGTCGAATGTCCGACTGGTCAGGGCAGAATTTGTCCAAGCAGATGAACCAATATTTTGCTCAAATGTAACTGATGCATTAATTTTTGATTAATGCGAGATCAGTAACCCCAGACGTTTAATAGGAACATACGCTATGAAATTCTCCTCCACTCCACCTCGTTCCCGGAGGGACCTCCGCTGATAGCAGTTGAGAACCTCCTCAGTCCGCCATGAGCAACGAGTGCTCTGTTGTGCCCGTGGTCTGCTATTGTATCCTGAGAGACAAAAGTTCATCTGAGCCTCGAAGCACTGTCGGAGGAGGACGAATCTGCTTCAAGAAAACTGCGCTGCGCAGGCCTCAGCAATTTCCTGGTCGGGAGACGAGACCCCAGTCGGGAAACTCCACTCGGGAGCTCACTCGGCCATTTCGCTCGGGAGCTCACTTGGCTATTACACTCGGGAGCTCACTCAGCCATTCCACTCGGAGCTCACTCGGCCACTCGAGAAAACTACTCGGGACGGAGATTCTGCTCAGGAGCTCACTCGGCCACTCGGATCTCACTCGACCACTCGGAGCTCACTCGGCCACTCAGGAAATCTACTCGGGATCTCACTCGGCAGCTTCGGGATTCAGCTCGGGAGCTAACTCGGGAGCACTGGAATTCCGCTCGGGAAACTGTTGACTGCAGAAGAAGCAGCTCGGGCCACTCAACAGAGATAAGTTGAAGTTATTTTAGTAATTTCAATTTATTGTAAAATCTCGGAAATTCCACCAACACATATCACTATTGATGGGTGTGAACGTATGACTTGAGGGTTTCCTAGGCAACCACGGGGTCGAACATGAGAGACCTCTCTATATCTACGGATTAAAATTTAATCTGAATAGAGACCCGTCTCTCAAACGATCGTCTCGTCATCGTGTCAATTAACTCAAGTCACAACTTAGACAAAACCAAAGTTAAGGCCTTGTAACTTTCCGAGTTAATTAATCGCGTAAAAGACGACGAATAGATCGCCGATTTTTGTGTTTATAATCGGGGTCCATGACATAAATTAATTGACATATTAATTAACAAATAATTAATCAATATCAATTAATTAAACACATGCAATGATAGACAAAATCAAAGCAATAACATAACAAAAGAAAGACGGAGCTAGGGAGAGGTATACCTCGCCATTTACCTTGCAGTCTTCTACCTTATGACCCTCCCTTCTCGGACGTCGTGTGGGCGACGAGCTACCGAGACTCGGAGCTATCAAGGCTTTGCCAATTAATTCATCTTCTTTTCTCTTCCTTACTTTACACCAACCTAGAGTTAGGGTTTCTCCACCGCCGACCACCCTTCAAGGAAGAAGGAGAAGATATTGAGGAAGAAGAGCTTCTCTCCTTCATCCCCGCCCGAACCAACCCTCACTTCATCTTCCTATCTCATGGCAGCAAGCTCGCAAGGAAGATGAACTTCTCCGGCCTCTCCCTTTTCCCGCGACAAACTCCAAAGGGAAGAGGAAGCTTTCGCCGGCGCACCACCCTTCTTCCTCCTCTACTTCCGCGCGCCACAAAGGAAAAGGGAGCTCCTCCTTATCCTGTGAACCTCCGCAGCAGTTGAAGAAGAGAATAGGAAAGGAAGAAAACAGAAGCTTTTCTTCTCCTCCACCGCCAGCGCCAACTCTCTCCTTGCACCGCCGAGTCTTCCTTCCTTCCTCCTTGCCGCACGCCACCAAAGGTCGAAGACAAGTCCTCCCTTGTTCTGTGATCGACGGCAACCTTGAGGATGAAAGGAAGATCAAGGAAGAAGAAGAGGAGAGCCTCTTCTTCCACTGCCCGTCGGCGCCCTAGGTGAGAGGGAAGAGAGAAGGGAGAAGAGAGAGGATGGATCCAAACCCGATTCATTAATGGAGATCCATTCCACTAAAGGATCCGATTGAACTTCCTCACCAACCCCCATATTTTCATATGAGCTCCACCTATTATGAGTCGTCCATCTCCCCGTGTTTAAGATATCGAATGCCCGATAATTAATTTAAATTACTGACAATTAAATTAAATATCCTCTTGATCCTTGATTAATACCACTCAACCTTTTCATCATGCCGGACCATAGTCCACTTGCAAGATTTGACATGACGATCCTTTTGAGCTCATCAAGGGGGCATCATCATCCCGACTCACCAGGACACGGATTCCGTCAATAATCAACGACACACCATATAATTAATATTATTTTCCAATTTACCGGGCCTATCGATTTAACAAAATAAATCTCACCCATTGGTAAATCAAAGAAATAATAATTAATTATACGTGTCCGTTATTATTTCGGGATTAAGAGATCGTTCTCCATAATATATATCCAAGGTTTAATCCAATTTATGAAGTCAGTACAAAATTGGATGACCTCTCTTTTGGTCCTACTCAATGCACACAAAGTGCACTAGTGTAATTCGATGGTTAAGACAAACCACACCTAATTACACTATAACCATCCCGATAGTTTGTCTAACTCCATCTCAGTTGTGAGCCTCTTTCTTATACTTCTGCAAGGAACTTGATAACATGATCTTCTGTGCGACACTACGCACCATGTTATCTACAATGCCAAGTATGAGACATTTTGTGCACATACTAATAAAAAGATGCACTGTGTGATTTTGTGATTCTATTTTAAAATGTAAATGTATTATAACCAAAAGCAAAGCTTTTAGTATACATCCTAACAATCTCCCACTTATACTCAAAGATTTTGCTGTTTTCAAAATGTCATACATCTGACCTTTAGATCTTTCACATGCCAAAAGCTCTCGCTACCAAGGCCTTAGTGAAATGATCTCCCTAGGTCATCCTCTGATGCACTCTAGGCAATAACAGCTATTCCCTATCAGGGTGGTACTTGCGCTCTATGTGTTTACTCGCCTTATGGACTCGTGATTTCTTCGAGTTTGCAACTGCACCATCACATCAAATGTGATAGCTCTGAGCAAACCAGGAATCACATCGAAGTCCATCTTGAGGTCCCTGAACCATGTAGCTTTCTTGGCTATCAAAAAGATTGCCAATCATCCAGCTTCTATGGTAGAGTTCATCACGCAGCCGCTGGGCGACACTCTTCCATACTATGGTTCCACCTCCTAAAAATAAACACAAACCCCTGAGGAATACTTATATTAGCTCCTTATCTTGATTGAAATTCTGTATCCATATAACCCATAGGAGATTGGTATGCCTGGTAAACCAGCATATAGTCCTTAGTCCTTCTCAAACACTAATATATATTTTTACCGCAATCCAATTTCCTTGACCTGGATTACTCCGATATCTATTAACTATGCCCACGACATAACAAATATCTAGGCTCGTTTTTAGCATACATGAGGCTTCCTTTAGCCAATGCTAAAGGAATCGACATTACCTACTCTATCTCCTTTGATAATCTAAATATATCTCCTTAGATAGAGTAGTTCCAAAATTGAAAAGTACACAACTTTTCTTGGAGGTATCCATGCTAAAATGAGTTTAGGACAGTGTCTTGTATGAAACTTGGGATAAGCACATCATCCTTTTCTGAAGATCCCATAGATCTTTAACCCCCAAGGATGTATCTTGCTATTCCCAAGTCCTTCATACCATACTTGTTTGGACAACCATACCCTTACATCTGATAATACTCCGTCATTGTTGTCAACCAACAAAATACTATCTATATATAGTACAAGAATACCACCACGTATCTGTCACATTACTTACATACACAACTCATATCCGTCCTTTGACCTAATCCATATGAATGAATTTATCTCATCAAAACGGATGTTCCTTGTCATAGATATTGGGTATCGAATCATGATTGCCAGGGACTAAGTCCATAGTCTTTCCCAAAATCATAATTCTTTTAGGTTAACTGATAATCCTCCCACTGCGACAAGGCCCCACCTGTGTATCTTCTGTGACACGAGGTGCAGTGACTTGTGGTATTTCCTTTTGTACTTTTGGTACTAAGGTCAGAATGCCCCCTAATTATCTTTCTCAGAATGGTTCTTCTTATGGGCTTATGACTTATCTTATAGTCCTCTTCTAAGAGTCAGGTATTCGTATCAACGAAGACCCTCTATCCTTAGGACTATAGAACCACCTTTCGTTCTGCTAGGATAGCCTATATGCAGGCGCACTAGATTCCAACTTATCAGTATCTTTTCAGCACAATTGCTGAACTATCCCATATTTGAATGTATCCTAGACCAGGCCATTGCCCAGTCCACACCTCTATGGCAATCTAAGATACTAACCTAGATGGTATCCATTATACATGCTGCTCTTTTCAGAGCATATCCCTAGAACAAGTTTGGCAACTTAGAGAAGCTCATCATTTACCTAACCAACACATTAAGAGACCTTTTCCTTCTTTCCACTACACCGCTCTGTTGGGCATACCAGGTGTAGTTAATTTGGATTACATCCCAAACTCTGATAAGCAAGTCCTAAGCTTTCCCAAAAGGTATTTACTATGATCTAATCGTAGTGTCTCGACACTTTTACCTTGATGCTTTACTACATCAGTCTTGAACTCCTTTTGAACTAATCAAAATTTAGACTTGTAGTGTATCATGTAAATGTACACTACTAGAAAAAATGCATTTAACAACAGTGAATCACTGTTGTCGTAGGCCAAATACCACCGTTGTTAAAGGCCATGTTGTTAAAGGGGGGGGTCTACAACAACAGTGAATCACTGTTGTCGTATATCACATTCGATAACAGTTTGACAACAGTTTTATTAACCGTTGTCGTATATCAATAATAACAGTTTATCACCGTTGTCATATGCCATATTCATCGTTGTCTTTTATTATATTCGACAACAGTTTTTGATAACCGTTGTCGTATATCAATAACAACAGTTTATCACCGTTGTCGTATGTCATATTCACCGTTGTCTTTTATTATATTCGACAACAGTTTTATCACTGTGTTGTCGTATGCCACCGTTTATCTACAACAACAGTTTAGCTTTAAAAAAATCTGTTGTGCGTTTGCACTGTTCCACAACAGTTTCATACCAATTTGACAACAAAGATATTTCCATTATATTTTCAATTAAAAGGCAATAATTTAACCTCGAAACAAAAACTATATATATCAAACATCATCAACATATTTACAATAAAGATCCACCACAAGCTTTCTACAGACGAAACCACAAAAGTATCTTTTGTCCAAAAACCTTTCTAAAGACGAAACCACTAAAGTATCTTCTGACCCAAATTACAAGAGTTCATAATTCTGACCCAACTAAACTTACAATGAAGTTCATAATTTCTTCCGAATATTATCCTGTCCAGTAAATGATCCAGTGACTACAATTAGCAACCCGCTCTGGTATGACATTTGTGAATCTACAGTCTCTATCTCGGTGAAACAGTTTCTGAAGTCCAGCGACATAATCTTCTCATTGATGGCCTGCTCCATGTAAAACAAAGATAACAGAGATTGTTATATGATAGGAAAATGTAGATAGAGCTTTGTCTATAACAGAAAATCAAATTGATATCAAATAGGATAAAGCATGTTACCAGAACGGGTTGCTGGGAATACAGATGAAGAAAAAAAAGGAAAGTATTGAATACAAAAACATTTGGATTCATTTCATACAAAGCTTGGATAACAAAAAACCAATGAATGCAATTTTTACCATAAGACCTCAGGCATTGCAAAGAACAAATATCATAAAATCCAACTTGTGAATTTAATCAATAGTATTCATGACAACAGACTGAGCTGTGAGATACTAATAATAATGGTAAAATGGGATATAAGGAAAGAACAAAATTTGATGATCCATGATTAGGATCACCTTTTAAAGGTTGTTTTTTTTAAAGAAAGAAACACACTAAGTGCTGAATGAGGTAGGTCACATTGACAATTGCCCTTGTCTTGAGTTCCAAAGACAAGTTGAAATTTGAAACATTATATCTTTAGGCAAGCCTAAACAGTTGACAGAAATAATAGCTACATTAGAGAGAAAATCAATTAGATTACAAGTAGCCAATAAATGAACTATCAAAGTATTGATGTTTCATGGCATTCCAATGTAATTAGGAGATAGACTAATCTCTGATTACCTGATTGATTGTCCGGTGCAAGTGAATTGTAAATGACTGTTCACAATGAACACTCACAATGTCTGCACCAGCCTTGATAAAATCTGGAACTCGTTGGTCAGGTTCCACAATCATCTAAAATTTGGAAAACATGGTAATGCAATGGTTTTTAAACAACTAAAAAAGAAACAGAATACAGTGGTGACCAATTTTCAAATATAAAATTTACAAATAGGTGGTGGTTATAACTTTGAATCTGAAGCTTATTAAAAATTGCAGCAGAGGAGGAAAATACCAAGTGCACATCCAATGGAAGATCTGTCACCGGGCGCAGTGCGTCAACAACCAGAGGTCCTATGGTAATATTTGGCACAAAACGCCCATCCATCACATCTACATGAATCCAATCGCATCCTGCCACTTCAACAGCCTTAACATGTATGTTTGAAACTAGTTACGACTCCCTTATCAAACAATAATCTCTGAGAACAACATATTATTATTGTCTAAAATCTAAAACAGAAATCACTAATTTAGAAAATAATTTTCCAAAGAAAAAAACAATTAAGAATGTAACCGGAGAACATCACATTGTGTAACAAAGCACATCTATCAGACCACCCCTATAATTCCAAGTAAGTAGATATGCATGAAGAAACTTATCAGTTAATAAGCATATTCTGAAGTCCGCCAGTAAAAAAGTTAATGCATTTTCTATAGTAGTTTGGTAACATGCTCACAAGATATCAATTAGACAGGGAAAATAGATTAAAAAAGGTTAAAGGGGAGATAAATATTAGTTACATTTGTTTTTGTTTTTCAAGAAAAAGGGTAATTCTAATGTGGATTGAAAAACATAAACTAAGTTTTCCTTATGTTTTTTGATCAAATTTTAGAAGCAAAAAATGGTCAATTAAGCAACTGATGGTCAAATGCCCAAAGATAGTCTTACTCCTCTCATTTGTCCTCGAATCTACTAATGTATTCAAGAAAAGAAAATCTAGGAAGCTGAGCTAATTGAATCATAGGTCTTAGCACACAACATCACAGCTTAATTATCTAATTTGATTGAGTAAAAGAAATACAAGAACAGAAAAGTCTTCTTCAGTTGTAATAGAGAACTACTATTAGGAAAATTTAGAAGCATAATATTAAGAGCGGGTTGAAAGCAAAAAAATAACGAATGTGCCGATCAACTAGGCAAAATTAATCTTTCTCAGAGATCAGGAACAGGAGCCAACTTGTACTAATATCATAAGACCTCAGGCATTGCAAAGAACAAATATCATAAGACCTCAGGCTTGCTTATCTTGCGAATTTAATCCAACTTGTACTAACACAAGTACATTTAAATGCATATAACGATTTTTTATTTGTAATCATGATGTTACCGAGAGTGCATAAAAAACGCTCTTATCTTGAAGCACAGACATAAATAGTAATATCTTCCACGAGTAATATCTTCCACGAGTGAATAATATAGTAATATCTTCCACGAGTCCTTGTAATTGCCTTATCTTGAAGCACAGAATTATACAAGTTATGCAATCTCATCGCATATACAAATCTATTTAATTCAAAAACTTTAACACACCTTTTTGTTTGCCATAAGTGGAAGAATAGACATAAATAGCGCTACATATGTCGCAACAAAATGAAGTTTCATCATTGTCATATGAACAAATTGGGCATTGCCAGATTCCATGCTTACTGTCATCCTTACTAAGCTGAGATGTCACATCTGTTCCAGGGAGTAATGTGTAAACCAAAAAAGGAATATTAGAAGATTTAAGTTAATTATAAGGAAGATATTTAGCTGCAAAATGCAAATCCATGGCAAAATAACACAAAAATGATTGCCTAATGAACTGCATCAAATTGACACAAACCAAGAAGGGAAAGAATATCACTTACTATCTTCATAGTCATCGTACCCATCAACTTTTACTTCATGCTCATAATCATAGTCATCAAAAGTGTCATAGTCATCATCATAGTCAAGCCCATAACTGACTTTTCGAGGCATTTCCCTGAAAGAAAAATTCAAAGAATCTAATATTAATAAGCAAATTAACTGATGAAAGAATGTTATTGATCCATTGAAGCAAAAAAATAAATATACTACAAATGGAAGTTCACAGAAGGAACTATTCATAAACTCTACCGATGATAACACTCCCAAAAAGGGGATGAAAAAGAAGTGCTTCAGCTTCCATTCTGAACAGAAGATGAGAGATAAATGGTACAAAGCTTCTATTCAAGTAGAAATGAATGGCTTGATTCACCCTTAACACTTACCAAAAGCATCTTAAGATGCTTCCATTAAAGATACCAATATATAATACAAGATAGAATAAAAATGTCAAGTCTTGTTAGTATTATTAGTATTAGTAGAACATCATTAAATGGGCATGAGATGAAGAGCACCAAAAAATAATTTGACCAGCAAGTCTATACGAAAAATGACCATCATCATTAGACAGTGCCAGATGTGTTTGCGAGTCTTTTATCTTTGTTAGGGAAGGAGATTCGAGAAGGTAGATACAGACCACATTACAAAGAGGATACATTGAGTAAAAAACAAAACCCTCTAATGCCAGAGAAAGGGAACAAGAAATTCTATAGGGAATATATCTTCAAAATTTCCAAAATCAGGAAATAGACCGCCATGTTTTCTGTAATTCAAAACAAAAACAGATATAAAAGTCAAATTTTTCAATAAGCATGATAAAAATGAAATTTGGCACTGCTTCGACAACATGGAACATAGGCAAACCACGTTTCAGAGGAGCTCATGACTTTCAAATACCAATTCTGTTCTATAGACAATTGATTCTCCAAACACCAACTATATTAAACTTAGCTTTTCTCAGTTTGGCGCTAAGGAATATGTATTCGTTGAATAACCTCATAATAGTACACATTAAACAAGAGTTACTAATCTACCCAAAGCCACTGTGAATGTACCACTGTATCCCTGAAATTTGCTAATTTTATACATATGCAACTGAAAGGCGTACAGTATGTATCACACTCAAATCGCACTTAAGCAGACTAAAGTGCAAAACATAGCATCACTAACTTCCACTTGAAACAAATTGAAGAGTAATTAAAGCATGACCTGCATTAGCAACTGACAAAAGTCTCGTATTTCAAAGCTAAAGAGTTCAAAAATAAATATCATCTTTTTAATAACAGAAAGAAGAAAATGAATGAAGAAATATCATCAAAGTCTCGCCAAAGAGGAGCACAAAAGGATTTAAAGAAAAATAGGTGGAGACGTGATAACAGAGTGGAGACGAACCTTGCCAGGAAGAATGGAGTGATTGCTGCTCTCAAAAAATTAATTATGATGTGCAATAATGGAGTGATTGCTACTCTAGGAAGTAAATGATTTCAGTTCTACATCATGACTAATGAAATATTTATGGAGTGATTACTTTAAAGGAAGGTTAACTCAGATTTGGATATTTCACTTATGTTAGTGTTTATTTATTTAATTTATTAATACAAATACATAAAGAGTATTATTTGTTATTCTTTATATCTTACAAATTTAGAATATTTAGTTATACATATAAAAATTTTATTTATACAATTCATAGTTTAAATTACAAGGATAGCTCTGTCACTTGTTTGAGCTCGGTAAAAACTCATAAGACTTGACTTAAAAAAACGTACCACTGTATCAAGTTGCTCGATCACTATATTAAATGTTTGAGGATGTCAGACAAAATACAGCACACGAGTATTCTGTCCAACAATTTGATTCATTCTCTTTTGAATGTTATGGGATATCAGGCCACTCCCTTTTGAAAGATAATTAGCAATGTTCTTCCATGTTCTAATAGAAAAATTATATGCATTACTAAATGACTTACGAAGCGCAATTCAAGCAAACAGATGCAACCAAAACATAGCATGAAACGCGATACCATCAAGGAAAGAGATCCTTGCAAAAAGAAGCACCTTTGGGATTGGACATTCACCTGTCTGTCACAAGGCGAAATCTTTGAGGTAACTGGGATCCTTCCGGGCTCGTTCCTGGAACTTCTTGAACCAACGGTCAAGGATATCCATGGGCACGACGAGAATGCCGCAGAAGGACTGCATGAAATTGAAGAGGTTCTCGCCAACCCTAAGAGCGAGGCGCTCGGCCCTCTTCTCCACGCCGGCATCAGCGACGGGTGGTAGGGAGGCGATGTCCTCGACCGAGACGCTGATCTTGGCGGAGGTGAGCGCGAGCTAGAGGGGATTAGGGTTAGGGTCAGGAATGGGGGGTTCTTCGGAAGGGTCGGGCCAGGGGAGGGAGAGGAGAGCGGATGGGCGGGCAGGGTGGATGGCGTCGCAAAAGAGGAAGGGGTGACCAGGGGCTGAACGTAGATGGCGAGGGCCTTCCCGGGGGGAGGGGGGGGGGAGGAAGCCGCGGCCGGGAGGAGAAACACACAGAGTTCTCTGACGTCGCGGTAGGCATTGCCGACGAGGGAGTTCATGTCAAGGATCCAGTGGAGCGGATCGATTTGCGCGAACACCGACGCGTCCATGGGGAAGCTCCGCTCCGGGAAGACCACGCCAAACATCGCCGGTTTCTTCTGCGAATTAGGGATTCGAGAAAGAGGCGCCGAGGACAAGCAGCGACTCGGCCAGGAAGACAAGAGATCGTCGATTATGAAGGCTCGATTGTGGCGACTTCCTGATCTTTCTGCAACAGGAAATGGTCGGGGGGTTTGGGTGGTTGGCGGGCGAGGAAGAAAAAAGATTAGGGGTTTGTCGTCGTTCGATGTTTTTTTGCAGTTGGATATCCACCGTTGATTTTGTTTATTGCTTGAACAGCACAACAATACAACAACAACAGTTTAATATAACTGTTGTCTATTGTCATAATAGACAACAGTTTATCACATCAGTTGTTGTAAATCCCGCCTATAGACAACAGTTATTTTATAACTGTTGTCGTTGAGTATACATACGACAACATTTTGTTATTACTGTTGTCTTTTTACATATACAGACCAACAACAACAACGGTTAATACTAAAACTGTTGTTAAATTGACATAAGACAACACTTTATCAAAAAACCGTTGTCGATTATGTGTTGTTGAATGTAAAAATTCTAGTAGTGGTATCTCATGCCCTTTGAAACGTTTGTCTGTAACATACACAAAGTTTTCAAGGCTACCTCTATCCTGGATAAACAAAGGACTTACACTAATCAGAATGAACCTTTTAATTACATATCTTTGGTTTTATGCCCCATAGCTTTTGAATAAGCTACTTGGTCTTCTTACCTTCCAAGTAAGAGACAAAGGTTAGGAAGACAAGTCTTCCACCATTAATGAACCCAAGAGCTCATTGACTATCTACCTTTGAATCCTACTTAGGTCGATAAGACCAAGCCTTAGAACTCAAAGATATGTTAGGTTCATTTCTGAAGGAATCCTTTTCTTATTTTGGTTAAATGATGAGCTAATAACATCTATTTGCATCATGGGAGCTTTTGGTTTTAAGATGTACCAATTGCCTACTAATGTACCAACACAGATAATCCTTCTATTCCACTTTTAATAATAAAAGCAATAGAATATCTTATTCCAGAATCTGAACAAAAGTTCTTTCCAAAAATTAAGTACATAAAAGCAATTTCTATAAAACCAAAACTATATCATCCTATCTAGAAGACATGAATAAATAAACTCCCACTGTAAAAGTCATCTCCATAGCCTATCCCATGTAGTCAGTAATCTCCTCCTCAGCTAGCCGTCAGGTTTTCTAGAACCCCTGCACAAAAATGCAGATATGATTAGTGGCATCCGTATCTACACACCAGGTACCGGTAGATATCACCGCTAAACATGTTACAACGATAAAAGAAGAAAATATACCTGTATCACTACTCTGATGGCGGGCACAATCCGTCTTCCAATGTCCAGACTGCTTTCACACAAAGCACTTGCCTTTCGGCTTCTTTATGCATCCCTGAGGCCCCTGTAATTTTGCTACTTTCTTTGCTCCAGCTTGTTTCTTCTTCTTCTTGCCTTTCGGATTAGAAGTAGAAACCCCTTGAGTAACGAAAGTTTGTGAACTCTGAGGAGAAAACCCTTCTGCCGCCCCGAGTTCTGTCAGAAGCTCTGCCCATGAATATGCACGATTGTCCATATTGTATCTTAGGCGAAACTTCTCAAAACTCTTTGGTAGAGATAGGAGGATGAAATCGATCTGGGTTTCCCTATCGATTTTTGCTCCAAGGATTTCCATCTCCTTTAGCCAAGCCATCATTTTGAGAACATGTTCCCTTACGGGCATACCCTCAACCAAGATGGTCATCATCGAATTCTTCAAGACCTCATGTCTAGCGGCTCGATTACTTTGCTCGAAGAGTTCGTCGAGTTCGAATATTTTATTACTGGTAATGGAAGAAGCCTGATTTTGATGACACTCAGTCTTCTCGTCTGCTTCTAGTCATTTTCTAAAATATTCAAACTCTTCTTCAGTATTAATCTCGCTAGGTTTTTCGACACAGAACTCGACAAGATCACATTTGGGTTCCTCGGCAGTAGAGACAAAATCCATATTTAATTCCCAATCCATATTGTTATTAGGGACATTAATTTGGTTTTCTCTTTCAATTAAGTCAAGTGGGTCTAGATCCATTTCAAAACACCTGAGAATCACAACAATCACACACTTTAGATTTTTGAAATAAATTGACTCCTCAAAACAATGAATTTCAAAATCAACCAACACCTCAAAACACCGAGAATTTCGCATGCCACGTTAGTGTGGACGTATACGAATTCTACATTTGTGAGAGAAGGTTTTATCTATTAAATTTACTATCTTGTCAACCTAACTTTTTGACAAGTAAAATTAATAGTTGGTCCTCTTCGGCCCTACAAATAATAGTAGTGACTCCGTTGGGGAGGATATTAATGTTTGTATCTAAGTGTTTACCATTACACGACTCTAAGAAAATTATTTCTGATTATATGTCTTCCGTTGGGGAAGTACACACGCTCTTTAATAATTTTCTATAATCTTTTCTAACCCAGTAATCCGCAGAACAAGCCTATCCGTTATGGAGGAAAGCACTCAGAGCCGACGCGCGGGCTTGTTCACATCACTTGTTAGATTGTAATGGAGGTCGCGGGACCCTTAGGGTCCCTCTCCCACTTAGTTATTTACATTGAGGTTTTTCACATGCACACACACACGACAAGCACATAAACCAATATAATAGACAATGAAAAATCCTAGATTTTTTCAACTATTATGACCTTGATCTCTAATGCGCTTCCAGTCGTGTCACCACCTCATCCACTCTATCCTTTCCATGCGCAAGCCATCATGAAGGAGTCCCCGAGCCGAGATGACTAGCTACTTATTTACATCCATTGATCCTATACTCCTCTAGAGAGTGTACATGTCATCTAGGTCAAAAATAAATAAGAGCTCGACTAAACAATTGTCATATTTATTACAAAAATTAAATAACTAATTTAGCCTCGTCAACCCTGAGGATTCAATTAATTACACAACACACAATCAATCACATACAATAACCATAATCGCCATAATAGTTTGAATCTAGTGCCTGCAACACAAAGTTAGCCTACGCACATCCAAACATTATCCAGCAACATAAAGTACATGATAATGTGTAGAAAAATAACCGAATCCTAAACACACAAAACCGGAAACCTCGCTCTGATACCAATTGATGGGTGTGAACCCTTGTATGACTTGAGGGTTTCCTAGGCAACCACGGGGTCGAACATGAGAGACCTCTCTATACCTACGGATTAAAATTTAATCCGAATAGAGACCCGTCTCCCAAACGACCGTCTTGTCATCGTGTCAATTAACTCAAGTCACAACTTAGCCAAAACCAAGGTTAAGGCCTTGCAACTTTCCGAGTTAATTAACCGCGGAAAAGACGACGAATGGATCACCGATTTTTGTGTTTATAATCGGGGTCCATGACATAAATTAATTGACATATTAATTAATAAATAATTAATCCATGGCAATTAATTAAACACATGCAATGATAGACAAAATCAAAGAAATAACATAACAAAAGAAAGACGGAGCTAGGGAGAGGTATACCTCGCTGATTACCTCGCAGTATACCTTATGACCCTCCCCTCTCGGACGTCGTGTGGGCGACAAGCTACTGAGACTCGGAGCTATCAAGTCTTTGCCAATTAATCCATCTTCTCTTCTCTTCCTTACTATGCACCAACCAAGAGAAAACCCTAGAGTTAGGGTTTCTCCACCGCCGGCCACCCTTCAAGGAAGAAGGAGAAGATATTGAGGAAGAAGAGCTTCTCTCCTTCACCCCCGCCCGAACTAACCTTCACTTCATCTTCCTATCTCACGGCAGCAAGCTCACAAGTAAGCTGAACTTCTCCGGCCTCTCCCTTTTTCCGGCGACAAACTCCAAAGGGAAGAGGAAGCTTCTGCCGGCGCACCCTTCTTCCTCCTCTACTTCCGCACGCCACAAAGGAGAAGGAGCTCCTCCTTGTCCTGTGAACCTCTGCAGCAGAGGATGTCGAAGAAGAGAATAGGAGAGGAAGAAAACAGAAGCTTTTCTTCTCCTCCACCGCCGGCGCCAACTCTCTCCTTGCGCCGCCGAGTCTTCCTTCCTTCCTCCTTGCCGCACGCCACCAAAGGTCGAAGACAAGTCCTCCCTTGTTCTGTGATTGACGACAACCTTGAGGATGAAAGGAAGATCAAGGAAGAAGAAGAGGAGAGCCTCTTCTTCCACCGCTCGTCGGCGCCCTAGGTGAGAGGGAAGAGAGAAGGGAGAAGAGAGAGGATGGATCCAAACCTGATCAATTAATGGAGATCCATTCCACTAAAGGATCCCATTAAGCTTCCTCACCAACCCCCATATTTTCATATGGGCTCCACCTATTATGAGTCGTCCATCTCCCCGTGTTTAAGATATCGAATGCCTGATAATTAATTTAAAGTACTGACAATTAAATTAAATATCCTCTTGATCCTTGATTAGTACCACTCAACCTTTCCATCATGCCGGACCATAGTCCACTTGCAAGATTTGACATGACGATCCCTTTGAGCTCATCAAGGGGGCATCATCATCCCGACTCACCAGGATACGGATTCCGTCAATAATCAACGACACATCATATAATTAATATTATTTTCTAATTTACCGGGCCTATCGATTTAACAGAATAAATCTCACCCATTGGTATGTCAAAGAAATAATAATTAATTATACGTGCTCATTATTATTTCGGGATTAAGAGATCATTCTCCATAATATATATCCGAGATTTAATCCATTTTATGAAGTCAGTACAAAATTGGATGACCTCTCTTTTAGTCCTACTCAATGCACACAAAGTGCACTAGTGTAATTCTATGGTTAAGACAAACCACACCTAATTACACTACAATCATCCCGATGGTTTGTCCAACTCCATCTCGGTTGTGAGCCTCTTTCTTATACTTCTACAAGGAACTTGATAGCATGATCTTCTTATACTTCTACAAGGAGCTTGATAGCATGATCTTCTGTGCGACACCACGCACCATGTTATCTATAATGCCAAGTATGAAAAAAAAAATTGTAAATGTGCGACACCACGCACCATGATCTTATGTGCGACACCACGCACCGTCTTCTGTGCGACACCACACACCATTTTTTTTATAATGCCAAGTATGAGACATTTTGTGCACATACTAATATAAGTATGCATCATGTGATTTTGTAATTCTCTTTTAAAATGTAAATGTATTATAACCAAAAGCAAAACTTTTTGTATACATCCTAACAACTATTACTCTTTAATACTTGCATCACATGATAATGTTATTCTAGTGTTAAAATACTACCTTTCTTATATGCAAAAGGATTTTTTTCCCCTGCATTACAATCCAACAATATTTCCTATTTCAGCAAGAATAGAATGATTGTAAACCATCCTAATCATGATTAAACATCATGTCATGTTGAATCATTTCACTAATGGTTTCACAGCTACATCAGTTTAAGTTCATGTATATCATCTCATTTAAGTATACAACCACAGACTTACAAAAAAAAACACCTTACTGGTGTCAATTAAAGGTTAAGTTTGGTTACTGATTAGGTGGAAAGATCTAGATCTTTATGAGCCTAGTTCACAAAAACTGTTTTTCATCTTGTTAAGAACATTAAAACATACTGTAGATCAATACCTAAATCATCTGTCTAAAAAGTTGGGCATGGAAAATTTAGAAAACATTTCTCTGCAAATATACCTGGTTGAGGGGGTTGTCAAGGGATTTCTTCCAAAGCTTCCATATCATATCCCTGTATTGATTAAAGGTCAGGCCTGGTTTCTCTTCCTTCAATTTGGGAAGCTCTTCTTCTTCGAATGCCTATATCAACACACATTTAAGGACAAATAACAAGAAACACAAAAGGAAACTAATCAAACGAAATCCTCTTGAACAAGTAAAGCCTCACCAAAAAATACAACAACCTGATTTCATTACATATGCAAGCAATATCAGAAACACAATTTCATATTTAGCATGTAATGACAAAATTTATCCACTAGAGATAATAAGTTTGTCATGCCATGGGCGACGCTGGCCTGCGGGGGTCGGCCGCGGCGTGCGGTGGATGGCCGCTGGAGTGCAGGAGACGCTTGCACAGTGGGGGCCTGCCACGGTGGAGAGAAAGGTGAGGGGAGAGAAAAGTACCGTCGGTGTCGGAGTCGCACGCGCGTCGTCACCAACCACGAAGCCAAACTCCAGATCTAGGTCAACCGCACAACGGGGGCCTACCACGGGCGACGCCGTTGCCGTCGATGGAGAGAAAGGTGAGGGGAGAGAAAAGTACCGTCGGTGTCGGAGTCGCATGCGCGCCGTTGCCAACTACGAAGCCAAACTCTGATTCAAAAAGGCGAAACGCTCGCCCCCAGCGCCCCCGCCAACCCGCCCCAGGACCAACACGGAGGAGGTAAATCACGGTTATCACTGGTATGGTGAGGCGCCTGGGGTCGAGGGAATTTAATGCCAGCAGACCAAGGTTTTATCCCTGTGCGCAACTGGTGACCCTCGACCCTGAGACCTTCGATTCAAGCAGCAGGCGCCTTACCATCCGATCTAGCCCGTGGGGGCCAAACTCTAGATCTAGGGAAAAGGGAGGGGGTGGGAACTTTTTAAAAAGTAATTTTGGGACGAAATAATTTTCGTCCCAAATTTCGTCCCCAATTTGGGGACGAAAAAAGCTTTTCGTCCCTAATTTGGGGACTGTTTTTGTCCCTAAATTGGGGAAGAAACACAGTTTTCATCCCTAAATTGGGGACGAAAATAAGTTTTCGTCCCCAATGTTGATGATAAAATTTGATTTTCGTCCCAAATAATAATTAAAATTATATTATAAATTTCTATAAATAATTTTAATTCTGAGGATGTCAGGGGCCATTTCTCTCGTATAGGGGTGCCCACGGCCTGCGGTCGTCGGCAAACGCGAGCCTCCGGTGGCTCGTCGGAGTTGTAGAGGGTAAGAAAAGAGAGGGGAGAGAATATTATTACCGTCGATCGTTGGAGATCCCTCGTGCGCCGTCGCCGCTCCAAACCCTAAAGTTCAGATCTAGGGCAAGCCGTCGCCGCTCCAGAGCGTTCACATCTAGGGCAAATGAGGGATGGGAAGCTATTATTTATAATTAATTTTAAACTGGGACGAATCTAGGATTCATCCCAGATTTTGGGACGAATCCTCATATTTGTTGTCAAATTTGGGACGAATATATAGATTCATCCTAGAATCTGGGACGAATCCTGAATTCGTCCCAAAATCTGGGAGGAATCCTGAATTCGTCCTAGAATTAAAATTAATTATAAATAATAAATTTAGTTCGAAACCCTACCTAGAGATATCAGAATGACACAGAACCGGTTCCTATGTGTTCGTCTACTTCTCCTGAATTTATAAGTGCTCTCAAATATCAATTTGAATTAATATATCGAAACCCGTTAATTTTTTATCCAAATTTGATTTTTTAATAGTTTGGTATTAAAAAAATTACATTCATAAATATATTTGGCCTTAATAATGTTTGATAACATTTTTATAATTAGGAGAGCTACACAAACACATAAAAGTAATTTTGTATCATTCCGAGAACTATCTCGAACATAAATTTATAACTCTAACTCATATTGAACTCATGATTAGCTGTATATACATTTATATTTACATATTTAACTTAACTATTAATACAAAAAATATTGGATCAAAATATGATGTATGAGGATATCCATATTATTAGGAAAAGGAGACGAACACGTAGGAATTGGTTTCGTGTAATTCCGATATCTCTAAGTAGGGTTTTTGACACGGTTAAAATTTTATAATTCCAAGATTCTGGAACGAATCCACAAATTCGTCCCAAAATCTGGGACAAATCCACAGATTCGTCCTAGGATCAAGGATGAATCCAGAATTCGTCCCAGAATTAAAATTAACTATAAATAAGTAAACTGAGTCCGAAACCCTACCTAGAGATATCGAAATTATACAAAATCGATTCCTACATGTTCGTCTACTTCTCCTGAATTTATAAGTGCTCTCAAATATAAATTTCAAATAATATATCAAAACCAATGATTTTTTATCCAAATTTAATTTTTTAAATAGTTTCGTGTTATAAAAATCACATCCATAAATATATTTGACCTTAATAATATTTGATAACATTTTTATAATTAGAAGAGCTATACAAATATATAAAACTAATTTTATATCATTCAGAACACTCTCTGACGTTAATTTGTAAATATAACCTTGATATATTAAAACATTTGCATGTTTAATTTAACTTAACTTTGAAAACAAAAAATATTAATTTGATCAAAATATAATATATTAGGATATCTATATTATCAGCAAAAGGAAACGAACACATAGAAATCGATTTCGTATAATTATGATATCTCTAGATTGGGTTTCAGATTCAATTTATTATTTATCATTAATTTTAATTCTGGGACGAATTCAGGATTCGTCCCAGATTTGGCAACGAATCTTCAGATTCGTCCCAGATTCTAGGACGAATCTACAGATTCGTCGCAAACTCTGGGATGAATCCAGAATTCATCTCAAAATTTGGAATGAATCCAGAATTTGTCCTAGAATCTGGGCCCAGAATTAAAATTAATTATAAATAATTAATAAACTAAGTCCAAAACCCTACCTAGAGATATCAGAATTATAGGAAACCGGTTTCTACGTGTTCGTCTACTTCTCCTGAATTTATAAGTGCTCTGAAATATCAATTTGAAATAATATATCGAAACTAGTGAATTTTTTATCCGAATTTGATTTTTTAAATAGTTTGGTATTAAAAAAATCTCATCCATAAATATATTTAGCCTTAATAATGTTTGATAACATTTTTATAATCAGGAGAGCTATACAAATATATACAACTAATTTTATATCGTTCTGAACTCTCTTTAACGTTAATTTGTGACTCTAACCTATATTAAACTCAACTATATTTATAATTAAAATATTGTTACTTAATTAAGTTAATTTGAAATGAAAAAATTATTTAAATTGGATCAAAATATGATTTATGAGCATACCCATATTATCAAGATAAGTGAACTAACACGTAGGAATCGATTTTGTATAATTTATATATCTCTAGATAGGATTTCTGACATAATTAAATTTATTTATTTTTTTTTATTCTGGGACGAATCCAGGATTCGTCCCAAAATCAGGAACAAATTTGTGGATTCGTCCCTGAGTCTGTGACGAATCTGGAGATTCGTCCCAGAATCAGGATTCGTCCCAAAATCAGGGACGAATCTGTGGATTCATCGCAGAATCAGGGATGAATTTGTGGATTCGTCCCTGATTTATAAAACTTAATTATAATTATTATTATATTTTTGAGGAATTTTTTGACGAATTTATTATTCGTTGTAAATTTTGCAACAAATAATAAATTCGTTGCAGATTCGTCGCAGAATTAGCAACGAATATTTAATTTCGTTGTTGAATTACAACAATTTTTGGGACGAAAAATATTTTGTTGCTAAATTGCGACGAACATTTTTCGTTGCTAAGTTCGTTCCTAATTTGCGACAAATATTTTTTTTGTCGCAAAAGTTGTTGCATTTATGGGGCAAAAAATATTTATCCCAAAATTTCATCTGTAAATAGATCACCCTTTGACTCAGGTATTATGAATCAGAAATTGTACAATAACATTGATATTATAACAAAATGACCCCTTTAGCCTTTGCCCTAGAAACAATGTCTTCACATTTCTAGGAAGCCACAGCAAAAGGGATCGACATTTCTAGAAAGACATAGCAAAAGCAATTAGAAGAAATGTGGTTGAAGATCTAAATGCTGCGATTTTGACGTCGGTGTGCTAGATCCCTACAAAAGAGTCACTTTCTGAAGGTAAATCATTGTATATATGTTGTTGTCTCACACTTTCTTTACTGCAGTGTTGTTTTTGTATACTAGTTTGATGTTCCTTTTTCCGTTTCATTGTTCGGAGTATATCTGTTACTTTTAAAAGTGAGTATTATTGTTTTGGGCGAAGTGTGGTGAGTGATGATGACTTCCTTTCGTTCTAACACTCGTTTATTTGGTTTCGTTGTTTGGAGTTTATCTATATGTAGATTTGGTTTGAAAAATCATACCGTTGTGCATTAAACTTGTTGAAAACATTAGATTTCTTTGTTGTCAAAGAAAACTGAAAGTACTAAAATTTATTATCACGGGTTCAAATTGAAGTTTCTAACGACGAGCAGCTAAATTTGTCATAGAAGTAACATATTTTGTTGTTTGTGTTTTACTATTACTTTACTCAAAGTACTGAAGCTGATTTTGTTGTTCTTTCTTGAGTATCTTTAGAAGATGGATATTAAACGTAGAAACATTCTACTTCTTATGTTGCTGCACTAAATGCTCTGTCGAAATTTTTTACTGTTATGTCTTTTAACACGACGTTGGATGAGATTACTTGGAAAGTGGCGATATGAACCTCAAACAACACCAGCCTCGTGCACCATGGCATAAAGAATTAATGCGCAATTTAGTCATTTGCATATGTTTGTTGAAATAGGAGATGCTTAATGTGTGGTAAACTTGAAGATGAATCATAATGCATTTGCACGGTAGTGTTACTTGCTAACAATTGTTGGAGGGCTGGTAGATTCTAGATATGTACGAATTCAAGAGAATGTAGCTATGTTTCTGTCTATATTGGCGCATCACAAGAAAAATCGAGTTACTGGTCATGATTATATACGTAGTGGAGAGACAATTAGCATACATTTCCACGAAGTTATGCGATCAATTCTAAAATTACATCCAATACTACAAGTGAAGTCCGAGCCTATAGATGACTATTGCACCAATGAAAGTTGGATATGGTTCAAGGTAATATATTGAATCCTTTTTTTAATTAATGTAAAACTATGAGTTTTTATTATTGAATATATCATTAATATAACGAGAATAACATTAGTATTTACATTATAATTTATTTCAGGGATGTCTTGGTGCCTTGGATGGAACATATATCCCCGTACATGTTCTAATCCGAGATAAGGCCAAATATAGAACAAGAAAAGGTACTATTGTATTTAATGTTTTGGCGGTTTGCGACCCCGATATGAACTTTATTTACATGCGTACTGGGTGGGAGGGATCCGCAGCAGATGCTAGAGTTTTGAGAGATGCATTGACATGGGATGATTCAATAAAAGTTCGAAGAGGTGATGTAACAACTTATATATCTTTTTTGTTTAAATTAGTAGAAAAATATCTACAACGAGATTTCCTAAATAATGCAAACATAAAATTTAACTATTAATGCAGAGTGTTATTATCTATGTGATAATGGATATGCAAATGTCAAGGGAATCTTGACTCCATACAAGTGAGTAAGATATCATATGAATGCTTGGGGGAACTGCACAGTCATACCACAAAATTACAAGGAGTTATTTAATTGGAGGTACTCTCAAGCACGCAAGGCCATTGAAAGAGTATTTGGTCTACTGAAAAAGAGATGGACTATCCTTAGAAGTCCATCCTTTTACCCACTGAAAGCACAAAACCAAATCATAATGGCTTGTATTCTATTACACAATTTCATCCATCACAGATGCCTGATGATCCTATAGAAGAAGTCGAAGAGGATGTTGGTAGCCCGGGTTATGACGCAGAAGATAATTACATAAACAACTTTGACTCCTTAGAGGACGGGGATACTTGGAGAGAAAACTTTGTAATGTTATTGTGGAACTACTAATAATAATGAATTGAGTGATGTATTCCAAACTTTAATCACTATATTTTGCTAGATATGTACTACTGTCCTTTGTGAATTCTATGTTTATTAGTTTCGACGTATAATTATTATTTTAAGTGGGTTATCTACTGATGATGTATGCATTACATGATAGTTGTGATGTTATATTTCCTTTCTTTGCCTATTTCATATGCTGTATATTTGCAACATACTTCACACATCTCATTTCTTTTTCACAGGAATAAGAGGTCAACTACTAGGTAGCTATGTATAGTGGAGCAACATCGGGGAGTGTAGTTGAGAAAGGCAAGAAAGCAAAGAAAACATGACGCAGTTGGAGTGCACATAAAGAAGAAGTTTTAATTCAAGCCCTAAAAGATGTTATCACCAAGTGATGCAAAAGTGAGAATGGATTTAGAATTAGATACTTGATTTTATTGGAAAATGCAATACGAGTGGCAATCCCAGAGACAATCATAAATGGAAATCCACATATAAACTCAAAAGTAAATGTGTGGAAGAAAACACATGGTACTCTGATCAAGATATTAAGCAAAAGTGGAGTAGGGTGGATTGATACTAACACAATCATTGAGGCTACTGACGAAGTATGGGAAGCAATCATTAAGGTATTTTATTTAAGCTACTTCTTTGATTTCAACAATGCTGTGTAATTAATTATTTGCCTAATTCTTACAGTCAGACCACAACGCATGACTTATGAGACACAAGCAGTGGCCTTATTACCAAGATTGGTATGAAATTTTTTGAAATGACCAGGCAACAGGTGAACATGCTAAGACCTATGCATTAGCCATTTAGGATGTCCTTAACATGAATTACGAAGTAGCATATGACACGACGGTTGGTGGAAATTATACATCTCATGCTATTGAAGGGGTTGACGAGTCAATGTATGTAATGCCCACCCCGTCTTCTAAAGCAAGTGTTGGTGTAACCTCCAATAGTAAGAAATGAAAACATGTGATTGAAGTTGATGATGCTATAGTTGAAGCCATTAACAACCCTGCTGACATAACCAAGGACACAATGAAGGCTTTGATCAAAGAGCTAGCAACGGAGGAGAAGATATCAAATGCACAGGAAAAGGTATTGGATGCCTTGCTGGTGATAGCAGATCTAACGGAGGAGGAGAAAGTGCTTGTTGTTGAGTTGTTGGCGGACAACCATAACAAGTTATCACTGTTTTTGCGCCTCAATGAGAAGGGAAAGCTAAGCTTAGCCAAAAGGCTGTTGGTCGGAGGTTAAAAGTTTGGATGTGCGCATATGTACTAATTTTGCTAATATTATGAACTTATGTATCTTTTTGGATGCCTTAGCTAGACAAGATAAGCTATATTTCAAACTTTTGTGACTTTTGAATGCCTGCTAGAGTGTACTAGCTGCTATAGTAATTTTCTTAATTCCTAATCTCAATTGGGAGATGCTGAGACTTTGTAATTTATGAATGGTAATGTAATAACTATAATGGATGTCGTTTGCATTAAGCAATGCACAACTTAAGTTCATGGCATGAACTATTGAAATAAGCAAAAGAAGGACAATATTGCACTAATTACAAATTCTTTACAGCTTCTATCAGCGATAAAATAGACATACAACTAAGCACACATAATTTACTAGTCTTGCCCACCAAATGATCGACTTCAAAACACAAAACACAACGGACAAAAGTGTCAAAAGGGTGGCAACATGCCTTCAAATATAGGCATCACAGTGAGCCAATCAGCCATTGGACTCATCTATGCTGTGAAGTAGGATAAATGATGTTTCATTATGGTTGATCACCTGCACTTCTTATTCTTGTCTGTACTGCCAATGGAGGTATAGTTGATGTTGATTTTCGCAGGGCCATGGTCTGCTTGTTTGTATGTTTCCTCATTGAGTGAGGCAACTTCTTTTTCTTTTGACTGGTTTTTCTCATTTCGGTTGGAGCCGAGATATCGACAACTTTAGTTTTTTGTCGAGAACTTACCAGCTTTCAGGTAACCACGACTCTCTTCATCTGAGCATAAGTTTATCACTGACACTTTGTATATGCTTAATACAGTTTCTTCCGAACCAATTTTGAAGTTTACAGACATTTCTAAGAGCTGAAAATATAGAAGTAGTTGGGGTAGAAGAATGTATGACTTAAAATAAGTTGTACACAGGTATGACCTATTTAAAGAGAGAGTTGTGCTTGCATTTAACAACCACAACTTCAATTAATTACATATCTTTCAAATAATTGAAAGTGATAGTGGAAGGAGTAGTTGTGTTTCATGAAGCACGAGGCTATATTAGTCCACAGTGACCACACATATATATTCATATGATTTACAATATGACACACGGCTTGAAATCACAAATGAACAGTAAAGAAATATCACCATTACTCAGTGTAGAATACAATTTTGTGAACTTACTTATGGTTGCTTCATTGTTATTAACATTTTAACGTATTCACATAACCACAAACTCTCATATACTTGCTAACCATTAAACTACACATATCAGATGGCAATAGACTACATTGACACAAGAGCAATAATCAAAATAAAAATCTCAACAAAAAGTAATGCACATATAAAACCAAAATAACAATAAACTTGGTCGGCAGAAAATGGTGTGTGCTTGATGGTCTTGGTCTGTAACCCACCTGTGTTAGATTCCATCACCCGATTTGTTGCTACATATTGTTGTGGCGCATGTGTATGGACATTCAGAGAACAAGCTTGTGAGATATATACAGGTTACCTGCGACGTGTGTGTAACGGCGCATCCTATTGTGACGGTAGGATGCCTGAGTTTGGGAAGTAGTTGAGTGGCTACTAATTTTAGATGGTTGATGTACATTACCGGGTATATTATTTGCATGATATTCATCATACTAAAAGAAATGTTTCGATGTTTAAGTCCTGGTGGGCATATATAATAATACTTCCCGGGACGGGTTAATTAAGAAATCACCAACTTCGCGTAAGATTATGACCTCATTCCCACACTCACACATAGCTAACATCTTTAACTCCATATTACACAAAGACCATTGAAAAATCAGTTACCAAGGGTTACGACTCATACAAGTACAAATCATTGTGTCATGACATTGTTCTCTCGTAAAAGATCATTCACACAAATAAATATAAACTGCCCATTTATCTTTTCAGTAAAAGCTATAACAAATTAAGAGCAAAACAATGGTGTGAAAAGATATCATCCTTGTTTCGGAAGTGAACGACAGGAATGACGAATTACCAAATCGCAACCCACGATGACGATGACGAGGAGAAGATGTCAGCGCCTGTGAAATTAACATGAGTGTAAAGTGGATGCACCGGAAGAAGTTCCGGTGGAGCCCTCTCAGACGCTCAAGTCAAAACTCCTTCTAGGGAGGAACATGAGGAATCAAAGTATTCGAGTTCTAAAATCTTACTCCCTTTACCTGGGTGCCAAAGTATCTTATATACTTGACGCCTTCCCCCCACGTATCTCCACCTCCCCCTCCACGTTTTTTGATTCTCGGTTATTTGACAACTGTTATCCTCTCCATGATGACTAATAACGGTCACCGTGACTATTAAAGACATCATTACCATGCGTTACAAGCAATAATTACCTGTTGAATTTCCTATTCTGGAAGGAGGGGAGGGTACTTGATGCTTTGTTCTTTTATCCCTACGTTGCTCTTTGGGATCCACTCTCCTAAGTTAGTCTCAAAGTCCTATCTCCCAGACTAAGTTCGGGGACCTTCCTCATTCCTCCGAGATAGTCTCGGGAGCTCGAGCTCCCAGTTTAGCCTCGGGGGCCTTGCTTCATTCTCCCGAGTTAATCTTGGGAGCTTGAGCCCCCGGTCTGGTCTCGGGGGCCTTCCTCTATTCTCCCGAGATAGTATCAAGAGCTCGAGCCCCTGGTCTGACCTTGGGTCTCTAGCTTGGTGGGCCCTACCACGTAGCTTTCCCGTGCCATGTTTCTTCCCCGATTACTCATCCCTATCACAAGTCCCCCCTTCAAGTCTAATCGAAGGAAATGAGGTTAACTGATTAAGCTGGTGGCACGATGAAAGGAAGCGTAGTATATGCGGGGCCCATATTACCATTCCTTCTTCCTTAATGACTTGTCGAGTCTTAGGAATCGAAACATTCGTCCCTTGGCCCGAGGCGGTCATTTGAGTTAATCCAAGAGTCTTTACGAGTTCCCAGGCCCTGTAGTGATGGTTGTCCATCACCCAAGGGCACATAGGGTATATTAATGGCAAGAGAGTTTTCCTACGAACAAATTATTGCCACGTGGCAGGGTCCTTTCTACATGATTTCCCTCCGATACGCTTAGTCAGGTCATACCAACCAACGACTATAATGAACTGCGACGCATCGAGATTTGCAGTTCTTACCATCCACACATTGTGTATCTATTCCTTCGCACGATAGCTGCTCCTTCCCTATAAAAAGGAGAGGTGAAAGTGGCCTTCCGTCTTCTTGCATCGCCCACTATTAGAATTTGCGCCTCCTGTCTTTGCCTGCTAAAGTTTCTCTTGTGAGAGCTTCTCCTTCTCGTGTAATTCCTATCCGCCTCCATCTTCTTCTTTTCTCCAATATCATAGGCAAGGAAGGAAAGGGGAAAAAAAGGTCAGGGTAAGAAGAAGAAACCTGAATGGGAGGGGGCGTATCATCCAGAGTGGTATGAAGCCACTTCATTAAAGGTTAAACCTAATACCTTGAGAGCCACTTGTGAGACCTATGGCATTCCGACGAAATTAGAAGTCAGGGTTCCTAGGATCGACCAGTCTCCGGTAGAACCCCCCTTAGGGTTTTACACCTTCTTCCTAGGGCAAGTAGAGTTCGACTTTCGTTTTCCAATTTCTTCTTTTTTCATGGTCTTCTCTAAGTATTTCGATATTCCCTTACACCAAATGGCTCCAAACGCCTTCGCTCAGATCGGCGGGACGTTTATCCTGTTCAAACTATTTGACATACCCTTGACTCCCTGTTTCTTTCATTACTTCTTCCTCCCCAACCTGGCATCTAGGGGAGCCTTTAGTTTTACTGCTCGACCCAGCCATAAATTTATAGGCAGCCTCTCTTCTTCTCATAAGGGGTGGAAGGAGTGTTTCTTTTTTCTCCAGCTTTCCAAGCGTCCTTTCTATCCGATTCGTTGGCGAGAAGATTTACCCTCTCTTCCATATTTGGGCGACTTCCAGCAAGATCAGGGGTACCAGCGGGCCAGGAGCATCTTAGCTGGAATGGAGTTACACGACCCTAATTTGGTTCAATGCGAAGAACTCCTGTATCAGCTGGGATTAGCCCCAAAGTCACCGGCCTTAGCTACAACCTCCATAAGTTTACTGTTTTTATTAAATATTTATCTATTTTAACTGATGTTCTGTTGTTTGTATATTGCAGAAGTCATCAAGCTTGCGCGGGCGATGAGCAAGTTGCTCAAGTGGGAGCTCATAGATGAGAGGGCTCTCGCTCCCCCGCCAGGTCCTACAGCCTCGACGGTCGAGCCTTCCGAGAACTCTGAGCAAACTCAAAGCCAAGAGCCTCCTGCCCCCTAGCTACCCACTGGGTGCCTGATAATCTCTTTTCGCGCTAGGGAAGGTCAAAATACCGGAGTACCCTTGGCGACTATGCGCTGGCAAGGACTTTGACCTCTCTTGGTCGGGCATCCTCAGCACCACGACCAGGTCTACACAACTTGGGTATCCTCAGCACCACAAGTTGGTAGGAACTTGGGTTGCTCTCAGCCGGGCATCCTCGGCGGCTCGGTCAGGTCTATACATTTTGGGCATCCTTGGCACTATAAGATGGTAGGATCTTAGGCTGCTCCTGAACGAGCATCCTCAGCGTCTCGGCCAGGTCTACACATCTTGGGCATCCTCGACACCACAAGATGGTAGGATCTTGGGTTGCTCCCGGCCGAGCATCCTCGGCGTCTCGGCCAAGTCTACATATCTTGGGCATCCTCGGCACCACAAGATGGTAGGATCTTGGGCTGCTCCCGGTCGAGCATCCTCAGCGCCTCATCCAAGTCTACATATCTTGGGCATCCTCGGCACCACAAGATGGTAGAATCTTGGGCTGCTCCCGGCCGGGCATTCTCGGCGCCACAAGATGGTAGGATCTTGGGCTGCTCCCGGCCGGGCATCCTCAGTGCCTTGGCCAAGTCTACACATCTTGTGCATCCTCGGCACCACAAGATGGTAGGATCTTGGGTTGCTCCCGGCCAAGCATCCTCGGTGCCTCGGCCAGGTTAACACATCTTCGACATTCTCGGCACCACAAGATGGTAGGATCTTGGACTCTTCCATTTGGTCTTGGTGAGGTATCTCTTCTGTTTCTTTAATCATTCAAGCTTCAAGAAAATACAAATACGCTTATAAATACATGTGCTACTTACCCGGCTCACCGGGTGCAATATGGCTGGAGGTGACTTGCATTTCATGGTCTCTCTAACCTTTGGCCTTCAGCATCTTGTAAATAATAGATACCTTCTGCAAGCTTTTTGACAATGATGTAAGGTCCACTCCATTGAGGCTTGAGCTTTCCAGCGTCGTCGACTGGTTTGGTTTTTTTCCAAACCTTATCCCTGACCTGAAAAGTCCGGGTGATCACTTGGCGATTATACATTTGTTGCATACGTTAGCGGTACACAGTTAGTTGGGCAGCTGCTTTATCTCGCACCTCCGTCATCAAGTCTAGGTCGATTAGCCATTCCTGATCATTATTTTCCTTGTTATAATGTTGTCGTCGGATTGACCCATCACCTATTTCCACAGGAATTATCGCTTTCGCACCATAGACTAAATTGAAGTGACTCTGACCAGTCCCTTCCTTAGGAGTAGTACGGTACGACCACAAGACACTTGGGGGTTCTTCGACCCAACTACCTCCGACATAGTCTAACTTTATCTTGAGCCCCCTAATGATTTCTCGGTTGACGACTTCCTCCTGGCCGTTACCTTGAGGATAAGCAACTGAAGTGAATGTCTGGCGAATACCTAGCCTTTCACACCACTCTTTGAGCTTGCGCCCTACAAACTGTCTGACGTTATCCGATACCAATTTATGAGAAATGTCATACCTGCAAACTATGTTTTTCCACAGGATCTTCATCACGGAGGCTTCAGTGATACGGGCGAGCGGCTCAGCCTCAACCCATTTGGAGAAGTAGTCAACTAATACTAATAGGAACTTTTTCTATTGAGGTCCGATCGGGAAAGGGCCCACGATGTCCATTCCCTATTGATCGAAAGGACATGAAATAGTAGAGGCTCGTAGTAGTTCAGTTGGGCGGTGAGTAATATATTGTGCTTTTGACAGGCTTCGTACTCGGCAACAAATTTGGTAGCGTCCACTTTCAACGTGTGCCAAAAGTATCCGGTGAGAATAATCTTTCTGGCCATGGACCTTCCCATGATATGACTTCCACATATGCCTTCATAAACCTCTCGCATATGACCAACACATTTGAACATTGGTCGGGCAAATGCTCTTTTATATAGATGATCTCCGACCAGCGTGAATCTGGAAGCTCTGCGGTGGAAAAGTCGAACTTCCTTATCACGCGCCAACACTGTTCCATTGCGTAAGAATTCCATATAAGGTTTTCTCAAGTCAGGTGATACAGTATCCGCAGCTTCTCCTTCGATCTGGGCTACGACTTCTTCTAGAACACTAGGCTCTTCCAGCATCCATAGTGCAAGGGAGCTCGCAAATTTGGCTTGCTCGTCTGCCTTGACATTATCCATTCGAACTATCTTCTACAGAATGACTTTAGTAAAAGAAGATCTCAGTTGCTCATATAGAGTCACATACCTTTGCAGGCATTCATTCTGAACTTCAAACTCTCCTTTTAAATGTTGAACAACGAGCTGAGAATTCGAATGTAACATAACTCGAGTAGCCCCTACCTGCTTGGCTGCTTGAAGCCCAGCTAGTATTGTCTCATACTCGGCTTCATTATTGGTGGCTCAGAAGTTGAGTCAGACGGATAACTGTAGTGCATCTCCCCTAGGAGAAATCATCAGAACCCCAACCCCACTGTGTTTGTGATTGGATGAGTCATCCATATAAATCTTCTATAGTTCTCCACTTTCAAGTCCTAGGACGACCTCGAGTATAAAGTCAGCTAGGGCTTGAGCCTTGATAGCTGCTCGGGGATGATATTCAATTCTATACTCGCTCAACTATGTCGTTCACTTGATTAATCATCCCGAGGCCTCCGGATTTGTGGGGATGCACCCGAGTGGGCTGTTAGTGAACACCACGATGGGATGTGCTAAAAAGTATGGTCTCAGTCTTCGTGCTGTCAATACTAAATCGTATGCCAGTTTAGCCAGAGTAGTATACCGAGTTTCTGCTTCCTTAAGAAGGTGTCCAAAGAAATAAATAGGATACTGAGTGTTATTTTCTTCATGAATAAGCGCAAAACCTATAGCTTGTTCAGCTGCAGATAAGTAGACAAAAAATGTCTCCCCTCCCAACAGTTTGTATATTATGGTGAGTCTAGATAGGTACACTTTTAGTTCTGTAAAAGCCTTCTCACATTGGTCATCACATTCGAATTTGAGTACTTTCCTTAAAATTTTGAAGAAAGGCAAAGTTCTGTCAGCAGATCTGAATATAAACCAGGATAGGGTTGTAATCCTTCCATTAAGCCGTTGCACGTCTTTGAAATTACGAGGAGATGACATGTTGAGGATAGCTTGGCACTTTATCAGAATTAGCCTCAATTCCTCTTTCCGTTACCATGTACCCGAGGAACCGCCCATTTTTCACCCCAAACAAATATTTAGCGGGGATTAGTTTCAGTTCATTGGCCCTCAAGGTAGCGAATATCTCCTCCAAATTGGCAATCATGTCCTTCCCCTTCTTTGTCTTGACCAAGATGTCATCCACATACACTTCAATATTCCTTCTAATCTGGTGTTGGAACACCTTATCCATTATCCGCTGATAGGTTGCTCCTACATTACGCAATCCGAATGACATGACATTGTAATAGTAAATGTCATTTGCTGTTACGAAGCTGACCTTCTCTTGATCCTCTCGAGCAAGGGGAACCTGGTGGTATCCCTGATATGCATCCAACATTGAAATGAATTCACAATCGAAAGTCGAATCTACCAGATGTTCAATGTGAGGCAAAGGGTAACAGTCTTTAGGGTAGGCTTTATTTAAGTCACGAAAGTCAATACAAACCCGCCATTTACCCCCGGACTTAGGGACTAATACAACATTAGCCAGCCATGTCGGGAATTGGACTTCTCTAATGTGCCCTGCCTTCAACAACTTCGCGACTTCCTCCCTGATTCTCTTGTCCAACTCTGGAGCAAAGTGTCTTCGTTTCTGCTTTACTAGTTGGGCTCTTAGAGTGATGGGCAATCGATGCGTGGCCAAAGTGGGAGGAACTCCCTTGATTTCTTCGACGGCCCATGCGAACACATCCTGATGATACACTAAGCAGCTGATCAGCCGACTTCTGAGTTCTGACCTAAGATCTGCTGTGATTCTTGTGATTCCTCCAGCTTGCAAGGGATGAATTTGTATCTCCTCGTTCTCTACCTCCCTACGCTCCTCTTTGGCTCTTTTCTCTGCCCGGGGATCGGCCAGGTTGATTTGCAATGTTTCTTGGGTTCTCAAGTTCTTGCGAGACTCTGTCTGAACTTCCCCACTATAGCATCGCCAGGAGGATAATTTTTTTTTTTAAAGAAGGATTTTATTTCAAGTAAAGGGAAATCCATATTAGAAGGGGGGTCAAACCTGACCTTCTAATATAGAATTACAAAAAGACATTGATTTACATTTGGTAATCCAAGCAAATCACTACTAGAAATATATTCGCGCACACCATTCATCTTATATTATTTACATCCCCTATCGTTATGTGCCACTTTGAAGAATATTATGAAGAACTCATGAAATACTGAACATATATAATCCACCTTGCATAGCCAGAATCATGTAAAGAGAAAACCAACAGAAATCATCTAAGAGCTTTCAAAGATCAGACCATGACCATCTTTTTAACAACTTTCCTTTTTGCGATGAGAAGGCTGCAATCAGCAAATCTTCTGTATTCAGAAACTATCTTCAGAGCATAAGGAGCTTTCCTTAAATTCAGAGTAATTCCATAAACATCCTTTAGCCAAACAAAGTCTAACATATAGAGAATCCCCCGAAAGACATCTAAAAGTCTATCATACATCAAAGCCAACCTTCATACATATCAGAATTTGGCACTGTCAGATAAGACATCAGATATAGCAGCCAGAATTCAGATAAAACAACAGTTTCAAATTTCAGCCTTGTTCCGTAAGCAAACTGATGCTTAATGCAAGTTACAACCATTTCAAAATTAAACTTTTATTGCCAGGTATAGGATCTGTAGACAATCCTTTTAAAAATTATTCCATAAACCTCCTCCAGCCAAGCGAAATCTATCTTGTAGAGAACCAACCGAAAGACATCTGAAAGCCACGTATCAGATTTTGGCACATATTGCATTCAAGCCAATTTCAGAAATAAACATTCAGATAACATCAGATAGAGAAACCAAACTTTAGATGAAGCCACAATTTTTCAAATTTCATCCTTGTTCTGCATTTTCAGATTCACATGATGAAATTATTAAATTCTGCCAAACATGAAATTTCTTCCCATTTTCTGATCATATGCCTTCAGATAAACACCCCAAAGCAATCTTTACTGAATACAGATTAATTCTTTAAGAACATCTTCAGCCAAACAAGCCAATTCAAATGCCTATCGACAGCCCTGTAATCAATCTGATACTTAATGCAAGTTCTAGAAAACCATTTCAGAAACACCTTTAAATAAGACTCTTGCCATAAGGAACTTTCCTCAAATACAGAGTAATTCCATAAACATCCTTCAACCAAACAAAATCATCATATAAAACCAACCGAAGACATCTAAAAGCCTATCATTCATCAAAGCCAATCACATGCGTATCATGATTTGGCACATAATTACCCCATCATTAGCATTTCAGAATTCAGCCTCATCAAATCAATAAAGACTTCAGATATTCAATAAGATCAGATAATAGCTACATAGATCTAAAAATTTCTACCAAGTTCAGATATTGTCTACAGATTTCAGATAGGACAACAGATAAAGCAGACAGATTTCAGATACAGCATCAATTTCAAATTTCAAACTTGTTCTGTATTTTGATTCAGATACCTATGATAAAGTATTAAATCTGCAGAGCATAACTGCTATCAGGTATAGGATCTGGCAAGCACAGATGTTCAAGAAGAAATAATCAACTAAATGAAACCAGAAGATTATCCGAAAACATTAATCCAGCTATAAAGAATATAGATATTGAGTTCAAAAATATCAAGTCTCCAATATAGAACAATTCCACCAGTAATAGCAGGATATCAACCACTTGCTCAGGGGAATGAAAATGGATAAAACAAGCTTCCCATTTTTAATATTTTACTTTTTACAGTAATTTCCTGACCATCTTGACATAAGGAAAACTCATCCTATCCATCTTACAAATACCATATAAAATCTTGTCAACATCTTGTTTGAATAGCACTTTTTCACCTTGCAACTTATAAGCTAAATTAGCCAAATAATCCGCAGCCGCATTTGCTTCTCTATATACATGTGAATAAACCACACGATACTTTTTCACCAAAAATCTGATTTTCAGAATAATTTTCCTATGTTCCCAACATATTGAAGAAGATTGAATTAACCTCAATGCTACCAAGGAATCCGATTCCAACCAAATCGGAAGAAGATTATTAGCTATACATAGTTCTAGCCCAATGACTATAGCATAGAGCTCAGCTTTAATATTTGAAGAAAACCCCAAAGTACCATGTTTTGCTATTAAGATCTGTCCATCATGATCACGGATAATAGCTCCAAACGAAGCCTCCCCCGGGTTCCCTTTCGAACATCCATCCGTGTTTAGTTTATAGCCTCCAAATTTTGGTCGATACCAGCGCACCTTTATAATAGATGTTCTAACTGTTATCTTAATGTCCAAACCCCAAACTTTAGCAACCGAAGTAAAACCTTTCCAATGTCTATTCTTTATAATGCCTGCGGCTTCCCCCAACCAACAATATTGAATTATCTTCTTTTTGATATTCCGAACCTCTTGTTTAACTTCTTCATGCTTAGCCTGATTCCTGGCTGACCATAAGAACCAAACAATAAGAAATGACATTACCTCTTTAATGTGACCACCTTTCAACCATTCTGACCCAATCCTCCATTCTTCCAATAATGAAAACCGACTAACACAAAACAAATTAGCAAAATAAGACCAAATTTCTTTAGCTATCGGACCTTCAAAAAACAAATGATTCCAAGTCTCTAATGAGCTACAGCATTGACATTTAGAGACTAGAGCAATACCACGATGTTGTAAAATAATGTCTATAGGGAGTTTCCTCTTCAGAAATCTCCACGCAAAAATAGAAATACTCGGTTTGAGTAATCCACTCCATATTGCATGGTTTATGGAATCCCTATTTTGTATTTGCCGGATACTATTCCAAGCCAGTTTTAAAGAAAAGCCACCATCTAGGGAAGGTTTCCAAATGATTTGATCAGCTACTAATTGACAAGGAATATCAGCTATAATTTCAGCAGAATTAACCGGAAGTAATCTCTTAACTTCTTCCATTCTCCAATGCATGCCATCTAAAAGTTCACCAACCCTTAATCCAATATTAACAGTCGGTGCATTCAATTTAAAAAGAGGTCCTTCATCTAACCAAGTATCATACCAAAAGTTGATCTTTCCATTTCCCAATATCCAACCAATATTTTGCTCAGCCAAATTGCGAACTTTCATAAGCCTACGCCAACAAGGAGATGCATTTTTCTTTAAATCAACAATAACCGGATGTGAAGAACCACAATAAAAATTAGAGAGGTATGTAGCCCAAAGGGTATTTTGCTCTCTGAATCTGAACCATAGTTTAATAGTCATTGCAAGACTAATATCCGCAAGCTTTCTTAATCCTAATCCTCCTTCTATTTTATGCTTACTGATATCTGCCCATGCCACCCAATGGATTTTTTTATTAGTCTCCGTAGAACCCCAAAAGAAATTAGCAAAGAGCATCTCCAAACTGTGAAGAATTGATAATGGAGGAAGAATCACTTGTAACAAATATAGAGGCATAGAAGATAGCACACTCTGAATTAATAATAATCGTCCTCCATATGACAACCGTGTCAGATTCCATCCCATAAGTTTTTTCCTTATCTTTTCTAATAAGGGTTGAAAATAGCTTGATTTCCGATGTCCAGTATAAAGAGGAATTCCCAAGTATTTCATAGGCCATGTACCTTCCAGAAAACCTGTCTCAGCCAGAATTAGACCCTTCCATTTATTCGATATCTTGCTAGATAAGTAAATCGAACTCTTCATTGCATTTACAGATTGTCCCGAATGCTTTTCATATGTGTTCAGGAAATTCTTTAACAATTTAATGCAATCAATGGATCCATTCAAGAATATTATCATATCATCCGCATATGCAAGATGTGAGATCTTCATATTACAACCTGTAAAGAAACCCAACTTAGGATTATTATAATAGAGCTTCTCTAGTCCCCTGGATAAGAATTCAGAAACAATAATAAACAAAAAAGGGGAGATAGGGTCCCCTTGCTGTAATCCTCTCTTTGACTGAAAGAAACCTGCCATCTGACCATTGATGCAAATAGAAAACCAAACTACAGAAATACATCTTTCAATCATATCTATAAAGTTTTTTGAAAAACCAAAGGCTGCCATAATTCTGAATAAAAGGCTCCACTGAACTCTATCAAAAGCTTTAGCCATGTCCAGTTTCATTATAACATTGCCTCCTCTAACATGATGATTTAATTTGTATGTCAATTCTTGAGCCAATAATATATTATCTGAAATCAATCTGCTCTCTACAAAACCACTCTGTGTTGGAGATATTATCTTGTTCAAAATTTTTCTCAACCTATTTGCCAACAATTTAGATATAATTTTGTAAGAAACATTACACAAACTAATGGGTCTGAATTCTTGCCAAGTTTGCGCATTCTCTGACTTCGGAATTAAAATGATAGTCGTTGCAACCATACCTTTTGGAATTATTCCTCCCTTAAAAAAATCCAACACTGCTTGAAAAACATCTTCTTGAATAATGTCCCAACATGATATATAGAATGCAGCTGAAAAGCCATCCGGACCAGCCACGCTTTCTTGATTCATTTCCCATACAACCTGTTTTACTTCTTCTTTGGAAGGTAGGATAATTAAATCCATATTTTCTGCTGAGTTAATCAACTCTAGTATACAATCAAGATCTGCCATGTTGTCATTAAAAGATTCACCTGTCAATAATTGCTCAAAATAATTAACCCCCGAAGCTTTAATTAATTCTGAATTTTCCAAACATTTACCATCATCCCATATTCTGAATATTCTATTAGCTGTCCTTTTTGACTTCACCATGTTGTGAAAGAACTTAGTATTTTTGTCACCTTCCCCCATCCATTTTACTGCAGCCCTTTGCTTCCAGAAATCCTCCTCCATCTGTAATGTTTTAAAAAGCTGAGCTTGAACTTTATTTTTATTGATTCTATTTGTCTCTGAAGGCACACTATCAAAAATTTTTTCTGCCTCCTTAAACTGTTCTTCTGCTTTTTGTACGTTGTCATGTATATTTCCAAAGATCTCCTTATTCCACCATTTCAGATGACTTTTCAACCTCTTTAATTTAATTTGCAGCTTAAGCATTCCACAGCTAGAAGTCGGCAAGTTCCAATTTAGTCTAACAGTTTGTGAGAAGCCATGATGTTTTAGCCACATTTTTTGGAATCTAAATGAGGACACCACTTGTTCGGCAGCTAGAAAGGAGATCAGCAAAGGGCAATGGTCTGAAGCTGCTCTACTCAGATGCTCAACTCTGACTGAAATCCCATTACTTTGCCAAGAGTTAGAGATCAAGATTCTGTCCAACCTCTTCCATATTCTATAATTTGTCCAGGTGAATCGATCACCTACAAATCCTACATCAATCAATCCTGTTATCATCATAAAATTATTGAAATCCTCTATAGCACCAACCCTTGTTAAAATACCAGTTGAAATCTCCGATTCATTTGCAATTACATTAAAGTCTCCACCTACCAACCAAAGCTCATCATTTAAAGGTCTAATAATTTCGAGCTGCTCCCATAAATCATATCTGTCCACTCTAGAGCATTTAGCATAGACAATTGTAATCAAAATATCCAAAGGAAGCATATTATATTTCAACTTTAAATGTAAAAACTGATCATGATCCTTCAAAACTGTACACACAATATTAGCATCATGAGAAAACCATATTTTACCTGAGCAATTAGAGAAAACTGAAGGAAATCCAATACTTCTTTTAATAAAGTCACTATCAAGAACAACCATTGGTTCCAAGATACTCAAAAAATTTAAATGAAAATGATTCTTCAGATATATCAGTCTCCTTAGCGATGGAAGATTTCCTATCCCCCTAATATTCCAAATAAGACCTGACATTATAATAAAGAGGGGTTAGATAACCTTTGAGTTTGAGACTTACTTCTGGTAACCCTTTGAGGTATATCAGGAGGAGCTTTAGATTTAGCTTTATTCAGAAGAATTTTTAGAGAAGAAGGAAAAGAAATAGATCTTTGCAGCTGCGGCATTGCTTCTTGATCTGAAACATCTTCTTCTATAAAAGATTTTATAGTCTCAACTTCCATTGATTCATTAGAATTAGCTTGGAAAAATACCTCGTCTTGAGCAGCTAGATCCGAAGCCTTCTCAATATTCAATTCCACATCTGTTTTGCCTGCATCATTCCTTACCTTCATTCTAATTTCAGAATCTGATAAAGAAGCAGCTAGCATCTTAACTGATGATCTTTCTGCTGGAAATAATCTTTCGGTAATAGGATTATCAATTGAATTTGAAACCACCGGCACAAACTGCACTATCTTTTCTGGAACAGATTTCTGAACAGCTTGATCAGTGACACAGATAAAATTTTGTTCTTCTGTAATATCATGCGTATCAGCCTTCTTGTTTATCTTGTCGCTTATACCCCTTGCTTTTTCCCCTTCCATATTTTCTTCCAGACTATGGTTATCATTCAGATCTTCTGTTTCTTCCCTTTCCAAAGAAGCCAGAGTTTGGTATTTGTTATTATTCACTAATTGACTGTTTGTTCTTTCTTTTTGTACCCAAGTCTGTTTTCCATCTCTATTTTTTTCTCCTTTCCGTATAAAATTTGTAGTATCACTCGCCTCCTTTCTAGCTTCCTTTCCCAACTTATCTTCTGGATCTCTATCATCTGTATCATTCTTTCTCCCGGAAGGAAGAGGAAAACTTCGATTCACATAACATTCTTCAACCGAATGTCCCAAGTGCGAACAATAAGTGCAATATTTTGGACATTTCTCAAATAAAACTTTCTGCAATCTCTTTTCTTCTCCAATCCCAATCCAAAAATCATTCACCCTTGGCTTGAGTAAATCGATTTCAACACATATTCTCGCCATGTAAAGTCTTGAGCCATCAGCCATAGCTTCATCGATCTTTATTGGATTTCCTACAATACGAGCGGCAGAAAACAGGCTTTTCTTGTTAAACATATGGATGGGAAAGTCTGGAAGCTGGATCCATACCGGGGCTATTGAAGATTCTACGGTATAAGAGAAATTTGGAGTCCATTTGAAGATTCGAAGAGGAATACCACCGATATACCATACTCCCCTTGCCCAGATTCTTGCCATATCCGCATTAGATGTCAGATGTAGAAATATATGTCCCGATCGCAGCACTCGGATGTTGTAAGGGCTTGAGAGCCCTAGGTTTTGGAACGCCAGCTTGATAGTTGAAAAGATTGGACGTTTGCCGGAAAATTTTCCAATTAGAGAATACCGATAAGGATCTGCCATGGATGACACTTCTTCTGCAGAGTAGAAGATTCCGGGCTTGTCATTATAGATCATAAACTCTTTGAAATCGTCTCCAATCTCATCGAAAATCTTTTTGGATGCCCTTGGTGAAGATGGTCTCAGCATCGCAGCGTAAGAGATTGTAGTCTCAGTCATTGCTCCTAGTGGATTCGGCAAGCTCTCCGAGTGTAGAGCTGCTTTGGGAAGAGGAGGAAAGGCTGTAGAATCCGGCGCCAGCTGATTGCTGACGCCGGCGGCCATCGCCGCTACGGATGGAGGACGCGCTCGAAATTTCGCCTTCAAAATCGCCTTGTAGCAGCTAATCGCCAGGAGGATAATTGGTCTCCTTTATCTTCGGCCACTTGCTCTCCCACCGAGAATTTGATCTTTTGGTGATAGATTGAAACTACCGCCTGGAACAAGCTGAGCGCTGGTCTTCCCAGAATGGCGTTATACGAAGATGGGACATCCACAATCATGAAAAGAGTTCTTCTTGTTCACTGTAAGGTGTTATCCCCCAGCGACAGGGACAATGAGATCTGTCCTATCGGTTGTATTCGGTAACCGGTGAAGCCGAAGAGTGGGGTGGAGACGGGGTGTAATTTATCTTCGTCGATCTGCATTTGGTCCAATGCCGCCTTGTACAGGATGTTAACGGAGCTACTTGTATCCACGAAAATACGTTTAACTTCATAATTGACTATGCGGGCGAGAATTACTAGGGCATTCCCATGAGGGGCTTCAACATCCTCCTGATCGTCAGGTCCAAAGGAGATGACAAGGCCCTGACGCTTCTCCTTATCCATCCCGATGGTGTAATTTTCTAACATTCGGGTATGAGCTTTCCTTGCATGATGTGAATCTCCTCCGGTCGATCCTCCCGAGATCACTCTCACATGGCCCGTGGGAGGTCCTTGAGCCGGAGCCTTGTCTTTCTTTGGATCTCTCTCTGGGGAGACAGACTGATGGGGAACCATCTCCCGACTTCTTCCTTTCGAGAGCGATCGAGATCGGCGCCTGGATCTATCCTCCCCTAGCAGTCGTTGATGAGGAGAAGGGCTTCGGCGAGGAGACCTTCGTCGATGTCCCACACTGCTCCACTTTTTGCGTGCCTTAGCGTCCACATCCTTGGATCTCCTTTTCATTAGAGTGTAACACTCCTCCGTGAAGTGGATAGTACTGCCATGAAAATCGCAGTACTTCTTTGGCGGTCCAGGTTCTTCGGTGTCTACCGTCTCCACCACCTTCTTCTTGTTATTCCAATAATCCTTCCTAGCACGAAGGTCCTTTGCTCGGGCAAGAGCGGGTGGTTCCCTCCTCTCGGATCGTACTGAGATTTGGACAGGGACTCCGGTGGAATCTTTTCACTGGGCGTACTGCACCTCCTTCACATTAACATGCTTGATTGACCACCCCCAATAAATCATTGAAGCTGGCCGGTGGTTTCTTCACCAACGATCGAAAGAAATCACCCTCATATAGATCTTGCGTGAAAGCACTGATGAGGATATCAGAGGTGGTGCTCGGCACATCCTACGCCACCGGATTGAACCGTTGGATATAATTCTTCAAGGGCTCCTTACACTTCTGCTTCAAGGCAAACAGGTTAGTGTCGTCTTTTGGTATCAACAGCTGCTGGCGAAGTGATGTAGGAAGACAGTTTTAAACTCCAGGAAAGAGTTTATTGAGTTTTGAGACAACCTCTGAAACCATCTCTGGGCGGCTCCTGATAGGGTGTTCAGAAACACCCGACAGTTCACACTATTAGTGTATTAGTGTAACAGGGCCACATTTTTAAACTTGCAGATGTGGTCTTCTCGATCCATTTTTTCATCATAATCAACAATTCCCAGACTGTGAAACTACTTGGGCATGGGATCCATGATGATGTCTTGGGTGAATGGCGTAGACAGGGACTTCAGGAGAACCTTGGCAACTCGCTCTTCCCATGGCCATCTTCATGTCATAAAACGCTAAAGGTGGCGGAATACGCCTTCTTCATTTCTCCTATGGATTCTCGCTTGTGCCCCGGGGCTATCATTGTCAGTGCTCCCGGCGGTGAGACGCATCTTCGGTGTCGATTGTGTGAAGCAGACATCTTGGGAATCTTGACTTGCGTAGGGGCCGCTCTTTAAGGGGCGGCTTGTTCGATCTGATGTTGCTCCAGTGCTCCTTTAACGGCATTGGCGACTAAGCGGTCAAATTCTTCTCACGTCAAAATGATGGGTTGTCCCTCTGGTTCCGCCATCACAGTGTTCCCTCTGGTGCTTAGAGTAGTTTCCCACAGACGTCGCCAAAAACTTGTTCTAGAGAGAATGACGGGGATGACAAATCACCAAATTGTAACCCACGATGGCGATGATGAGGAGAAAATGTCAGCGCCTGCTAAATTAACACGAGCATTAAAGGGATGCACCAGAAGAAGTTATAGTGGAGTCCTCTCTGACGCTCACTTCAAAACTCCTTCTTCTAGGGAGGAAAACGAGTATCCAAAGTATTCGAGTTCTAAAATCTTACCCCTTTTACTAGGTGCCGAAGCATTTTATACTTGACGCCTTCTCCCCATGTATCTCCACCTCCCCCTCCATGTTTCTTGGTCCTCGATTATTTGATAGTCGTTCTCCTCTCCATGATGACTAGTAACGGTCACCGTGACTATTAAGGTTATCATTACCATGCGTTACAAACAATAATTACCTGCTAAATTTCCTGTTCTAAAAGGAGGGGAGGGTACTTGATGCTTTGTTCTCTTTTCCCTACGTTGCTCTTTGGGCTCCACTCTCCCGAGTTAGTCTCGGAGTCCTATCTCTCAGGCTGAGTTTGGGGGCTTTCCTCATTCCCCCGAGATAGTCTTGGGAGCTCGAGCTCCCAGTCTGGTCTCAGGGGTCTTCCTTCATTCTTCCGAGATAATCTCGGGAGCTTGAGCCCCCCTCGAGGGCATTCCTCCATTCTCCCGAGATAGTTTTGGGAGCTCGAGCTCTCGGTCTGACCTCAGGTCTCTAGCTTGGTGGGTCCTGCCATGTAGTTTTTCCGTGCCACGTGCCCTCCCTGATTACTCATCCCTATCAATCCTAGTAAATTTTTATCCCCTAATTAAAACTTAAAATTTTTTAATCAAACATAATGCGAGTTGGAATATACATTAGTATAATGTTGGTGTAATAAATTAAATAATAAAAATCCTCCCAATAAATTTTGGTGTCATTACCCTGCCTTAAATAGATTCCAACGAAGAAACACAAAATATAAAGGGGCGCTTGATATAAATTTGACAATGGAAATAATAATGGATTTGATTGAGGGATTTATGAGTTTGGTGATAACCTAGCAGAGGGTGAGTTATGAAATCAAGGGTATCATATTCTTATTTTGATTCCGATTCACATATACCAAGCTTCATCAATGGGAATGAAATAGATTTCATTCTCATTCCCGCCTTCTAAATCCGTCTATCAAACGCCCTCTAAATATTCTTGTGTGAATAGGTAGCCAATAAAGTTCATTCCTATAATTATTTCGAGATTTGGCGGGTCAACATGAATAGATTGAACAATAATGATGAAAATCTACAAATAAAACATTTTCATCGTTACGTTGCATATGGCTTTTGTGATGAAACTAGTAATTACAGAAGATGCATATAAAGATTATCTATAGATGGATTGTGACTCGCACCTCTTCGATCGACCCTCGGTGATGTGAAGTGATCGCCTGAAATGATTTGATGTGGAGTTACCGTTTGAAACGCAGTTCGGATCCTCTGTCCCGAGTCTACCTCTGTCCTTCTGTCCCAACCACAACACGACAAAAAAACTCACGCGCTGTACGCATGACTTCGCCCAGTCTCGCGATCAAACCCAGACGCGCATCCCCTCCAGCTTTCTTCCAGAAGTGATGCGACGATAACCGAACGCACCTTCAAGGGAGTCGGCGACCTCATCAAGCTCCTCCCCAGCAGCACTGTCTTCCTGTTCCAGTTCCTCAACCCGCTCCTCATCAACGTCGGCCAGTGCACCCCCGTAAACAGGTGGCTCTCAGGCGCGCTCCTCGTTGCATGCGCCTTCAACTGCTCCTTCGCCTGCTTCACCGACAGCTTCCTCGACCCCGCCGACGGCAAGCTTTACTACGGCATTGTGACAGCGCGCGGGATCTGGCTTTTCTCCGACCTCGGAGCCGCGGAATGACCTCTCTAAGTACAAGCTCCGGCTGGGTGACTTCGCCCACGCCGCCCTCTTGCTGCTCGTGTTCGCGGCGGTCGCGCTGCTGGATAACAACATGGTGACGTGTTTCTACCCGGCGCTACTTGTCCAGGAGAAGATCCTGGTGATTGCGCTGCCGCCGGTGATCGGCACAGTTGCCGGAGGCATCTTCATGCTGTTTCCTCAAAATAGGCATGGAATCGGGTATCCACCGTCGACGGGCTCTGCTGCTGCAGAAAAAAGTGTTGAATGAAGGAATCGGAAGAGGAAAATGAAAAAAAAGTGTTCATCATCTTCTTCATCAGGGTTAGAACAAATCCTCGAATGCAACCAGACATCGCTTAGAAGCTGACCTTCAGCATTCTCTTTCATCAAGCAGTTCAAGATAAGCAATCTGATATCACTTCAAACTATTGTGATTACTCACAGATTAGATTCCACATGTATGAATGAGAGTTGGGGACCAAACCAATTTCTACACGCCTCAATTTTCCTCATTCGCTTCGTTTACATTTCCTCGATCGTCTTGGCACTCATCACCCAAATTCCTATAACTCAATTCGGGCTAATAAAACTCGCACGGGATACAAGAAAACAATAAAAATTTGATTCTGATCCAAAGAGAAGAAAAAGGGGCCTACAAAAGATTGAATTTTAGGGTTGTTCCTCCCTCGTTTTCTCCCGTGAATCGCGACCTAGGGCATGTCATTCGAGCCGAAGCAACCGCCTCAAATCTCTGGTGGCGAAGGCAGTCACATCCTCTGTCCTCATCGAGAATCTCGGCAGCAGCAACGCCCGCGGCGACGGCGACAACGAGCATGCCGACCCCGCGTACACGTCCTGAGGCAGCGTCAATAGTGCCGTTTTCACCCGCGCCTCTCTCGAGGCCACATCCCGCGCCAACGGCCCTGGGACGCACTCCGACATGACGCTGGCAGCAGGGCCGTCTCGAGATTTCATAAGGCCCTAAGTTAAATTATTTTTTAATCTTTAATAATTTTTTAAAAAATAAAAATTTTTCCTCACCCTTTTTCATTCGGACTTGGGACCGACAATGATGGGTTTAAAATTTTTTTTAAAAATAATTATTCATTATGTAAAATAATAAAAACAATTATTCATTATGCAGAATACTAAAAACAATTTCATTATGCAGAATAAGAAATTTCGTATTCATTATTCATTATACAGAATAAGAAATTTTATTATGCAGAATAAGGAATTTTTGTATTCATTATTCATTATGCAGAATAATAAAAACAATTTCGAAGAAGATTCAAGATTGGAAGAAGAAAAGAGTGAAAAATTATTACCGAATACCAAGCGAGGGAGGTTTGAGCCTTGAGAAGAAGGACGTCTTCTTAAAAAATCACTGATGAGGAAAGAAAACTAATGCTTGTTGGCTCTTGAAAAAACTGAGCTAATGACATATAAAATAGAATGAAAAAACATGATCAGCCTTAATCTATTATAGTCCTAAATAAAATTTTTATGATAATAAAATAATTATAATTAATATGAAATTAATTATTGGTGCGTTGAATTTTAGAAATTGGAATGAGTTTTCCAAGCATGGCTGCATGATTCAATGAATACCAAATTAATTATTGGTGCGTTTGGCAATGATTCAATGAAATTTCCAATTTCCAAGCAATCACGCGTTGAGTGGCAAACGCGTGATTTTTTGGTGAAGCAATCACGCATGCAGCCACTGCATGGCAATCACGCATGCAGCCTGCATGCAGATAAAAAACATAATTAAATTTTAATATTATATATATAATAATAATAGGCCCTATATTAGTTGGGGCCCTAGGCACAGGCCACTAGCCGGGCCTGGCTGGCAGCCTTGATCTCGCCTTCCTTGGCTTGGATCCCTGCAGACACTCGCCTCATCTGGAGACGATGCGCTTGGAGGAAGGGTTTCTGGTCCGGTGGAAGGGCTTGGGGTGGCGGAGGAGGTAGTCCTGGGGCCGTAGTACCTCGGTTCCCATGGCGGAGTTCGATGCGATGTCCTTACGGATCCGGTTTGGAAGGGCGAATTGGGTCGTCGGGTCGCCAAAGTCACGCGTACAGCGCGTGAGTTTTTTTGTCGTGTTGTGGTTGGGACAGAGGGACAGAGGCAGACTCAGGACAGAGGATCCGAACTGTTTGAAACGAGGGTTTTATTTTACATCGAAGGCGGAGGGTATTTTGATCGTATAATAAATAACTAATACTTCTATAGGTAAATTATCTTAAACTCTCCACTTCCAAATTTACATTTACATATAATCACTACCCAAATTTTTATTTACACGCAGTCCCTGATGGGATTGACAAGACAGCTTTGTGAGTATTATTTGAAGAAAGTTGAGTATAAAAGTTAGAAAATTGAGTATATAAGATTGCATCCACCACATCAAAAAACTGCATACTCAATTTTCACTCTTTTATACTCACTTTTCACTCTTTTATACTCATTTTTCACTGATGTATACTTAATTTTCACTCTTTTATACTCAATCTATTAGGGAGTTAACACAAAGAAAAACTCAAATGGGGACTAAATGTAAAATTTGACTTGTCATTAGGAATTTAAAACAAATTTACCGTACTTCTATCGCTATCATAAAAATCATACCAAATAAAAATATTTTTATTATACTTTATTAAATATCCTCATCTAAACTATTATTATCCCTCAAATTTATAATTCTTCACCCATCCTACGACACAAACGGTACGTAAAGGTTTGCTTATCCATTCAATTAATATTTATTTATTATACATGGATCATTAAACACTATTCTACCATGATTTAGTCAACAAAAGTTAGATTATTTCAAATTAAAACTATCTTTAATTATATTTCACTCTTTCGCTTTTAATATTATCAAAATGATGAAAATTTTTAATTAAAAATATTTTATTTAAAAAAACCTAGAAAATGTTTTCCATGCATTTCTAAAATTCAGAAGCACGGTTCAGAATATGCATGATTATGACGTGAGAACTATAAAGTGTTCCAATCAACTTCATTATCACACCACCACCAGACACCAGTTATTAATGATGAGCGAGGAGCCGAAGGTTTCCTCGTCATTTTCTGAAAGATTTATCGTTAATTTATTTTGTTGCATTTGTTTATTTCTATGCGTTTCTGCAATCTGAAGCGGAACGGAACAAAAGCAGAATCATTCGTTAAGATTTAAAAGAGCAATTTTCTCCTTTAAAAATCCAATTGAGAAACGCCATGAAAATCCCTCCAAGCTCCAAAAAAATACGCCAACAGGAGAAGAAGAAAACGAGCCAAGTGGCGGAAACGCCCTCCAAAACGGTGCTATTTACAAGGATCGCCACTCGGGTATGCGGCCGGAAGTCTCGAGTATCTCTTAGGAGACCGGCGAGGGCTGGCGAGGTGCTGCGGAAGAAGGCTCAGCAGCGGCGCCCAGCGGGAAGGGTCGTGGCTTCGAGAAGAGGGCGGCGAAGGAGTTGGGTGGCCGGTCGGAGGTGTTGGAGTTGGCGTTGGCGGCGGGGGTGGTGGACGCGACGCGCTCGCAGGAGGGGCACATGGAGAGGGTGGTGGCGGGGAGATGCATGTAGAAAGGGTGAGAGGTCTTGAGGGCCCTCAGCTCTGCCACCTCCTTCTGGAGCCGCCGGTTCTCTTCCGTCAGCGTCTTGCAGTAGCGTTTCAGGTGCTCGTAGTCCACTTCCGTCTGTTTCAGCTTCGTCCTGGCATCACTGGGAGTTTAATCCGAATGGAAGAAATCGTAGAGTCGAAAATAGGGTTTGAAGAAGAAAGAATACCTAGCTCTTCTGTTCTGAAACCAGACCTCTACCTGGCGAGGCCGCAGGTTGAGCTGCTTCGCCAGAGCAAGCTTCTGCTTCTGAAACAGCAGAAAGAGTCAAGATTTTGCTTCAAAAAAAGGGTAATGGTGGATTTCTGTTTGCATCCGGATTCTTACGGGGTTGAGGGTGTTGTGCTCCTTGAAGCTCTCCTCGAGGAAGGCGGACTGCTCCTTGGAAAGTCGGAGTTTCTTCCTCCCCATCCCGTTCTCCTCCTCGTCGCTCACCCTCGAAGAAGCCCTCTCCGCCGGCGGCGCTCCGCCGCCGCCTTCGCATCTCGCAGCGGAGAACTCCATCTGGAAGGAGGATACGGTGCTGTTGGGCGACGATGACGCCGCCGCCCCCTCGTCCGCTTCCTCGACGGACGGCGCCCGGTTCACGTCGAACCCTCGCATCGACGCTTCCATAGTCCCTGCAAAAGAAATCGACCCAAAATCCATCACCATTTCTTGCAGCAAAAAACCTGGATTGATTGCTAGCGACATTTCGGATCTCAAAATCCTCGTTCATTTCCATCCCCAAATCGTTTTCGAAAAATGCTCAAGATTTTGCCAGGTCCCTTACCGGTCTCGGACGCCCACGGGAACCGCCGCTGGGAAGACGAGGGCTGGCCGGAAAGAGGCAAGAGGGGAAGGAGGTTAAGCTGCAGTGCCGGCTCGGCGGAACCCCTCTCCTCTTCCTCCTCCTCTTCCACTTCCCCTTCCATGTCCTTCTCCTCCATCGCGTCCTCATTTTCCTGCACCTCCAATCCCATCCCGAGCACCAGCCCCAGACTCCCTCTCACTCTCTTCGCCGGCTCCGCCGCCCAGAAGGGCTTACCCGCCGGGGCCTCCCCCAATCTCAGCCCCAGTTCCATCAATGACAAATACACAGCTAGCCCTAGAGAGACAACCAACAAATAGAAGCCAAAGGAGCAAAACGAAGCGAGCAGCGAGATGAGGAATGAGGGAAGGCTTCTGGTTAGGTGGTTTTATAGAGCGTCAGGCGCTGCAGCGCAGAGAAGAGCAGAGAAGCAGAGCGGCCATAGTTTTGACCGACAAAGCATCGGTTGACAAACACTGACACACGTGACCCACCCCAACCCAAAAGCCAAAACACCATCAAATTTAGCCATCAAACCATGTTTCCACAATTTCATCTCCACACTAATTAAAAAAAAAATACAGAAGACCATAATAATTACGTTAATCATCATTCCTTCTGGTCACACGCACCCACGTTCCCACCTAAAAGAACCAAACCGGACGCTATTCCTATTCCATCCTACACAATGATAAACCATGATTGCCGCTGTATTCATCATATCGTCTCTCTCGCATTGCATCATACACCTCCCGATCGTTTTCCTTCTTCTTTCCCCCAATGGGCAAATTAATGAATGCATTCACGTGGTGGGAGGCGAGGCGAAGAGGCAAGCTTTTGACTTGCGATCTCTTTTTCCAGCACTGCCTTGTGCAGTGATAATTCGGTTGCATGCACGCATGAATGCGTCCATGAAACCTCATTGAATAACTAATTGAATTGACTGGGGGCGGATTCACAAGCTCGGCGCGAGCACAGGCAGGCAGGCAGCGGGGCGGGGCGTTCATGGTACCCTCGCCGAGCTATAACGCAGCAAGCAGCATAATGGTGCGCCAATGGCGTGACGAGGTCACGCGGCAGGCCGCAGAGACTTAAATGGGCGCCACGTATTGATGGCGCACCTGACGAGCCGCACTTATTCCGAACTCCGCCCGTCCGATGCCCCGCGGCTCGATCCTGTCCGCGTGTTTTTTTTTCTCCATTTTGCGTATTTCCACGTAGGATTTTGACGACTGATGGGAAGGAGACGGGATCCTCTGTCTCAAAGAGGATCCTTATCCCTTTATCTCAATCACCAACGATGATCGATAAATCGTCCGATTATCGATCGAATATTATTGGTGACCTCCGGTCACTGTCCCGAATAAAATTATATTCTGAGGGATACTATTAACCCGTCGGGGACCGCCGCAATTGCGATCTCGTCATATTCACCGTCGAATCCGACGAGATTGTAATGTGACGATTTCGACCGATTTACCGTTATCCCAAGATATCATTTGATTCGGGACGATAATAAAAAATTATTGATGGTGTCCGATCGTCGATCGGACAACTCATCGATCATCGTCAACGAATGTAAGACAGACAGGATAGGGATCCTCTCATACAGAGGATACGGTTTGGATGGGAAGAAGGGGGGAAAGCGGTGGGAACGAAAGAGAGTTGAGGTAGGTGAGTCGCCACATCGGGCATCATGAGCATGATTGAAGCCGCATAAGAATCCACCGCGTGCTTTGTTAAGATTGAGCCGAGGGAAGCTGTCCGGTCTGCTGCGTCATGAGCGATGAGCTAATTTCGCATGGATCCGCACCGGGACGAAATGAAGAATAAATATATATATATATATATCATGTAAAACAATCATAACTGACTTCACGTCTATTATTTGGTCGATCGATTATTTTTAAAAGAAAAACTATTTTATGGCATCACGATTTGAAAGGTTGGGCTCTCGTGGCATGATTGAGATGATTAAAATGGAATAGTGTTGTTGTAATAGATATCGGTCGAATTTGAATTAAAATTATATATGAGGCCCTCTCGCATGCTCTTCTATTATAATTTTTTGATTTATTTTTTATATATGATTATGGGATTAGTCGTGTGGGGCGTCCAAGATCAATATATAATCTTTTACTTAGCAATTTAAATTATTGAGATGAAGAGGTGTGAGACGAGATGGATTGGGGAAAATAAAGTGGACTGAACTTTGAATATGGGAGGGGGGTGATGTGAATGAAAATTTAAATCAATAAGATGAATGAAAAGAATATCGATTCAATGCTTAAGAAATAGAAGACGTCATTACTTTGAAATTGAGGTTGATAAGTATTTGAACGCAATGCCTTGATAAGTTATAGTTCCATAAAAATTCAACAAGTGGAAGTCTCACCATATTTTAAATTGAAATATGCCAAAATATATCTGTGTAGCTGCGATTTGAGCTTATAACACTGTTACAACTCATAACGATAGAAATTGAGCCTACATAACAAATACATCTCTATTATATCGACATGAAACTTAAGTGACTAATTAAGTCTATCTAAGGGGTTGACTAAGTCGTATTACTCGCTATTAATTAAACCATCTTCAATGGTAATTTTGACATTTACATATTCAATTATCACATGGAATGTTGTCTTTAACTTTTTTAATTTTGCCGTTGTATAATGGATCGTCAACACCTCTAGAGTAGATACTCTTTTTTTATTTTTTCCATGATCTCAACTGGATCTCTACTTTTTAACTCCGTCAGAGTAGAGTAAGTAAAATCATCTTTTATTCCACCGGGGTGGACTGCGTAAATAAAATTTATAAAAAAACAATATGTAATAAATTTAATAGTGAGATTTTTTAAAAATATTTTTTATAATAAATAATAATAATAAAACCATAAAAAGATTCGATCCCTCTAGAGCCAATCATATATTCATATAAAAACATCCTTAAGATTTGACTGAACTAGTCACTACATATAAAATTGTCCAATTAAACAAGGATTGATTCCCATGAATTCAAAAGAAATACTCACTCATGTGGTGGTCTATTCAATTTTCTAATTTATCTCTCTATAGATGACTGTGGGACCTATTGAAGCAGTCGGGGTTAATGTATGACATTTTACCAAATATATTCATATAAAAACCAAATAACCATGTCCAATTGTCATCAATGGTAGATTTATCAATAGGATGTGCATGGCCCAGGGGTAATTATATAATGGTTAGGCCTTTTAAATGATTAACTAGGGCGCTAAAGATTGAATCCTATTTGCGACACACTACAGGGATTTTTCTTGAATGGGATGACAACTCTATGAATATTGGCTGTTTGAATGGGCATCCACAAGCATTTCCCAATTTATCCTAGTTTGTGAAACTTCCATGGGATGGGGTTAATTACCTCCAGGATTATTCGGTTCGAAAAACTGTATACTTAGAAAAATAGTCAATGGGATGTGCATGACCTCGAGGTAATGGTGCAGAGTAGAATGTCTTCTTAGTTTCCTAAACATCTAAAGATCGAGTTTCAGTTTCAGTATCAGTAAATTAACAGATGAATTTTCGTTAATAGGTGGTTGACGTAAAAACGTTGGGTGGGTTGATGAATCGTCCACTACAATCACTTTCTGATTTACCCTAGTGGCCAAAGAAAAATTTTCATGAGACTAAATTAATTATCGTTAAAATTAATCAACATAAATTGGATACATGATATCGTGCAATGGGATCATTAAGGATTTATATGTGGTAGGTTATGCTTAAACATAACTAGCTAGACTCGAGTTGGATCATCCTCAAGATGGGTATAATAGTAAAATAGTTTTTGTAGAGCAACTATATGGATTCGAGCTGGATGGACTTGACTAACTAAGCAAATAGGGACATGCTGATTATATTTGGCTAGTCAAGCAGATTGATCAATGCTAAGCCAGCTAAGCAAATAAGGACTAATCAAATCGATTGAATTAAGCAAATATGAGGAGTCAGTCAAGCGTGTTCGATCCAATAAATGTGAATTGAATGGACCAATAAAGTCAAGCGTGTTCGATCTAATAAATGTGAATTGAATGGACTACACAAACGGAAAATGGACTAATAAATAAAGTCAAGCGTGTGTGTGTCAAATAGTCAAGACAAATTCATAATTTCTAAATAGTTACACTATAGAATTCTATAACTACGACAAAACAACGGAACAAGATAAATCTTTTTCACATTCATCTATTAAGTGGATCAAAAACATAGAGTTCAAACTCCAGATTATTCATTCCTACTGCTATGATTCAAATTCTGATTATTTATTTATTTATGCTCTTAAGTATTTTATCCATCTATGCTATCTATTATAAAAGTCATAATATCAACTGACTCTAAAATCCTCCAGAATCAAAATCGACATCGTTGAAACCTCTAGGATCCGTCTTTAATGCGGTTTCACTTTGATGGATGGATCAGTGCGGCTGCGGGAGTGCTGCGAGCGCTGGTTTCAAGGGCTTTTACCAGTGAAATCTTTTGTTGAGATGCTACAAATGCTGTTAGCCACGGCTACTGCTGCTCTCCTAGTGCCAGCGATGGGCTGCTGCTGCTGCTACACCTACCAAATCGCAGTCTACGGACGATGGATGGGATGGCGAAGGGCACGGTAACTTATTTACGCTTTGTTATATTGATCGCCAAGGGATTGCTAATGTTGTCCATGGAAATCGAATCGAATCCTTTCTTTTTTTTTTGTTTTTCTTTTGGAATAATCGTAAATTTGTGAAAACCCCCCAATCCTCATTTGATCTTTGCATGCATTCCCCATTTGAGATTTTCTTTATATTTACTCCCTGATTGATTGAGTATAAAAGAGTAAAAATTGAGTATATATCAGTGAAAATTGAGTATAAAAAAGTGAAACTTGAGTATAAAAGAGTGAAAATTAAGTACACAGTTTCTTGATGTGGTGGATGCAACCTTATATACTCAAATTTCTAACTTTTATACTCAACTTTATTCAAATAATACTCACAAAACTGTCTTGTCAATTCTATCAAGGACTGCATGCAAAGAAAAGTTTCAATAGGGATTGCATGCAAAGAAAATTTTAGGATTGGGGAGTTTAAGAAAATTTCCCCTTGGAATAAATCATAAAGAGGCCATTGATGGCCATTCCAGACGGCGCTGTACTTTTCCGAAAGAGTAGTGATTTGCAGTGCGAAAATTTCCGAAATCCTCAACGACACAGTCAGCAAACCCATATGGAATACTTTAGTAAACATACAAGAAGAGAAAAAGCCATCGCGAAATCCTTCTCTCCGCCGCTGCCGCGCCACCCCACCCCATTTCTTCGACGAAACCCTAAGAGGAAAGAAGTCATCGCCTCTCAGCCGCTGTCGCGCCATCCCCGCCCCATTTCTTTGACGAAATCCTAAGCAAGAAAGAAGCCATCATCTCTCCGCCGCTGTCGCGCCATCCCTGCCCCCTTTCTTCGATCAACCCTAAGAGAAACGAAGCCTCATTTGCAGCACCACCCCCTCCCCTTTCCTCCCCTTTCTCGCGTGAGCGTAAGGATCGCAAGAGCTTCATCGGCCAAACCCTGTGGCCAACGCCTCCAGTGACCGACCGATCTAACGCTAGCGATTCTCATCTTAGCTCCCTCTAACCCTTAAAATAAAGTCGTGTATCCACCAGCACCTCCAACCCTAAGATTCAGTGCCTCCAGAGCTTCACCGATCGCACTATTTGCTTCATCCGACATCAAGTGGCAGTAGATATTATCCTCATCATATAAATGTCTATTTATCTCCGGTTGAAGATTGATATGTTTGTTTTGACACTATTTCTTAGAAGTCCTGTGGAAACTTTACTATCTAATCTTGATTCTGAGTTCTGATCTATTGTTAGAAGTCAAGTCAGTTGCAACAAAATCTTCAATGTGGATCGTTGTGGATCCCAAAGGTGAGTAGAAAAAAAAAGAGGATTGTATTAATCTGTGATATTTTAATAAATGTGATTTTGTTATTTCAATTTTCAATAGTAGTTCTGTCCTGTATTGTATTGTCATACATATTGAAAATTCAAAATAAGATCACGTTGAATCTAGTTGTCTATTAACCTACTTCGCCAAATATATCATCAATATGGATAAGAAGAGATAAGATGAACATTTGGAGTCACTAGTAAGCATAAAATAATAAATGAGGCATCTGCAAGTTTCATCATTTTTATGTTCATTGTGACAGACAATAAAGGATGCAAGTTGTAATCTTCTTTTCTTCTTTCCAGTTGCCGAACATGATCTTGCAATGCTTTCTCTTTCTTGGAAGACGACATATATAGTATCAGGCACCAATTTAATATCTCGAGAAGTAATATCTTGTGAAGAACTACATTCTTATAAGTTCTATATTGATGTACCTAAATTTGTATAGGATCAAATATCAGGCACCAGTTCACTAATCTTTTGATATAAAAAAATTGTAAGACAAAGGATCAAATATTTATGACAGCCAACTCTTCATCAGCAACTTCTTTTGGTATTCGAAGACGCATGAATGATAAACAAGGTGAAACCTCTCATATATTATGTTATTGTGGATTGAGAGCTCCTCTTTAGATATCATGAAAGGAAACTAATACAGGAAAATAATTTTTTTCATATCCAAATTTTAGAGTGAGTTTTCTTTATTTATAAAATTGTTTTGAAATCAATTGTATAATTATTGGTTTTTTATTAATAATATTCGATATTTAGGAAAAGGGATGTGACTTCTTCTTATGGCATGACTCAGAATTTTCAGAGAGAACTAAGACAATTATTAATGATCCGAAGAGGAAAAATAAGAAATTACAGATGGAGATTAGTAAATTGAAGAAACTAATAGTTACGAGAGTGCAGGTGATTGCAATGATCTCTTAGAAGATGTGAACAACTCTGTTACTATGAAGTTCAGTGATAAAATATGTTCACTTAATAGGAAGTTTAAACTTGCTATCACTGTAGTTGTATTTACTTGGATTATGATAATTTTGATGTGGTTGATGTAAGCAACTAACTATTTATGTAATGAAAGAACTTTTCTAATTTTTTAATGTATCTTATCAGTGGTTTATGTAATGAAAGAATAGTTTAGTTTCCAACTTCAATATTCTATCTTATCAGTGGTTTATTGTTATTGTAGTAAAGGAGAAATATTACATTCTATTTACTGAATTCAAATATTTAGAGATTCTTTTTAGAGAAAGGATGCTTAACCTTGGTTGGCTTGGCATTGCCAAATTCTTTATATGAAATACTATCCTTTGATATGTTCTATGACTATGAGAATTTTAATCCTTTTGGCCATATGAAAATACTCTCTCTTGCCTGTAGGAAATATTGACACAGCAAATTCAAGGATTAAGTCCCGATGTCATTGTTGGAAACCGGATGGCTAGAGAGGGGGGGGTGAATATAGCCAATCACTTGGACCTTTGGCACTTATCAAGATTTCTGCACTCAACTTATCAGTAGCACAGCGGAAGAAGCAAAGGAAAACAAAGCAGTGCAGAAAACAAAAACAGAAATGAAAGCAAACAAACCCAACTATCAAGAACGCTAATACGGAGGGTTTACAAGGTTCGGGGATAACTTGTCCCTACTCCTTGGCGTGCCCTTAAGGTGGGCGATCCCTTGATCGTCGGCAGATCAAGCCCCGGTGTTCACCGGATATGAAGCAACCTCCTTCTCGATGGAGAAACCTCTCCACAGCGTTTCAAACAAGATATAGATTTAAGCTTAATGAAACACAAAGAAAACTCTTACACAGCACTTAGCAAGGACAAGAACACAGCAAGCTTATCTCGAGCTCCACCCAGCGACGATCTCATGCAAGGACTCCCTCCTTCGTGTCTTCTCACTGTTGGACTCCAAGCTCCTTGTTCCTTCCTCCCAGCACTCACGTAAGAGTTGGTTGCTCCTCAGATCTCAATGACTTGCTCAAAGAATCAACAGCACACGCACACAGCAAGTCAAGTGTGGAGAACACAAAATCGCAGCAAGAACTTCAGCAAGCTCGAACACTTAGAACTGTCGAACACTTCTTGCTTCAGCCGAAGTCTTCTTCTCGCTTTTGTTTCTCCACCAAGCATCAGATGACACCATCCCTGCAGCTCCCAGCTGCTCATCTGCCAACGTCAGCTACCACTGAGCTATCCCTGGACTCCCTGAGCTTCCCTCAGCCAAGCTCCAGTCTCAGCTCCAGTCTGCAGCTCGGCCGTTGCAACCTGAGATGGAAAAACGGACAAACCTGCTCCAAGGAAAGTTCTCCATTGACTCTCCTTGAGTGTTTGAATCCTCCCCTGTCACCTGCAGCTTAATCAGATTGTTAGAGCAGTGTATCACACAGTAAATCAAATATCAGAAGTAAACAGCAGAGAATCGGATATGGTCAGGCGCGATCAGAGCGTCTGACAATGCAATTTGAATTAAAGTGATCGGTCACCGGACCGATCAGAGAGCCTCCTGATCGGTCACCAGACCGATCAGGCTGGGTCCAGACCGATCAGGCTCCGTCCTGATCGATCCCCAATGTTCAATCAGAAATCGCGATTTCTTTGAGATTCTCCTGGACCGATCACCAGACCGATCCCAGGTTGTGGATCGTTCACCGGACCGATCCACCCCTATATCAGGCGATTTCTGAGTTTCTCAGCCCAAGCCTTCTGATGGGTCAACTGACCGATCAGGGGGTCTCCTGATCGGTCACCAGTCCGATCAGATCGTCACCAGACCGATCAGGCACCGTCCTGATCGATCTTAGTGAGGAACCCGCGAAGCTGGATCGTTCTCCAGAATGATCTACACAGTGATCCTGATCGGTCATCAGACCGATCAGGAGCAGTTCAGCAAGGGAACTCAACCTCACTGCTCGCTCCCTGATAGGTCACCAGACCGATCAGGAGCCGGCCAGTGGGTGAAACGCATACTCCCTGATCAGTCACCAGATCGATCAGGAGCAGGACAGTAGGTTCCCAACCTCACTGTGTGCTCCCTGATCGGTCACCAGACCGATCAGTCATCGCTGGATCGGTCACACAACCGATCCATGAAGGAGCAGCGTGCCAGATTCCCTGATCGATCACCAAACCAATCCAGGGACTCAAACCTAGCCCTCCAAGTTCATCCACCTTAGCCCTCCAAGCTAAGGATTTCTCACCTAATCCTCCAAGTTGGGAATTTGCACCTAACCCTCCAAGTTAGGACTTTTCACCTAGCCCTCCAAGCTAGGACTTTTCACCCAACTCTTCCGGATTAGGACTTTCCAAACCTAGCTCTCCAAGCTAGGACCTGACCCTCCAAGCCAGGACTTTTTCACCTAATTCTCCAAGATGGGAATTTACACCTAACCCTCTAAGTTAGGACTTTTCACCTAGCCCTCCAAGCTAGGACTTTTTATCCACCTCTTCCGAATTAGGACTTTTCACACACCTAGCCCTCCAAGCTAGGATTTTCAACACCAAACCCTCCAGGTTAGGATTTTCCAACACCTAGCCCTCCAAGCTATGATTTGCCATACCATGCCTGATCCCCGACCAGGACTTAATCATAATAATCATAATCAACCTAAACTAAAATCGATGTCAACACCAAAACAGCAATCAGGGCCAGACTGCATCAACAGTCATATGCCGCCAATCTTGAGAGAATGGTTGTTCCTTAGGTAATTATCCCTTTGGACCTCCTAGCAAAGAATTCAAAGACGTTTGAACCACTACCATAAGATTACAGTTTGGAACAGAGTGAACTTGTCGTGCCTGATGCAGTTATGAATTGTGTCTTGCAGGTAGATGGCATTGTCCGTGCTGCGAAGCGGGCATGCTATCGAGCAATGCCTCAAGCTAATGCAGCTTAGTCAGACACTTCATACCAACATTGTCTTCGTGGTTATTGGAGACTTTCTATGTCCCGTGGAGACTGATCTTAGCCTGAAATTTATGTTGTAGGCTTATTCACCCTACGATTGGCAAACAAATTCATAGAACAAAAATACCACAGCAGCAATAACGACTTGTATACACAACCAAATTTTAGCAATATAGTACAAAATATTTCGAACGAGCAATGCAAGTTCTCTAAGAATTTCAACTTGTCCTAATTGGTTAAACATCAGCATCAGATTTTAGCAAGAGCCTATAGTCCCATGTTAGTAGAATTTCATCTGAATCACAATAGAAAAGGGATTTTAAAAAAATTGATAATTGGCATATAGTTTCTGAACTCATTCGACAATCTCCAGTATGGAAATTTTGTATAAAACCTTGAAGAGCCTCCAAAGATTTGTGAGGATCAATGCTTAAGCCAAAAGTAAGCCTTTTCTTTCTTTTCAAATGATCGAACAGCAGAAGGGAAAATTCTACTCAGCTACATGTTAAACACAATCTGTTTACATCAGGAAGAAAAATCTTTAACTCCATGGTTGTGTACATCGACCCAGATGCCATAAACACTGAATCTTGGAATATAATATCGGACCAAATAACTGATGCACTTTATGATCTTTTTCACTTCAGGAGTTGTGCACTATAAGTGAAGGTGACTATAATTTAGCATCTTGTAACTTGTAAGCAGGCTAAAGAGAAGAATATTCTGGATTTTATAAACTACGAGATGAACAGAGAAGAATATTCTGGATTTTATAAACTATGCTACTACATATCAGGCGGTTTTGTCATAGTGAATAACCAGACATACAAATTGAAGATAGAACACAACAAATATAGTAGCTTCACTAGTACAAAAAAGACCTTTAACAACGGCTTTTAACACCGGTTGTATTAAAACCGGTGTTAAAAAAAAAGGCGGTGGCATTTTTATAATTATTTGAACTTTAAAATACTTTTAACACCGGTTCTTTTAACAACCGGTGTTAAAAATATATTTAACTACGGTTTTATAAATAACCGGGGTCATATGTTATAATTATTTAAACTTTAAAATACTTTTAACACCGGTTCTTTTAACAACCGGTGTTAAAAATATATTTGACTATGGTTTTGTAAATAACCGTGGTCATATGTTTTAAAAAAAACTAAAAAAGTAAAAAACAAAAAATTAAAAGATAAAAAACGGTAAAAGTTAAAACTTAAAAGTTAAAAGTTAAAATATTAATTAAAGTATTAAACCTACTTTTTAATCGAATTCACGATTTCTCAGCCGCCGTCGCCTCGTCTTCTCGACTCGCACCGATGCATAAAATCGTAATCAATAATTACTAATTAGATAGTAGATGATTAAGTTTATAAATAATAAGTTCATTCATAAGTTTCTTATTATGCTTAATGATTAGACAGTAGAGTTGATTAATAAAGTTCATTAATTAATAATTAGTTAATTACATGTTTTTTAAAATCATAATCAATTTACTGATTTAGTGATTTAGTAAACTAAATTTACTATTTTACTGATTAATCAAGTTCATTATGCTTAATGATTAATCAACATGTTTAATGATTTACTATAAGTCTGTAACACAGTTAATTACTTAATTATGCTTAATGATTAATCTTAATTATGCTTAATGATTAAACATGCTTTACTTAGTTGATTTACTCTTGAAGAATGTGAACTTGAAATGATAGCACAGTTTTCGAAAATCAACAAAATTTTTCAGTACCTCCGCCTTCAAGCCAAGTCATGAGATTGTGTTGTATTTGCTCAAGCCAACATCACAACTCGGATTTGTGTCCTAACCTCCAACAAGATGAGACACTAGCGACATTGTGTAAAATACGGGTAGAAAAAAAATTATATATATATAATTATCATAAATAAGAGTTAAAAGAAAAATATTGGAAATAATCAGAGGGAAATGTTTGGAATAGTTTTCTTAAATTTTTGGAATAGGTTTGTTAGGATTTAATTGAGGAAAGATTATTTCCTAATATATATATATATATATATATATATATATATATATATATATATATATATATATATATATATATACTCCTGTGCCCTAGCCCCTAAGCCCTAAGTTTCACTCGCCTCCCCTCTTCCTCTTCGACGACGCCGCCCCGCTCCCGGTGCCCTCGACCCCTCTCCCGATCGCTGGTGTCGTCGCCCCCGGCCACGTTGCCCCATTGCCAAAGCAGTCCTAAGCCCAGGCCGCCATCCGCCTCTCACCACTTCATATCCCAATCCACAGCCAACGCCAACGCCGACGCCGTGCTGCCCCTTTTGCCGCCACCTCCCGATTGCCGGCGAGTGACGGACACCGGTCTCCAAGTCCTAAAGCAGCGCCGTCCTCTCCCCTCACTAAAGGACGTTCGGCGACGCTGCAGAACCATTGTGAGAGGACACCGCCGATTCCTGTTTCTCCTACTCGATCTGACCAGCAATACAGGAAATCGGCGATCATTGCAAGACGTCGGCAATCTCCCATGTGTTGTCGACTCCTCGTTTGTCCCGATCTTAGATCGCCGGCGCCACAGCTCCCTTGTGTGCAGGACACTTCGCCCGACGCTATCGCCTTCCTAGTCTCCTGAGTCTGCCGTTGCCGTGAGCCACTGCTACGGTAGCGAACAACCGGCGGGGGGAAAACTGAGGGGTAATGGTTTCTTGATCTACTGTTGATCTATCATACTTCTGATTTGAAGATTGAATCTGCATATGTGAATGGTTTAGGATAGGTTCCTTCGGTTTCACAATGGAATTGATGAATTTGGTTTTTGGGATCAATTGGAGCATATGGTTAATTATTAAGTAATAGAGATCATAAATGTGTTGAATTGATGGATTTGAGATTTATTAAGTTAATTAAGTGATTGAAATGATGGCGGTGGTGGCGAATCTGTTGGTTGTATTAGTAGTTTACTTTACCTTGTTCTTGCAATGCCTAAGTTATAGTCATCCTTGATAATGGGAGGGATCACAGTTTGGATGAGGTTTAGGTTGCACCTTTGTTCTTATTCTGATGGAGTTTTAGAATGGGATTAGTGAGATCCCATTACCTTAACTAGAGATCAGTGTAGTATTGTTTTGAGTTCTTAATTATGCTTAATGATTAATCTTAATCCTGTTCACATTCAAAGTATAGGGAATCGTCCAATGGACATTCAAAACTACATTCATAGTAGGATAATTGAAGGAAAAGAGTGTTACCTTGCACCGTATTATCATATGTACGTGAATATTTTCAAGTGACTTAGAAGTTTAGTTGTGATTTTGACTAATTATTATCCAACTTGCAGGGCCCATTGGCAGTTGATAATTATTTGTCCTAAGCAAAATGTTGTCATCTTTCTCTGCTCACTGTGGAATAAAGCGAATAAAGATATCAAAACAATTATTAATAGGTAAGTTATTATCATTCGCTCTATGATATGTTTTTCTACAACTATGATTTATAAGCAATTTTTTCATAGATATATTTGGTTGATTTGTTGCCATTTATTATATTTTTTTATCACAGTGCTATGCGTTCTTGGCATACGATGAAAGGCAAACACTTGGGAGCTTTTAGAATGCCTATATGGAAGGAACTACGTGTAAGTAGTTAAATGTCAAGTTTTTATACAACTATGATCTATAAGCATTTTTTTCATAGATAAATTTGGTTTATTTGTTGCCATTTATTATATTTTTTTATCATAGTGCTATGCGTTCTTTATTATTTGATGTCTTTTGGTATGCAAGCTCCTCTATGTGCATGCTTGAGATATTGGTTACTATAATGAAAAATTAGCATGACTTTGTAACTGATTTATCCTTTTCTGCTAATGTGTCATTTTGATATTTATTTGTAGTGCCAAAAATAAACTGGCAATACAGAGTGTGGATATTATGTAATGAGACATATGCTCAACATTGTCTCGGCGATCATAGTTGATTCATGGGACAAGGTAATTGAAGTTTTTTTTAATTTTATAGATTTGATTATGTCTGGTTAAGTTGATAAGCTATTTTTTTATATAAATGTACCTTATAGAGATTCACAAATAAGGATCCATTCTCCGAAGATGAGATTGATGACATCAAAAGATGTTGGGCAACTTATTTGTTAGGGGTTGCTAATGTGTCAAATAAGGATCTATCTGCCTCTAGCTAGTTCTTTGGTTAAATCTCAAATGACATCTGACTCCTGAATCATTTACTTGGTTTTGTTGGCCAGACCTTGTTATGTGGTCTTATTGGAGTTCCACCTTCAAATGGTGTCATCCCACAATCTCCAATGCACACGAAAAGTTTGGCCACCCTCAAACACCAAGTAAGCTCCAAATTGTGAATGATTGATTATATTGCTTCTCTCTCCGTAGCATTATTTGATATTTTTTCATTGGAATTTTCTCACAGTTGCTTCGCAATCGACTGGTAGCCACTGCACGCCAAAGCATGAAAAGAAATTCAAGCTTGACTCAAGTACTGTATGGAAATATACAAGACGCTTATAAGAGATGGAATGCTAAGCTGGTCGAAGTTCTGCAACGTACTCCTCACTATTTGATCTTGGACTAGACCGTTTACTTGCAAACTCGTGTGGCAAGCTTCTACATTGTCTTTGCTTGGAAAATCACATAGCGAGTAGGAGTATAATGTGTTATTTGATTTACATTTTGCTTTTGTTGAAAGAAAAATGGATAGTTGTAAAATACATGGATTGTTTTGTTTTTGAAACTAATTGGATGTTGCATTTACTTAATTCATGGTGTGTTATTGATTATGGATAAATTATTATATTATTGTGTTCTTTTATATGTCTAGAAAAATTATAAATAAAAATAAATATGAAATTTATATAAAAAATTAAGACTTTTGACACCGGTTATTTTTAGAACCGGTGTTAAAACATCATTTTTAACACCGGTTGTTTCTAGAACCGGTGTTAAAAATGATGTTTTAACACCGGTTGTTTCCAGAACTGGTGTTAAAAATGATGTTTGAACGCCGGTTATTTAAAATAACTGGTGTCTAAAATGGTTTTCCCGCCTCATAATTGAACTTTTAATAACGGTTATTAACCGGTGTTAAATCTATATATTACACCGGTTTGTTAACCGGTGTTAAAAGTCTATACTTACAATGTCGGCTGGATCAACACCGGTTCCGGAACCGGTGTTAAAAGTCAAAAATAACCGGTGTTAAAAGCCTTTTTTCCACTAGTGAAGGTGACTATAATTTAGCATCTTGTAACTTGTAAGCAGGCTAATGAGAAGAATATTCTGGATTTTATAAACTACGAGATGAACAGAGAAGAATATTCTGGATTTTATAAACTATGCTACTACATATCAGGCGGTTTTGTCATAGTGAATAACCAGACATACAAATTGAAGATAGAACACAACAAATATAGTAGCTTCTGAGAGCTCACTCCATTGTTCATCCATGCTCGGGCCTCAGCAAACATAGTGGCCTCTGTTGCTCTGCCGCAGATTGCTTCAGATATAACACAACTCCAAATGGGTGAAATATGCCATGCGAAACCATGGAAAAGGCTGCAGATAGAACACATTACTTGTTAATTATTGTATACATAGCATTACACTTTTTAAGTGATTTGTATATGGCGTGCAGGAAACTTACAAGACTGTTTAGAGCAATATCAAGGAGAAAAACACCAAGTTTATTGTATACATACACCCCATGAGCTGGCAAGAAAAACATGCATAACAAATATTAGTAACCTAAGAACAAATAACCTTTATAAGAATGAGACACTGGAATATAAATCCCTTTAATGCTAAATAAAACATAAAAGTATATGGTTCTCACTCTTAGGTTGTTCGTTGTCTGTACTTATTTCTTTTTGGGTAGGTTGATTTGTGACTAAATTTACAATACTACAAGTTTTATCCTCATCACAGTGTAACACTTAGAAACTAATTTAAAATACAGATTTGACCTTAAACATGGTGTCTCTATAAAGAAAAATTAAAGATATTAATAATAAGGACATGAAGCAATTAAATGGGTGAATCAAGCAGCATGCTCAAGCAATAAATGGGTGAACACAACAAAAAAGGAAAGGAAAAAAAATAGAGAGCTAGTAATGAATCTTCACCCATCAAATGGGGGGTTAGTAACATATTGCCTTCGAATTCATCACCATAATCCCACTACAACCTACCAATAAAAAAGAGAAGATTAATAATAATTATGGTCATCCATATATGAACATAATACAAATGAAATCTAAAAATGATAAATTCTTACCAAAACTATCAATTGTTAGATATAATATACCAAATTCTGAATTCAAAAAAATTTATGCGTTAACTTACATTTTGACTGGATTGATCATCGATCATACTTGGGGGATTCAAATTATAAATGTGCATATGTTCAATGTTAATAAATAACAAAAGTAAAATCATTTAACACCAAAGTAGCAAATGATATCAAATATACAACCAAACCTTTTCCTGAGACTTTGCCTTTGTTTTTTTCACAATTTGCTCAATTTTGGATTATTTTTTTTTGTCGGTGGACGTCCACGACACCTTACTTTCAGTGGACTATGAAACTTTTTTCTCTCATTTGTTGATTCCTCATGTATTTTGTTGCTGTCCTGATGGTCATCCAATGAATTATCAATATTTATATCCATAATCCTTTTTTTCACTTCTTTTAATATTCCTGTTAAAACAAAGCAATTCTCATCACTTTTTGACCCAAGCTGCCCCACTTCCTGTAACAATGATTGAAGATTATTATATCTTCGTCTTTCCTATGCATGACGACAAGAAGCATCATAAATATTGGCGGTTCGTTGATATACCCGTTTAATATCTATGCGTCATCGTTCCAAAATATAATTTTCTGAAGTATATTGACATTTCTTTTTACTAGAACAGACATCAAATGTCTACATACAATTCAACGAAACTCAAAGAGACGACACAAACACTTCATCTGAAATTGTAACTCACTATATTGTACCCAAAAGGAAACTTCTTTTGGGGTTGCTCCCTCTTTTCCATATACAGTTTCTATCACCTCAAAAAAGAGTGTTGACCCTTCTTGCTTCACAAATGAAGTATTACAAAACATCAAACCTCGCATTTTATCTTGAAACAACTTGAATATCTTGTTAGTGTAAACACTTTGAAACTGCTTTTCAATTGGATGACCACTAATGACCGGAATGATAGAATTGAACGATACAAAATCCGAATTTTCTTCCTTTTCAATCTTGCTTTTCAAATCATTGTCATATTATTCAACAAATTGTTTTAAAGTTGTTTTTGAATGAACATAATCATAAAAAACACTCATACTCTCACTCCTTTGACTTGTAGACATCCCTATCCAAAATTTATCTTTTACATACAGAGGCATCCACTTATGACGAATTTCATATAAAGAATTGAACCAATCAATTTTCTCTAAGTTAAACGCTTCAATAAAGTTTTTCCAATTGCTATCACATTCGTCAGATGTCAAAGAATTGTAAACAATATTCTTCATGTTTCTCTTTATCAACTTATAGTTGGCATGACTACTAAACTTGGTAGGAAGTTTTTTCATAATATGCCAAAGACATAAACGATGATGAGTCTGGAAATACCTCTCTAGAATTGCATTTTCCATGGCTTTGCATTGATCCATAATAATAGCTCATGGAGCTCGTCCTCTCATGCATGTCAACCATGATTTAAATAATCAAATAAAAATTTCAGAATCTTCTTTAGATATCAAACCACAACCAAGTAATATAGATTCACCATAATGATTTACTCCAACAAACGGAGTAAATGACATATCATAACTATTGGTAAGATATGTAGTATCAAATGTAACAACATCAAAAAAAGAATCACATGCAGCCCTACATCTGGCATCCACCCAAAATATATTTCTTATGCGAGAATCCTCATCTACATCAATCACATAAAAAAAAATTGAATTCCTACATTGCATACGACAAAAGTAATTATTCAAGGCTTCTACATCACCATTCCCAAGCCTTAATCTCCGTGCTTCGGCCACATAATTTCTACACTTTCTTTCATCAAATGATAAATTTTCATAGCCATTAGCTTCAATAACAAATGATTGAAAACTCTTACTCAAAATTATTCTCGCTTGATCATTCAACTCTAATTGTCTCTTAGTTTAAGAATCTAACACTTTATTACATCTAAAATGTCTTGACTTCCTTGGACTTAATGCATGATTGTGATCAAGTTGAATACTAGTGATGACACATACTCCATCATTCAGAATTGTTAGATTAATCTTTACTTTGCAATCTGTTTTGGTACTAGGTCTAGGATAAAAGAAAATTTTCACCCTAGGAACAGATTGACCATTTTTAGTGCATCCAAATGAAAAATACTTTAGTTGACCATCATCTCCTTTTTTGGAACCTAGCTTTGAAATACCAAACCCAAGTCCTTGTGCATATGATTTGTAAAAATTACGAACCTCTTGTTCAGATGAAAAATGCATCCCAACTTGTGGAATATCAATTGCATTTGAATTTGACGAATCACCCAACGTTTGCACATCACCCTCATTTAATAGTTCTTGCTCCATAACAATTTTACAACCTAAATTCGAACAAAATAATTATTGGCAAACATAAAACAAGAAAGAATATTCTAAGTGAACAATTCAGTAGATAATTTTCGGACTTTCCTTTTGGTATTATTATATCTAACAATTGATATAACAATTGTTACTATTATATCTAACAATTGATTTAACAATTTAGTAGATTGAATTTAGTACCAAAAGCAAGAAAACATAACCGGCATGACACAGAATCATTTTGTTCTTCAATTTGCACAAAAGGTGCATTGAATTTATCTCGATAGTACTCATGACATCAAGGCAATGGCGATCGCACGAAAAAAGGAATAAGATGACACGTAGAGTTGGGATGATATCTACTGCCACTTGATGTCGGATGAAGCAAATAGTGTGATCGGTGAAGCTCTGGAGGCACTGAATCTTACGGTTGGAGGCGCTGGTGGATACACAACTTCATTTTAGGGGTTGTAGGCAGCTAAGATGAGCATCGCTGGTTTTGGATTGGTCGGTCGCTGGAGGCGCTGGCCACAGGGTTTCTCTTAGTGTTTGATCGAAGAAAGGGGGTGAGGATGGCGTGACAGCGGCGGAGAGGCGATGATTTCGTTTCTCTTAGGGTTTCGTCGAAGAAAGGGGGTGGGGATGGCGTGACAGCGGTGGAGAGGCGATGGCTTCTTTCTTGCTTAGGGTTTCGTCGAAGAAATGGGGTAGGGATGGCGCGACAGCGGCGGAGTAGGGGTTCGTCGAAGAAATGGGTCATGACAGCGGCGGAGAGAAGGATTTCACGATGGTTTTTTTCTCTTCTTTTATGTTTTCTCATTTGCCACATGGGTTTGTTGACTGTGTCGCTGAGGATTTCGTGTGAAATTTGTTGGTGCAAGTTGCATCAATGATGTTCTCCTTTATGTGTTTTAATGTTTGACAATGTACTTAAGTCAGTAATATGTTGAACAGACAAAGGGGAGCGAAGGAGAAGTAACCTAAGCCTGAGAAAAGTCCTAGTTAAGCTAGGCATGGAAACCCTAAGACCTAGCGAAGGGCTGCCAGAACGAAAAAGACCTAGCGAAGGGCTGCTAGGCTCTGGCGAAGGGTTGCCAGAAAGAAAAGACCTAGCGAAGGGCTGCTAGGCACCTGACGAAGGGCTGTCAGGAAAATAAGTCTTAGCGAAGGGCTGCTAGGCACCTGACGAAGGGCTATCAGGGAAACAAGACCTAGCGAAGGCCTGCTAGGCACCTAGCGAAGGGCTGCTAGGTATTGTAACTTTAAGACCTAACGAAGGGATGTTAGGCACCTAGCGAAGGGCTGCTAGGTATCGTAACCTTAAGACCTAGCGAAGGGCTGCTAGGCACCTAGTGAAGGACTACTAGGCATAGAAGACCTAGCGAAGGGCTGCTAGGCACCTAGCGAAGGGCTGCTAGGTATAGAAGACCTAGCGAAGGATTGCTAGGCACCAGGCAAAAGACCGCTTGGTAACAAAGACCTAGCGAAGGGCTGCTAGGCACCTGGCGAAGGACTGCTAGGAAATGAAGTCTTGGTCCGAGGGACTAAGTAACTTAGCTGAGCGATGACTAAGGACAAGAGTAGAGACGGGTCAGGGTTTGGGCGTCTCGAGGTCCGGAGGTATCGGAAGCTAAGCAAAAGTCCACCCGAAGGGCTGGGTGGCAATCGTCTCCTGAATGGAGTAGGTGAAGGGCGAGTTCTCGGGGATAGGAACTCGTGCCGGTTCGACCTAGGGTTTCGTGCAAATCTGAAGTTCGAACCAAGTCCTTAAGCCTAATATTATATGTATATATGCTTTGTGTTTGTATATCTTGCAGGTAACAAGAACCGGAGATAAAGCAAGCAAAAACACCAACTTGCAGGCTTAAAGGAGGGTGCCCCCATCAAGGAGGGCGCCCTCACCAACCAGGGCGCCCTGAACAGCCAGGGCGCCCTGAGCCAAAGGTAAAAATAGCAGTTAGGTGAAGCAGGCAAAACAGGTGTCAAGCAGGGCGCCCTGAGCGTCCAGGGCGCCTTGGTTCAAAGCTGTATTTGCAGTTTCGAACCCAAAACACAGATAAGCCATCATGAAGGCACCCTGGAGGTCCGGGGCGCCCTGGTCAATGATCTTATCACCAACGACGAGGTAGGCGCAAGGATAAGAGTTGACCGGGTCTTCCGGGGCGCCCCCGACGTCCAGGGCGCCCTCAGGAGTGCTATAAAAGGGGCTTCGACCCCTCAGCTTCAAACACACTTTCCAACTTCGAATCTGTTCATTCTGACTAACGACAACGCGCTAAAGACGAGGCTCTGCGACCGGGAGGCTCTAGGAGGAAGTGCGCGACACTTCGGAGGTCCAGATCGGCCGAACTTCACACTTTGTGTTTGGTTTGCAATTAATTACAGTATTTATTTTTCCATATTATTGCTTGTAATATTGCACTGTAAGTCGGGTTTCTCCGCCTCCGGAAATTTCGGAAAGGAGACTATTAGTGGACTCAACGTCGAGTACATAGGCCTTGGACGTACTGACCATGGGGGGTTGGGAACCAAGTAAATAAACCTGCTGTATCCACTGTGTATTGCTTTTTTATTTTTTATTTTTATGTTTTCCGCTGCGCTACTAATATTCTGAGTCCAGTTTTACGAAAGTCTCACGAAAGTTTTCATGATCGATATTCACCCCCCCTCTATCGACGGCACCGGTCCTACAAAATTTTCGCGCTGCAAATCATTATTGTTTCTGAAATTTGTTTTCGTTATGTTTTCTCGTTAAAAAAAGAAGACATGTATAGTTTCTTTTATCTGCATAACAACACTAGTTAGCATTGATGATTGTTACGAGATTAGAACGGAAAAACGACAACAAAAATAATAGAAAACACACCAGATTTACGTGGAAACCCCTTGATAGGAAAAAACCACGGGCAGAGGAGGAAAAATCACTAAGAATGACGGAATACAAAGTTGGCAACTTTTATATCATAATAAAGTAAAGAGAAGTAGAGAAAAAGAGAGGTAGAGAAAAGAAAGAAGAGATAACCAAATAACTTTCTTGATTGATTGATGCAACTTGTCTATGAGATACACAATTTATAGGAACCTTAGAATACTTAGTCAAATAAAAAATTAATAACAAAACTGTTAATTAACAGATTTATAAAGAATCTGTTAATTAATATATTAATAAGAAAATATCGAATAAATATTAATGGATTAAACAGAATTCGGGTCACCAAATTTTAACAATCTCCACCTTGACGCGAATTCCACAAATCTTCAAAAAGAACATTCTCCACCTTTTCCACAAAAGCCCCACAGACAAATCTCAGCATCTAGCATCAACCAAGTCCAAGTAATGCTTAAACTTAACTATAGGAAGTGCCTCACATCAATGTGCTTTGTCCTCTCATGAAGCATCTGATCCTTCGTGAGGAAAATGAGACTCTGACTATCACAAAAGACTGTAGTAATCTGCAAGTCTTCGCTAAGCTCACTGAAGAGTCCTTTTAACCAAATAACTTTCTTATAAGCTTCCCATAAGTGATCTACTTTTATTAATATCATCTTGTGACGGCAACATCACCTATTACTGTGGATCCCTGCAAAACATATAAATTGGCAGTTTTCCTTAATCCCTTCATCACAACAAGAGACCCTTTACTGACCTTCATAGCTCCACCTTCACCAGTGTACTTATACCCTTTAGAATCAAGAATACTCAAAGAGATCATATTTCTCTTCAAATCAGGAATGTGCCTCACATTACCATGTGTCCGAATGGCACCATCAAACATCTTAATTCTGACCGTACCAATACCAGCAATTCTACAAGATATATTATTGCCCATCAAAATGGCACTACTCGAAACCGTTTCATATGTTGAAAACCAGTCCCGATTGGCACACATATGAAATGTACAACCAGAATCAAGAATCCATTCCTCACTCTGCTTCAAATCAGCATCAGAGGCAACGAGAAGTTCACCATCACTGTAATTTTCGGCAACATCAGCCTCACCAGACTTCTCTGATTGTATTTCCGTCGAATTTTCACTTGCCCTTTTATTCTTATTCTGCAACTTATAACATTCAGATTTGATGTGACCCTTCTTCTTGCAATAATTACAGTTCTTATCGCTATTTCTGCCCCTGATATTACCATCAGAGTCTTTCTCCTGTGTCCTTCCTCGAATAATAACACCCTCACCCTGAGCCTCAGATCCTTCGATAAGCTGTTTCATTTTCTCTTTTGAGAATAATGAATCATAAACTTCATTCAAAGTAAGAGTATCACTACTATATAAAATAGTATCTCTAAAAGTCGTATATGAAGAGGGTAAAGAACACAGTAAGATTAATGCTAAATCTTCATCGTCATATTTGACTTCCAAAGCTTCTAAGTCAGAGACAATTTTCTTAAACACGGTCAAGTGATCTCTTGACGACGTACCTTCTACTATGCGATGAGAATACAAATATTGTTTCAGACCCAGTTTGCTCGTAAGACTTTTTCTCATGCACAACTGCTCCAGTTTTAGCCATAGTGCAGCAGCGGATTTCTCCTTCAAAACATCCTATAAAATCTCATTCGATAGGTGAAGGTAGATCTGAGATAGAGCTTTTCGATCCTTACGTTCCTTTTCCTCCTTTGTCCATGTCGAGGGCATGTTGTCTATCCCGAACAGTGCGTCATCCAAGTCCATATGCGCTAGCACCGCTCGCATCTTAACCTGCCACAACGTAAATCTGGTGTTGCGATCCAAAAGCGGAATATCATATTTAATGCTTATCGTTGTCATTAATTCTATTTGAAATCTTCAAAACCAACCTTGCTCTGATACCACTTGTTACGAGACTAGAACGGAAAACGACAATACCAGATTTACGTGGAAAACCTTGATAGGAAAAAACCACAGGCAGAGGAGAAAAAATCACTAAGAACGACGGAATACAAAGTTGACAACTTTTATATCATAATAAAGTAAAGAGAAATAGAGAAAAAGAGAGGTAGAGAAAAGAAAGAAGAGATAACCAAATAACTTTCTTGATTGATTGATGCAAATTGTCTATAAGATACACAATTTATAGGGACCTTAGAATACTTAGTCAAATAAAAAATTAATAACAAAACTGTTAATTAACAGATTTATAAAGAATCTGTTAATTAATATATTAATAAGAAAATATCTAATAAATATTAATGGATTAAACTGAATTCGGGTCATCAAATTTTAACAATGATGATGGTGTTGGTTTGCACTCCGTGGACCTAGTCTGAATCAAATCTAAGTCCAACAGAATGTGAGTCTGATTTTTCAGAGAGCAACATATATTCTAGTCAATTTTTTAATAATATTTTAATACCTTCAGAGAGACTTAAATAATAATGGAAGATATATTTGGACACCTTACAATCTCAGAAACACACAGACCTGAAATTGATTCAATTAGATAGGTCTGATTGAATCTATATTATGTTTTTGGATTTCTGAGACTATAAAGAATCCAATAATGTTATTCATTATTTATTTTAATTTCTCTAAATGTGTTCAAATGTTATTAAAAAATCAACTATAACTATAACATGACCTTAGTTTCCAAAAAATCATTGTCACGTTAGCCTCGCCAAGGGATTGCTAATGTTGTCGATGGAAATCATAAAGAGGCATTGATCGCAATTCCAGGCAATTCTAGGTGGTGCTGTACTTTTCTGAAATTTGTTTTTGTCATGTTTTCTCGATAAAAAGAAGACATGCACAGTAATTATAATGAGGCAAAAATAAAATCGAGAATAGTAGAAAGGACACCCCTAAAATTTTGAATTATCTAAAAATACTTCAAACCTTGAAAATGCATGAAGGACACATCTTTTTGCAATTATATCTCTTCTATCAAATCTCTTTCTTTCTCATATATACAATTTCTTTTCAGACCATTCCCAGAGGATCCGAATCAGATCCTCTAGGAATGGTCTGATTCAGATTCCACAAGCATGATCTTTTCAGATCAGACTCAAACGCGGATTTGATTTCTCAAAAACTAAGGTTACATTCTAAATGATTTTTTCAATAATATTTTAGCATCTTCAGAGAGGTCAAAATAAATAATGGAGGGTACTGTTAAACTTCTTACCGTCTCAGAAACCCATAGGACCTAAAATGGATTCAATCGGATTTATATAGGTTCATTATTGGGTTTTCATTAAAACTCACTAACCAAACCAAAGAACTTAGATTGCATTCATTTTAGGTCCTGTAAATTTCTAAAATTGTAAGAAATTCAAATATATCCTCTATTACTACTTTTAGACTTCTCTATTGGTGGTCCAAAAGATTTTCAATAAAATAAATTTGAGTCACTTGGGCTAGTCTCCTAGAGACCATAACCATGTTCGACCTGATCTGAGAGTATATCAAGACCACATTAGGCCTAGTCTCCTCATACCAGGCCTAGTGTACGAGAAAAGAAGAAAAGGAAAAAAGAAATTCAACTAGCGTCCACAAAATTATCCTCCTTTTGTCACTTCCAGGCTGTGATTGTTTTGCACTCCAATTAATTGCCTTATAAAAAATAACTACTAGATTGCTTACCAATTTCTTAAAGCAAGTGATTGAAATTGATATCTAGTCCTGTTTTAAGCCATTTATAAACTTCGATTATTATTATTATTTCTTAAGACAAAGAAGTAGAAGAAAATTGCCAATGATCACCCAGAAGGAGAAGAAGAAGGCCTAAGAAATTAAAAGTAGAATAGTGGCTTGAAGTTTTCCTCATACATTGGGCCCAGTGTGGGGAGATCAGAACCAACGTGTTCCTAATATACTCTCAGATCAGGCTCAACGTGGTCTCGGTCTCTGGGAGACCAAGTCCAAGTGACTCAAATTTATTATTATTTTTTTTTCAAAACCTCTGAACCACCACTAGGGAAGCATGAAAATAGTAATAGATGATATATTTAAATTCTTTGCAATCTCAAAAATCCACAATACTTGAAATAAGTGCAATCTAAGCTCTCTAGGTCGATTAATAAATTTTGATTAAAACTCACTAATAGACCTAAATAGGTCGAATTAGACCAATTTCAAACCTTTTGGGGTTCCAAGACTACAAGGAGTCCAACAGTGCCCTCCACTATTTATTTCAGCATTTCTTGATGTGTTAAAATGTTATTGAAAAAATAAGCTAAAATGTTATCCTCGTCTCTGGGAAATAAGGCCCATGTTAGGCCTGATCTAAATTAGACTAGACCTATAGTAGTACCGATTCAGATCTTCTGGAGAAAAAGATAATGTAAATAAGTTATGATGTTGATTTTTAAAAATTAGCACTAAAATAGTTATGCATGCATATAAAACAGAGAGGAGAGATGAAAGAGGTGATTAATAGAAAAAAAGTTGTATGCATATGAAAGAGAAAGAGAATAGAGAAAAAGAAAAAGTGAGATTTGACAGAGTAGTAAAATCGAAAAAGATGTGCTTTTGGCCATTTTCAAAACTTGAGGCGCTTTTTACATAATTCCAAACTCTAGGCGTGTCCTTTCTATAATTCTAGAAAGAAAATAGCTTTTAGTGTTTTTATTATTAAAAGTACATTTTATGTAAAAGTATTTTAAAAATATTTCATTTTCACTTAAAAATATTTCTAGATGGTATTCGTATTTATCCCCGAGCTAATTATCTTCGATCCAATATTTAATCATACTTTATTCAACTTGAAGAGGGACATTTGATAGTATCTGAATTTATCTTCAAGCACCTAGCATTGGTGCTTGATTCCCAGGTTCCCCGAGAATCTAGCCTCGGTGTTTGATTCCCAAGTTCCCCAAAAACCTATTCTTGGTCCCTCGATTACTAGAACTCGTTTCCACCGAGCACCAGAATCGACTTCTACTAAGCACCAGATGGTGCTCAATTCCCAAGTTCCCCAAAATCATAGTCTTGGTGCTCGATTCCCTGAGAACCTAGTCTTGGTCCCTCGAGTAGTAGAACTTGTTTCCACTAAGTACTAGAATCGATTTCCACTAAGCACCAGACGGTGAAGCTTCTGTTGATATGTGGCACCTTTTGAGTGGATGGAGGATTAGTGGATGTTAGATATGGTCCTGTAAATATCTTCCTTTAGTTATGTGGCGATCAATGAATGGGGGAACAAGTAACAGCTACCAATTTGGTTCTCGAGATGTCTTTCTTCAAATACGTTGCAATCAATAAGTGTAAAAGTGACTAATGGTTGTCAAAGGTGATTCCTTCACTGGCTCATATGAGGAAAAATGGTGAAGCGCAAAACATGACTTGGAGATGTTCTTCTGACAACTATATAAATAAGGAAAAGGGTAAGTTATAGTTACAATAGTTTTTCTAATTCTTGAAAGCGAAGACAATTCTCATCCACCAAGCTCTTCTTTCTCTTCATCTTCTAGTTTTTCCACTCTTTGTAATGGTTGCCCGTGGGAAATTATTACTAAAAGTTACTATGACTCAATCCGGAAAAGCGGTAATGAAGCAATGATCAGAGTATTTTGCTGCGTCATCTTAGCCTTTGTTGCCTAAAATCAAGGAAGGAGCTAAGGATCCAAGATCTTTAGAAAGGATTTTTCGTTTGGTAGCAATTTTCCTAGAAGAAATTTAAAGCGAGAAGGAGTTCCACATCTATAGAAGAAAAAGAAAAGGTTTCGGTGGATAAACTATAGGTCCAAGTAAGGCCGACTAGAGGGGGCGAATAGCCCAGAAAATGTTATCAACTTCTCTTGCTTTTCAAACTTATTAAGGATAGCAAATTAATTAAATAGTTATAATAAATATGAACAACAAAAAAAAACTAAGTAAGCAACTAGGAATTACTTGTTTGTAATTTGAGAGGTTGATAATCCAAGGTAATGAAAGGCGCAATGAAGATTCTCCTTCGTTGAAGGAAAAGAAACCTCTTATAGACATTGGAAAGCTTACAAAATAGTAGGAAAAATGAATTACAGTTGTTGTGATAAATTCCTAGCTTTAGAGGGCTATTTATAGCTCAACGGTCAAAGTAACTATTTGTTGACGTGACACTTAGAGTGTCTTAGTTGAGACATAAGGCACCACAGTTGGATAAAGTTTTATCCACTATGCTAACGTTCACTAACAGTAATTCTGCATCTAAGACGCCTTAGTTTTGACTCGAGGAGCCTTCAGGAGCCTTAGTTCTAAGCTGAGGTGCTTTAGTTCACAATTGAAGCGCCCTATTTCACTTTTTTTAGTCAAGTGATTTTGAACATCTGAGGTGTCTCGAACCTTGAAATCTTTAAGGTCAACTCCGAAGTTGACCTTCTTTAGTCTTTGATCGCTTGGGTGATTTTCAACTGTCCAGAATTGAACTCACCTAAACCCAACTCCAACCTTCTCCTAGAACAGGCTTCCTACTCGACTTCCTATCCCTCGGATATCGCACGAGCTCTTCTTGTCCACCAATATACTCTTTCGCGACATCTCATCCCTTGGATGCTCCGAGACCATTGGTTCTCTTCCCATGCCATTCTTCTCACTTGCTGCATCTTCCGCTCGATATCTTGTGCTCCTAAGCTCCTACACATTTAAACATAAGGCATCAAACACAACATAACCTAATTAACTTAACTCGGTTAACCACATCAAAACCAACCTAAGGTACTTACATAAACTATGGGTGATTACTCCTACAGCGTACATAGCTCCCAGAGTGATATTTCTCGGTATTAACCTGACAAACAATTGATTAATGATGCACCTATTCTATTAACACTAACGATGCATCACCAGGATAATATATTACTGATGGATGAACTGGTAAGACCCTGCTCTACTAAAAGGGTAGCTGCTCAACATGATCCCATTTTATAATGATATTCTTAAAGAAGAATTTCCTTGACATTTTCGACCATCGCATATGCTAGAATATAATGGTTCATTTGACCCCACATATCATTTATGTTGATTTGATAATGTTGTTGTATTATATCAATACACAGAGTTAAGTGTCGAGTTTTCCTCACTACTTTGGTGGGACCAACTCAACAATGATTTAGTATCATTTTATCGAGGTCTATATGATAACTAGCATTTTATGTCATTTTATTTGCTCCTTTATTTAGCATTTTTTTATCCTATCATATGCTTAAACCATGTTTATACCATATTTTACGAGTAGGATTTATTTTTGGAGCTCATTATAATTTCCTCTATATTTTGGTATTATTTCATGATTTTTGTAGGGAATTAAAGATTGGACCTTGGACCAAGGCTTGGTTCAATTCAAATGAAGATGGTTCGATTCAGCCAACCCAATTTGGACCCAAGAAGAGGTTGGACTTGACTGGACTGGACTGGGCTGAATTCCAAACCTGGGCCGAACCCAGGGCTGAACCGAACTGCTTGGTCAGACAAGGGCCGGATGGGCTGAATTGAAAGGAGCTTGGCTGAACTCAAGCCTTGGCTGAACTCAAGCCTTGGCCGAACCCGAGGCTGGTCTGAACCAAGTGCTGGGCTGAAAAGGGGGCTGCTGGTCCGAACTCCTGGGCTGAACTGGGCTGAGCCCAGGGCTGCGTTGGGCTGAAGAAACAAAGAGGCGGCAGGGAACCCATCTGTGAAGAGAAAAAGAGCGAACCCGAGATCCACACGGAAGGAGCTGCTCTCCATCTCTCCCACACGCGACTCCGACAACTCGGACTTCCATCAACTCCGCCGGCGGTTCCTCCATCCTCTGCCCAGCCGCCGGCCAGGCCTCCACCTCACTCCCATCTCTTCTCCACCGCAGACCGGCCTCACGTTAGGGCAGAAGAGGAGTCACGCAAGCCGCCTCCTCGAACCCTAGCCGGCAGCCATCCCATTTCATCACCTCCGGCCGGCTATCGTCTTCACCTCAAAACCCTAGGCCACCTCCTCTTCCTCTTCTAATTCTTCTATCTTCTTCACAACTACTCGACCCCTTTCTTTCCATCCTCTTCATCATTCGGCAACCGAGCCGCACTTCACAGCTTCTTCTTCACATCCAATCCAGCAGCAACTTCTTCTTCACAGCATCCTTCATCAGCAGCTCTTCTCCATCTCTTCCGGATTCGACAGCAGCTCCTCTTCACTCACTGGCAGTAGTTCCTTCAAGCGAATTTCGATGAGACCACTTCCGAAGATTCATATGAGCTTTGGGTTTTCTTCACGTGTTGATTGTGTTGATTGTTGAGTTGTTATGTTTCAATTGTTGATTCTTGTATTGAATTGTTCTCCTATGTTTTAGAATTGCATGCACTCATGTCATTTGGAAGAATGCCTATAAGTTGTTTGACCAAATGCTTTAATAGTTAGGTTTAATTTTAAGTATTTTGTTTTGTTTAATTCTTACTTGTTCTGTCTCTTCTGATTGCCTGGAGCTCTTGTTTTTATTTGGATGTAACTAGGTTTGATTAGTCTAGGTTTTGTTAATTGCTTTACTTTATGTTGTTTTTAATCCTTGCAAGTATATTTTAGATTAAATTAGATTTCCTTACCTGCCTTGTCTTTCATTAATTAGAATTAGACTTCATACTTGCTCTGCTCTTTCTTTTCGTAGTCTTAGCATTCAATTCTAAACCCCAGTTTAAGATCCAAAAATCCAAAAGCAATATCTTGGAATCCTGACATTATTAACCTGTCATTACATTCCTTGAGAGATACGACTCGAGTTACTCTATGCTACATTAGTTTAGAGGAGTTCGATATTTTAATTGTATTTGAAACCGTAACGCGGCTAAGACGGTTATCACTATATCTTCCTTTGAGGATTTTGCAGCACTATTCATGCATCATTTTTCTAATTCCAAGAGATATGTGCCTACCCACTCAGTCTATTTAAACTTAAGCAGATGCCTTAAGAAACTCTTCACCAATACATTCAACAATATACTAAGCTATGCGGGAAATCCCTTCGGCAATCCTTGAAATTTTAACATGCGCTTTCGCTTAAGGCCTTAAGGATGGAGATTTTTTCCATTCCTTATCAAAGAATCCTCAGTGGACTATAACACCCATCTTGCAAGGGCTGAAGTACATCAACATAGAAGAGACACAACAAGCCCAAAAAGAATAAAGAGGTTCTTGGTTAGTTGATATTGTAGAACGTCAGCTTGAGCACCAACCTCCTCCCCTACTTGTTCATCATGTACAACAGAGGTAGAGACTCACCGGTTCGTCTGAGGCGATTCTTTTCTCTGCGGCGATTCAAAGGCGACAACCGCGCCCCTGGGTGTGCGCGCCTTCGGATGGTGGCGTGAGCCGTCGGCGGCTCTAGGGCCCCGGCACCGGACCTCCAACATCCTCCTTCCTGTCATGCTACCTTCTCCTTTCCGCCTCTGCCCTCTTTGTGAGATACACCTCAAGTGTTCTCTAATACCAGACTTCCGGCAACAAGAACAGAGATAGCTCCACCAGCTGAAACCCTACATCATATGAAGTCAGATCCTTCTCATCTGGTGGTGCCAAATCCCAAAATTGAGAATCTTCATCAAATTGCGGCAAAAGCTTCTGATACCACTTCATATGCGGCTGTTCTGAAGCCTACCTCGCCTCGTACATTGAAGAAAAGTTTTGATGAAGTGGGGAATGCATTCAAACCAATTACGATCTACAACAACAAACCTGGAATCTTTTACTCTGAAGAAGAAATCCTAGGTATGGCTTAGCCTTATCAGTTTGCTTTAATCGGGAAATTCTCTGGTTGGAATCCAAACCAGGCAGTAATTTTACAAGCATTTGATAATCTTGGGTTATCTAGCTTCTATAATATCAGATTTTTACGTGCTGGTTATATCTTTATCCATCTAACTTCAAATGAGGATATGGCTCGTATTTGGAGTCGAGGGCTATGGTATATAGGTGGAGTAGCTCTGAGAATTTTCAAGTGGTCTCCTTACTTTACATACGAAGCAGAATCTCCGGTGGTACTGATATGGATATAGCTTCCTGATTTACCAATTCACATGTTCAACAAACATAGTCTATTTTCTGTAGCTCGAATAGTTGGGAAGCCCATCAAAATTGATGAGAACACGGCGGATGGAACTAGATTGTCAATGGCTCGAATTTGTGTTGAAATTGATTTGTTAAACCCCAAGGTAGAAGACTTCTGGATCGACATTGGGGAGGAAAAGCGTCTACAAAAGGTGATTTATGAAAAGCAACCGAAATATTGTGTTGATTGCAAACACTTGGGGCACAATGTAGAAGACTGCTATGTGAATGGAAATAAGCCAAAGCCTGTGTTAAAAGACACCAGGAATAATTCTAAATCATCTGTTGAAGACTCAAGATTAAAGCCAAATAGTAGAGGAGGGAAAGAAACACTTCAGACAATTGTTGACATGAAGGCAGCTGAGCTGGTTTCGGCAAATCCAGAAAAGCATAACTGGATTAAAAAGAAAGGTCAAGTAGTTGCTTCTGTTACTGCTAATAAAGAAAGTGGAGAGATTAATAACCATTTTCACTCGCTAGCTGATATGTGTTGGGACCGGGTGCATGTTGATAAGGATACAGGTTTGTAAAATTTTAAATGTTTACGTGCAGCGGAAGAATTAGCATAAAATAATTTCTCAGATTATTTTAACCACGTATCTAGCATGCAACCTTATGATGTGTGGACATGATCATAAATTAAAACTTTGCGGAAAAGTAAAATAATTTACTTAGTACCTCGCGTAACTCGAAGTAAGGGACGAGATCCAACCGTAGCGTCCCTTGGAAGCTCCGCCTCTATTTGCGTCCACGCCGAGTTCTCTTCGGGATGACTCGCAAAGTCACGAGTTTTGTGCCGACGAGAACTACTAGATTCTCTAAAGGCACAACTAGAAGATCAAGAGAGAAGAAAGGAAACTAACCACCAAGAAATGGAATCTAAATTCCGGGAAGGAAGGAGTTGCGATCCGCTTCTTCTTCTTCTTCTTTGGCTCCTCCTTGGTGGATGTTGCTCACGCCAATCCCTTAGAAGGGGAGGGTGGTGCGTCGGCCCTAGGTGGAGTGGACGCCGGCCCTAGGAGGAAAGGAGAAGGAGAGGGAGAGATTAAAAGAGAGAGGGAGATAATTAATCTCTTGATAACTCAATTGGGAATTCAAGGCTTGCCTTTGGTTCCTTTATATAGTAGCCTCTCCCTTGCCAAGTCTCCCTCTTAACAGAATTTTCATAAGAAATTTATCCTATAAATTTTCTTATGAATTATTCCGTTTAAACCAAGTTTTATTATAACTAATTTTATAATAAAACAAATACATCTCTCCTTTTATTATGGAATAAATTTTACAAGAAATTTATAAATTTTCTTATTATGGAAAAATCAATTCATAATTGATTTTATAAAATTAAAATAAACCATTCCATGGATCATTTTAATTTCCATAAAAAAGAATAAATTTCTATAAACTTCTTTATATAAATTTCTTTATACAAATTTATTTATCCATAATTTATAAAACAAATCGCGCTAGATTTATTTTATTAATTAAACCAAATTAATTGGTTTTTCCTCCATGTGGTGGCCGGCCATCCAAAGAGGGTGGGCACCCTCTTTGGCCGGCCACATTAAGCCCAATCTCTCGCGAATTAAACTCATTTAATTCGCCCGATAAGCCTTCAAAAGACTTAGCCATTTTATGCTTCCGTTGCGCCTCTGATTAACTCAGATTCGACTTATTTCTCTTGATCGGAAAATCCAATTTTCAACTCGTTTTAAATCCCTCTGATTACTCGTAGTACGTGTGACTAAATAGGCTTTCGATTTATGTTGGTCGTCTATAATCAACCAATTATAGAACGATCATGAGTGACACCTAGTAGTACATCATGACCCTCAATTAATCGAAAGATCAACGGTTGACCTCAGAAGTAATTCTGAAACCCTTCAGCAGCTCTAATGAATCGTGCCTCATTCCCTTCACCATCTTATACCCACTTGGTTCAGGACATGGTCTGTGTGTGTCAGTCCCCACTAGGCTGACTACGTCACACCTAGCCCAAGTAGTGTCTTTCTCGTCCTTTGGATTTCTAATTACTCTCATGTATTGAAGAGACTCATACTCTAAACATGTCATGCTCTGGCCAGAGGCTTTGAGTAACAATCCGACGATAGGCCTGGGTATACATCTCCTCGCAAGGAGTGGTGAATCCTTTGTAAGCTGTTCAAACATCTTCGGGCACTTCGGCTTATACCCAACCATCCTGGGTCCACACCTCCTTGGAGATGCTTTCTTAAGATGTTAAAGTATAAGTCTCCATGACCAAGATGACTTGAACACCGCAAGTCAAAGGAACATCGCACTTAAGCTGCGGTAAGAACTTCACTGACCTGTCTATGTATAGACTACCATGTGAAGTTTTACAGTCAGTCACTCCAATGAACTAGTTCCCTTAACTAGCATCCGTGTTTATCTCCGGACATCCCAATGTCACCAGCCAGTGAGAATCGGCTGATTAGAGAATAACCCATGCTAGTCTCAACAGAATTGATAGTGTCCGTATCTATCAATTCATCGACTAGGGACAATTTCAATACTTCACAATTGCACATGTAGAGATAATCACTAGTTGTGAATTCATCACAAATTCTCTTATGCTGTGAATTGTATTGCGGGCATTCAGTAGATGAGTTTAAGATCCCAATCAAATACACAAATATGTATACTCAAATAGTGAATTTTCATTTATTAAAATAAATGTTTACAATCATAAGGCGATTGCCTTAGGACACTTCTCTCATATCACTAACAAACTCCCACTTGGCCTAATGCCAATCGCTACGGTATCCAATACCACAGGCTCTAACATGACCCTCAAACTTGCTTTGAGGCAAGGCCTTAGTTAAAGGATCCGCTAAATTCCTTTCAGTGGGAATTTTCTCAATTTGTATATCATTCCTACTTATAATCTCTCTGATCAGATGATAGCGGCGAAGCACGTGTTTGGATCGCTGATGAGACCTTGGTTCCTTTGCTTGTGCAATAGCTCCATTGTTGTCGCAGTAAATCGGCACTGCTTCATCAATGGTTGGAACCACGCCAAGTTCGGAGACGAACTTCTTGATCCAGACTGCTTCCTGTGCTGCTTCCGAAGCTGCGATATATTCCGCTTCCGTGGTAGAATCCGCTACGGCGACTTGTTTGGAACTTTTCCAACTTACTGCGCCTCCATTCAAAGTAAATACGTATCCAGACTGCGATTTGGAGTCATCCTTATCTGTCTGGAAACTAGCATCTGTATACCCACGTATTACCATATCTCCTTCTCCATATATTAGGAACACATCCTTAGTTCTTCTTAAGTACTTAAGGATTGTCTTGACAGCCGCCCAATGATCCATTCCTGGATCCGACTGGTATCTGCTTGTGACACTCAGAGCATACGATACATCGGGTCTTGTACATAACATAGCATACATGATAGATCCTATCGTGGATGCATAAGGAATCTTATTCATGCAAATCCTCTCGTCTTCTGTGCGCGGACACATAGACTTTGAAAGGTTGATCCCATGCCTGATGGGAAGGTAACCTTTCTTGGATTCCGACATGCTAAACCTTTTTAGCACTCGGTCTATATATGTAGACTGCGAAAGACCAAGCAACCGTTTTGATCTATCTCTATATATTCTAATCCCAAAGATATAGGTTGCTTCTCCCATGTCTTTCATGGAGAAAGTTTTGGACAACCAAATTTTAACTGTCTGCAAGACTGATATATCGTTTCCTATAAGTAATATGTCATCGACATATTATACTAGGAATACGACTGCACTCCCACTAACCTTCTTGTACACACAAGGTTCGTCAGAATTTTGTGAGAAATCAAACTCTTTGATTGTCTCATCAAAACGGATGTTCCAGCTCCTTTATGCTTGCTTCAGTCCATATATGGATCGTCGAAGCTTGCATACTTTAGTTTTATCAACCGATGTGAAACCTTCAGGTTGTATCATGTATACATCCTCAAGCAGGTTTCCATTAAGGAAAGCTGTTTTCACATCCATTTACCATATCTCATAATCATAATGAGCTGCTATGGCCAGGAGCATCCGAATGAATTTAAGCATAGCTACTGGCGAATAGGTTTCGTCATAATCAATTCCTTGTTTCTGACGATATCCTTTTGCCACTAATCTAGCCTTAAAGGTAACAACATTACCTTCCATGTCGGTTTTCTTCCTGAAAACCCACTTGCACCCTATGGGCTTAATCCCTTCAGGTGGGTTAACCAAGTCTCATACTTGGTTTTCGTACATGGAATCCATTTCCGACTTTATGGCTTCAAGCCATTTGTCCCTTTCTGAACTTTTCAGAACATCTTCATAACTGATAGGTTCATCGTCGTTCGATTCACTTATGAGAAATCCGTATCTCTCTGGAATATTGCGTGTCCTATCAGACCTACAAAGAGGTGGTGTTGTTTTAGGTTCAACTGATAGCTCATCATTATGAGTTATTGGTTGTGGGTCTAGACTAGGTGTCTCTGTAATGTCTATTGGAGTTTCTCGAACTTCATCAAGTTCAATGCAACTCCCACTATTTTCTTGTAAAAGAAATTCTTTTTCTAGAAATACAGCATGCCTTGAAACAAACACCTTTTGTTCCAAGGGATGATAGAATTGGTAACCCTTCGTTTCCTTAGGGTATCCAATAAATAGACATTTATCAGACATAGCATCCAATTTGTCTGATACAGTCCGCTTCACATAAGCAGGACAACCCCATGTCTTAAGGTGAGTTAAGTGAGGTTTCTTACTATTCCATGTCTCATATGGAGTAGTAGAGACTACCTTGGTCGGGACTCTGTTTAGCAAGTAAACAGCTGTCTTAAGTGCATAGCCCCAAAAGGATTTTGGAAGAGTTGCATGATTCATCATTGACCTAACCATGTCCATCAAGGTTCGGTTGCGCCTCTCAGATACACCATTATGCTGTGGTGTATATGGCGGAGTCCATTGGGACAATATCCCATTGTCCCTTAGATAATCTTGAAACTCTTGACTTAAGTATTCACCACCCCGATCGGATCGAAGTATCTTAATACTTTTGCCAAGCAGTTTCTCTACTTCATTTCTGAACTCTTTGAATTTCTCAAAAGCTTCAGATTTGTGTTTCATCAAGAACACATACCCGAATCGTGAGTGATCATCGATAAAGGTAATGAAGTAGCTATAGCCTCCTTGTGCATGAGTTGACATTGGTCCACATACATCAGTATGTATTTGACCAAGCAATTCTCCCACTGGATTACCTTTTCCGGAAAAGGGTAATTTGGTCATCTTACCTTTTAAGCATGATTCACATATATCAAATGAACCGCGTTCAAATAATTCCAGAATTCCACATCGGTGTAATTCGGTCATGCGTTTCTTACTTACATGGCCAAGACGGCAGTGCCACGTGTAGGAGTCTATTCGATTATCTATTCTAGCACGTTTGTTGCTAACTTCGATATTGAAAACGTCACCGGATAAATCTAACGTGTAGATACCATTGCACAAAGTTCCATTCCCATAAAGAACGTCATTAAAAGTTATGTAACAACAATTGTTACTAAAAGTTAAATGATAACCCTTTTCATTCAAACATGAAATAGATACAATGTTCTTTATTATCGAAGGAACAAAATAACAATTATCCAATTCTAAGACACGTCCAGTAGGGAGCTTCAGCAAATATGTTCCGATGGCAACAGCAGCAATCTTTGCTCCATTTCCAACTCGCAAATCCGCTTCTCCCTTGACGAGTCTTCTTCTATTCCTTAGCCCCTATATGTCATTACATATATGTGAGCTGCATCCAGTATCATGTACCCAGGTATTTGAGGAAATAGAGTGATATTCAATAACGAAGATACCTGAAGAGGATGGGGCATCGGATGCCTTCTTCTTCAAGGACTCAAGATAAACCTTGCAGTTTCTTCGCCAGTGACCCTCCTTGCCACAGTGATGGCAAGTGCCTTTTGATTTCTTTTCAGTCTTTTTGACCTTTTTCTTCTTTCCCTTATTCTGTTCTTTAGCCTTCCTCTTAGAACCTTTCTTCGAGGAATCAACTAACAGTGCTGTCTTTTGATCCTGCTTTACAGAAGGCTCTACAGTCTTTAGCAGGTTGAGCAACTCAGGAATGGTAGTTTCCAGCTTGTTCATCCGATAGTTCATCACAAATTGTGAATAACTTTTGGGCAAACAATGTAGAATTAAGTCAATACTTAGTTCATGATCTATTGCAAAACCGAGTGTGTTCAGTCGCTCAATGTACCCCAATATCTTTAACACAAACTGTGAGGCAGAAGTGCCTTCCTGCATCCTAGAGGTGAAGAGGAGTCTAGAGACTTCGAACCTTTCGGATCTCGCCTGCTCTTCGAACAACTCATGAAGATGGAAGATGATGGTATAAGCATCCATATGCTCATGCTGCTTTTGCAGCTCAGGTACCATATGTTGGTGCCCTAGTTGGTTTTGATGTGATCAACCAAGTTAGGTTAGGTCCTGTTGGTTTTAATCCCTCTGCTAAGTGTGCAGGAGCTTAGGTACGGAGGAAGTCGAGTGTATGACGTAGCGGACGAGAAGGATTGTGCGGGGAAGTGAGCCGACGGGCTCGGTACAATCCGAGAGACGCGGATGCTGCGGAAGAGTACACCGGTGGAGCGAGAAGGACGTGCGCGGTGTCCGAGGGATGAGAAGCCGGGAGGAAGGACGCTCGAGGGGCGAAAGGCCGGAGTCGGGTTCGGGTGAGCCTAACTCCGGTTGGCCGGAAATCACTCAGAAGACGAAGAATCATAAAGACTAGTTCAAGTGCCCAAAAGAAAAGAGAAAATTATTTGGTGTCACGAAGGATCGAACCCAAGACCTCAACAACACACACTAACCCACTTACCATTTGGACTAAAGGCCGATGGCAGCAAAATGTTGCCGATATTACTACTTAGAGATTACAACATCGACATGGAGATTCCAACAGCCATCTCGAGGAAAGATAAAGTTTTAATTAAAAACAATTAAAACTTAAAGGATAATGTTACATTATCCTTTAATCAAATCCAATGGATGCAGTTTAATCCCATCCAAGATCAACCATCCAGATTACATCCATGGATCAACGGCCAAGAGAAAAGTGATCAACAATCAACAATCCAGATTTATTCTCTTAGGCTATAAATAGACTTAGAGGTTTTGCTTTAGAAATCAATCATTTTATTCATTCTTGTAAAATCTCTAGCGTGCTATTTTTGTAAGGCTTCTCCGCCACAAGGAGATTTTTATTGAGCGTCCACTGCCTTGGAAGCAACGTTCTCAGTTGCGACCAAGTTCTTTTTTAAAGACGAGTGCCTCCACTTTCATAATTTTTTCCCCGTCTATTCACCCCCTCTAGCCGGTCCAACCTGATCCAACAAGTGGTATCAGAGCCAAGGTCGCCGCAGAAGGACTAATCGCCGACTGCAGCAATTTCAAGAAAAATGGTTGGAGCCATAATCTACCCGCCAAAATTTGAGGGGGAGTTCGCGATGTGGAAGCGCCGAATGCAGGTATTTTTTAAAACTGATATTGAATTGCTAATAATTATGAAAAATGGTTTTTCAGTTCCTAAAGGCAACAACGGCAAGGATAAAGAAATAGAGTCGTGGACCAAGAAGGAGAAATCAGACTTTGAAGCAAACGGCAAAGCTGAATTTCATCTACTAGCCGTTCTTCCCGCGCAAGAAGTTAATCGCATCGAGAATTACAACTCGGCAAAAGAGCTCTGGGAGAAATTCCTCGAATTTCATGAAGAGAAGAATAAGAAATCAGACATCGCCGCACTGAACACAAGGAAGATCCAACTCGATGATGAGTCCTCGTCAGAAGAGTCGGAAGGTCATGAATACGCGGGACTTGCGCTGATGGCAAATCATCAAGAAGAGAGCACTGATGAAGGGGGAGAGACCTCAGAAGAAAGCGACGACGAAAGAGGAACCTCGCTTTTCGAAAGCGACCCGGTAAGTGAGGTATGTCTACTTCCACCTGCTCGAATCTACTCGGTAATAAAATCCATGCTTAAGTCGATGAATAAATTAGAGATAGAAAACTCTGAGTTAAAAGAAAGATTTGGCACTGTATGCTCATCTGTTCTATCCGACCAATTAAAAATAGAAAATGAAAATTTGAAGAATCTAGTGGAGAAATTAGAAAATGATATTGCATGTTTAAGAATTAAAAAGAATTTTTATCCTGAAAATCTGAATTGGATGTTAAAAATCATAAGGGCCAGATTAGGAAAATTCCTAGAAATTATATTCCTCCAAAGTTTTTGATTAACCCCGTAGATGAAAATTTATTTTGGGTTCCAAAATTTATTTTAAACTGATAAGTTTTTTTGTGCAGAATTCTTTTACAAAAGTTATGTTAATATTTTTCAAATATGTTCGGTCAAAATTTGAAATTAAAATTTAAAAAAAATAGATAAATAATTTATTTTTATTGATCTAATTTTTCATGATACAGATATAGTGGAAAACTCATTATAATTTTTTTTAAAAAAATTTGAAGTATTTTTTGATTAAAAAAAATTATTCTTCAAAAACTTGTATCTGTTATTTTCAGACTTGATAAACAAATTTAAAGCTGAAAATTTTTGTCTAAACTCATATCTTCATCTTCGACTTTGACAAAAATATTCAGATTTTTTTTCATAAATGTTCGATTTTTTTATGAATCGTTTATTGAAATCTATTTTTTTCAATAAAAAAATTGGAATTAACTTCTGAAAAATATGCCATTTTAAATTTGAAAAATTTGTGGTAATGCGATTCTTTAGAATATTTGTTATCACACTTAAAATTTTTCTTCTTCCCTAATTATATTTTCCCTTCCCTTTGTCCCATTTTTGCTGTGATCAAAGGGGGAGAGTAGTTCGGGGGAGGTTATGTACATGATTGCAAAATTTTTTATGCTTAATTCTGTTACAATACTATTATTGTTTGTTGTTTATCCCTAACTAAACTTGGGTTGATGCACATCAAAAAGGGGGAGATTGTTGGTGCCCCAGTTGGTTTTGATGTGATCAACCAAGTTAGGTTAGGTCCTGTTGGTTTTAATCCCTCTGCTAAGTGTGCAGGAGCTTAGGTACGGAGGAAGTCGAGTGTAAGATGTAGCGGGCGAGAAGGATTGTGCGGGGAAGTGAGCCGACGGGCTCAGTACAATCCGAGAGACGCGGATGCTGCGGAAGAGTACACCGGTGGAGCGAGAAGGACGTGCGCGGTGTCCGAGGGACGAGAAGCCGAGAGGAAGGACGCTCGAGGGGCGAAAGGCCGGAGTCGGGTTCGGGTGAGCCTAACTCCGGTTGGCCGGAAATCACCCAGAAGACGAAGAATCAAAAAGACTAGTCCAAGCGCCCAAAAGAAAAGAGATAATTATTTGGTGCCACGAAGGATCGAACCCAAGACCTCAACAACACACACTAACCCACTTACCATTTGAACTAAAGGCCGATGGCAGTAAAATGTTGCCGATATTACTACTTAGAGATTACAACAGCGACATGGAGATTCCAACAGCCATCTCGAGGAAAGATAAAGTTTTAATTAAAACAATTAAAACTTAAAGGATAATGTTACATTATCCTTTAATCAAATCCAATGGATGCAGTTTAATCCCATCCAAGATCAACCATCCAGATTACATCCATGGATCAACGGCCAAGAGAAAAGTGATCAACAATCAACAATCCAGATTTATTCTCTTAGGCTATAAATAGACTTAGAGGTTTTGCTTTAGAAATCAATCATTTTATTCATTCTTGTAAAATCTCTAGCGTGCTATTTTTGTAAGGCTTCTCCGCCACAAGGAGATTTTTATTGAGCATCCACTGCCTTGGAAGCAACGTTCTCAGTTGCGACCAAGTTCTTTTTTAAAGACGAGTGCCTCCACTTTCATAATTTTTTTCCCCGTCTATTCACCCCCCTCTAGCCGGTCCAACCTGATCCAACACCATAGAGGCTAGCATGATGCAACTCGCAAGTTCAGAATCGGTCACATGTTTCTGATAGGCCATTAACTGGTCTGGAGTTGCACCCTCTGGAGGATGGTTGGGAAGTTGATCTTCAAGGACATAAGCAAGCTTCTCTGCCTTGAGGACTATCCTCAGGTTTCGAAGCCAGTCCATGAAGTTTGGCCCAGTTAGTTTATTGGTGTCCAAAATGGTACGCAAATTTAGAGAAGACATGATCGAGTAATTAACCTAGAGATACAAATTGAGCTTATGTGAGAAGAATGATTAAAGAATGTATCAACATACATAAATAAAATCCTATTTATTTTTCAAATTGAATAACCCTTTTTATCAATTCAGGAGATCGTAGGAGCATCTCCAAATAGGTTGATATCTAACCATAGATAAGAACCACCATGGCTGTGGCCATCAAGTTGTTCTTAGCTATGAAGGTAGGTAATTATACCGATTACATATCACATATATGTAACTATCACTTTATGCTATCAACTAATTGAATGTTTGCATAAATCGTTGGGTTGTTAACTCATTAACAAGTATGCAACATTATACATAGCACCCAACTGCACCTCTCTTTACATCGACCTTGGCTGTGGTACAACAAATCGATGCTCCAAGCTTAAGGCTGACCCATTAATCAAGAAATAGTTTTAATATGGTTGGAGCTCATTCAACCATTTAGTCAGGCTTGGATGTGTCCAACAACCAAAACTAAGGATTGACCTCTGACTCCAACTATATTATACATAAACTAATTCCATGGTTTGAACATGTTGAGGTTCAAGCCGGGCATGGATGTGCCCATCAACCCAAACGAGAAACAAAACTCCGATTCTAACCATATTAATAGAAGGTGTTGGCCTTAATATTTTGTAAGGGGTTTTGGGTCTCATCATTTCTTTTCTAAGCACATTCATGACATATAATCATGTCATGACTAACGATTTCCTTAATACAGTATGTACGTGACTTAATTTATCAAGTCTCATTAATTGAATTAGGAACCGGATTTCCTAATTCTAATTTCATACTTTATTAAAGGAATTGTTTTGGAAAATAATTTCCTAAATTGTCATAATCAATTTCGGAAATAATATGTTTAAGACTTTGATTTCTCTAAATCAAATCTTATCAAATTAAGAGACAAATTCCCTTAATTCAACCACATATTATTTTCATGAAAATCTCATTTAAGAAAACTCTATAGAAAACCATTTTCCTAATTAATTTTGGAGATAACAATATGTAAGAGCATCACCTCTTAAATCATATTTTATTCATGGATTTAATTAATTACAACAAATCATTTTCTAAGGGTGGCTCCCCGAGGCTCAGATACCCAAAGAAAAATAATTTATCGTAAATCCAATTTGGTCCGCTTCAGAAGCGTAACCAAATTAAACATGACAATTTCATTTAAAATTGGGAAATTAAATTACAACAACTTAAATTGGACGGCTCCCCGAGGCTCAATCCAAAATAAAGAATTTTGTTGTCAATTTAAAAACCAATTCAAATTTAATTGTCAATTAATTGTCTATAAATTTGTCTAGACTTTCTTGAAAGAAAGTGCCCAAAATTGCGAGATTTCATAATAGGTTTTTAGAATAATTATATGTTTTTGGTACAAAGAAAACTTACATATTTCTAAAATTAAAAAATTTCTAAAATAGAAAATTTTCCAAAATTAGAAAGTTTCCAAAGATGGGAAGTTTTCACAATTATTATAAAATTTAAGAAACTAGAAAATTTCAAATGTTTGTGAAATTTCATGAGGATTTCCAAACTTTGAAATTCCTAAATCTAAAATTTATTATAATTGGAAAGTTTCCATAATTGAAAAATTTTCCAAAATTGAGATCATGACAAAGTTTTCCACAAAACAATTATATGGTTATGTCGAACACTAACTGGCTCTGATACCACTGTTGGGACCGGGTGCATGTTGACAATGATACGGGTTCGTAAAATTTTAAATTTTTACGTGCAGCGGAAGAATTAGCAGAAAATAATTTCTCAGATTATTTTAACCACGTATTTAGCATGCAACCTTATGATGTGTGGACATGATCATAAATTAAAACTTTGCGGAAAAGTAAAATAATTTACTTAGTACCTCGCGTAACTCGAAGTAAGGGACGAGATCCAACCGTAGCGTCCCTTGGAAGCTCCGCCTCTATTCGCGTCCACGCCGAGTTCTCTTCGGGATGACTTCGCAAAGCCATGAGTTTTGTGCCGACGAGAACTACTAGATTCTCTAAAGGCACAACTAGATGATCAAGAGAGAAGAAAGGAAACTAACCACCAAGAAACGGAATCTAAATTCTGGGAAGGAAGGAGTTGCGATCCGCTTCTTCTTCTTCTTCTTTGGCTCCTCCTTGGTGGATGTTGCTCACGCCAATCCCTTGGAAGGGGAGGGTGGTGCGCCGGCCCTAGGTGGAGTGGACGCCGGCCCTAGGGTGAGCAAAGGGGCGCCGACCCTAGGAGGAAAGGAGAAGGAGAGGGAGAGATTAAAAGAGAGAGGGAGAGAATTAATCTCTTGATAACTCAATTGGGAATTTAAGGCTTGCCTTTGGTTCCTTTATATAGTAGCCTCTCCCTTGCCAAGTCTCCCTCTTAACAGAATTTTCATAAGAAATTTATCCTATAAATTTTCTTATGAATTATTCCGTTTAAACCAAGTTTTATTATAACTAATTTTATAATAAAACAAATACATCTCTCCTTTTATTATGGAATAAATTTTACAAGAAATTTATAAATTTTCTTATTATGGAAAAATCAATTCATAATTGATTTTATAAAATTAAAATAAACTATTCCATGGATCATTTTAATTTCCATAAAAACAATAAATTTCTATAAACTTCTTTATATGAATTTCTTTATACAAATTTATTTATCCATAATTTATAAAACAAATCGCGCTAGATTTATTTTATTAATTAAACCAAATTAATTGGGTTTTCCTCCATGTGGTGGTCGGCCAACCAAAGAGGGTGGGCACCCTCTTTGGCCAACCACATTAAGCCCAAGCCCTCGCGAATTAAACTCATTTAATTCACCCGATAAGCCTTCAAAAGACTTAGCCATTTTAAACTTCCGTTGCGCCTCTGATTAACTCAGATTCGACTTATTTCTCTTGATCGGAAAATCTAATTTTCAACTCGTTTTAAATCCCTCGGATTACTCGTAGTGCGTGTGACTAAATAGGCTTTCGATTTATGTTGGCCGTCTATAATCAACCAATTATAGAACGATCATGAGTGGCACCTAGTAGTACATCATGACCCCCAATTAATCGAAAGATCAACGGTTGACCTCAGAAGTAATTCTGAAACCCTTCAGCAGCTCTAATGAATCGTGCCTCATTCCCTTCACCATCTTATACCCACTTGGTTCAGGACATGGTCTATGTGTGTCAGTCCCCACTAGGCTGACTACGTCACACCTAGGCCAAGTAGTGTCTTTCTCGTCCTTTGGATTTCTAATTACTCTCATGTATTGAAGAGACTCATACTCTAAACATGTCATGCTCTGGCCAGAGACTTTGAGTAACAATCCGACGATAGGCCTGGGTATACATCTCCTCGCAAGGAGTGGTGAATCCTTTGTAGGTTGTTCAAACATCTTCGGGCACTTCGGCTTATACCCAACCATCCTGGGTCCACACCTCCTTGGAGATGCTTGCTTAAGATGTTAAAGTATAAGTCTCCATGACCAAGATGACTTGAACACCGCAAGTCAAAGGAACATCACACTTAAGCTGCGGTAAGAACTTCACTGACCTGTTTATGTATAGACTACCATGTGAAGTTTTACAGTCAGTCACTCCAATGAACTAGTTCCCTTAACTAGCATCCATGTTTATCTCCGGACATCCCAATGTCACCAGCCAGTGAGAATCGGCTGATTAGAGAATAACCCATGCTAGTCTCAACAGAATTGATAGTGTCCGTTTTTATCAATTCATCGACTAGGGATATTTTCAATACTTCACAATTGCACATGTAGAGATAATCACTAGTTGTGATCCCATCACAAATTCTCTTATGCTGTGAATTGTATTGCGGACATTCAGTAGATGAGTTTAAGATCCCAATCAAATACACAAATATGTATACTCAAATAGTAAATTTTCATTTATTAAAATAAATGTTTACAATCATAAGGCGATTGCCTTAGGACACTTCTCTCATATCACTAACAATATGGATGAGGGGGAACAAGGAGGTGCTGAGGTACTTGCGGGGCAAAAAGGGAAGGATAAAGGTTTCATGGAATTAAATAATGCAAATCCAGAGGGTGCTCGAAATGTGACAAATCTTATGATACAAACAGGAAATAAAGATCAGATGTTAAATGCATCAAGAATAGATCAGTCATTAAGTATTGTTGGACAAAATTTAAAGGAAAACGCAAAGCTGTTGCTGGGGAGAGCTGAGGACAAATCTGTTTATGATGAGACATACAAGAAGTTAGATGGTCAGCAAGAATTACTGCAATTCCAGGAAATTTTTCCTGTACAGAAGAAAACAGCTGGAATAGAGAATAAATTGCAGAAGGATTCAATGAATGGGACTGACAATCTGCTCATCCCAGGGAAGCATTCAGACCTTGGCTGTTTGGATCAATCGACAGAGAATTCAGAGCAGGAAGATAAGGAAAATTTATGGATAAATCTGGGGTTCTCTAATGAAGCTGACTGTTCTAAATCTATTGAGATGGAGGAGATGGAGGATGAATCTGATGATACAGAAACAGAATAGTTGCAATGAAGTGCTTCTTTACCTCTTCCAAGTAGTGCAAACTTGAGAAAAATGCTTGGAATAATTAAGGTGCAAGGGAAGAACAAAAGAACTGACAGGGAAAAGATTTCACAAGGCAATAGCTTGTTTATGGAGGAAGAAATCAGAATTGAAGCTGCTGTCCCAGAAAATTCAGAAGATAGAGTAGGGCCATTACCGGATGGTTTGAATAGGAAAAAGGTTCTTAACTCTAATATTGTGCCATTTGGTGGCCGAAGGGAGACTAGAAGCAAAGCAC
>JAGFNQ010003596.1:72199-110063 GCA_024364735.1 Boesenbergia rotunda | reverse complement strand
TTTGTTCTTAAAGTCCTTAGAATTATTTAAAAATGATTTAGAAATATTCTAGATATTTTTAGGGATTTTTAGAATATTTTTATGGAATTTTCCGAGTTCGTTTAGTATATAAAAAAAAAGAAAAACGTTTAAGGGCAGCCGGGGGTTCGAACCCGCGACCAGCAGGAGACCAGGCAAGCGCGCGACCAGCCAGGCTAGGGTATCAAGCACAGCAAAGGGTGGAGAGAAATATATTTAAGGTGTAGTTAGGTCGATCCGCCCCATAAGTATAAATAGATAAGTTAAGAGAGGAAATTAGAATTTTGGGTTTCTCTTCCTCACCCTAGCCGCGCGAAGCAGCCTCTCCCTCTCACGCACGCACGCCCAAGCCCTTCTCCTCTCTTCCAAGGGGCGCCGGCCAAGGAGGGATCAAAGAAAGCGGAGCGTTGTATTCGTCTCGACGAGGAGAACGCGTAGGCGCGAAGAATTCTCCGAGATTTCAAGTTTCTCCCGAGTCCTAGACGTCAATCTTGGTTGTAAGTCCAAGATATCAATGTAAGTACTGCTCACCTGTAGTAAGAGGCGGTTTTTCCGCAAGAATTTCCCTTAAAAGTTTTTAAAAGAGATATTTACTTCTTGTTAAGATTTTTGCATGTGATCTTAGTTCATTATATGTTATATATTTTATTGAGTGCCCTATATGAGATTAGGGTCCAAGAAAAGCTATGAGAAAAGAAAAGAGAAGATAAAGAAAGAAAAGAAAAGGCCAAGGCCTTAAGAAATCCCCAAAAGTCAAGACTTAGGGATTTTAGCACGCAAGGTGCTCGAGAAAATGCCAAGGCATTTACAGATAAGAAAGAAAGAAAGAAAAGCTATTTTATTTTCTAAGGCCAGTACCCGGCGTCCAAGGCGTCGTTAAAGAAATCCAGGTGTCCAATTCCAAGGTCTTGGCCCTGGTAGACCAAGGTCTGCTCTATTAGGATTGGTGGCTCGCTACCCCAACCTTTTAGGGAACGCGCATGAGATGGTACTTACGTCTTCAGTGGATCCAAGTGATTATTATTTTCAAGTATATGCTTTAGCAAAGTTTCTAAAGTTTAAAGAGTTTTCAAAAAGTTAAAGAATAGCTAAAGTTTCAAGTTGAGCCAAGAAAAGTAAATTGAGATTTATTATTGCTTGAGTATGCATGTTTTGAGTTATACATGTTCTTAGTTTTCTTTCAAGCATATAAGTATCTCATATGATTTCCATATTGATCAAGAAGCATGTTTGCACATTTCGAGATTTTGTGAGCTAGATAGTACTTACTAAGCTTTTTGCTTACTAGTTGCATTTCCTCTTACTGCAGATAAAGGTAAAGGCAAGCAATTCTGAAGGAAGGCGACGAGGCGGTGCTGAGTAAAGTGTGTGTGGTGGCTGATTTTGGAGAGATCTTTGAGACGAGACAATTTAGTTATTTGAATTACAATGTTATAGTTTATTCAAATTTCAAGTTCTTGCTTTATGGAGTTTAGCGAACATTTAAGTTTTGGATAGTTTTACATGCTCAATTTCTTAGAGTAAAGATTCCATGTCATTTCATTTAGCATACATATCCTTATGATTGCATTGGATGAGTAGAAGTGTGAGTAGTTGGAAATATTGATACTTTGTTAGAGAAATAGATGCATGTGCCAAGATAGTATTAATTTCTCTTTGAATCAAGTTTTTATTGCTTAAATATGTTTAGAAAAGTTGCATTCACATTTCATAATGCTTTAGCAAGATTATAGAACATGTATTTGGTGTTATGAATGCATAGGAGTCAAGATTGGTACAAACTCTATTGTTAAAGTTCATATAAACTTGAATAGCTCATTTTCTTCCGCAAAAGTCCAATTTCAAGTTTATGGATTCATTTTGATTGGCTAAATTGTTAGAAAACTGGCATAGAGTATAGAAATGGTGTCATGATTCTATATGGCTCGAAAGTATAGGTTTGGTGGAGTTTTGAAGCAAGTGCCGAAACCTGAAAATTCAGATTTCAGGCCTATCAGTCGACTGATACAGTATCAGTCGACTGATACCCGAAAGCTGAGTTGGGCGAGGCAGGTTTCAATAAGTATCATTTTACGAGTTTTTGAGAAAGGAAGTGTGACATGGTATCATGCATGACTACTTAAGTTAGAATATCATTCTTAGATGAATTTAAAAAAAAAAAAAAAGATTTCCGCATTTCTTTTAGTCGTGCATTAGAGTCGAGAAGTAGACAAAAGTAACGATCCGTCTAAGGCAGGAGAAGGCGGGTCGCTACAGGTGGTATCAGAGCAGTTCCCATTCTCCAGCATCACACACACATCAGCATCAACCTTGCCGTCTTCAAGTAAGAAAGCTTTAAGTTTCAGTTTTTCTATTGCTCCTTTACTTAATTGCAGTATAGAGAAATGCTTAAGTACTTACTCATATGTGCATAGAACAAGGAAGCATGTTTAATACCTTAGTATCACGGAATCATGTTTAATCCCTAGAATGGATATTAGAGAAATGCTTAAGTACTTACTTGATTTGCCCAAAAGTAAGTTTTGGGATTATGGCACGCAAGGTGCTTGATAAAAGTTTTGAGTAAGACCAAGGTCTTACTAAGCCCTAGAACGAGTTCTAGGACTAAGAAATGAGATAAGAATCAAGACCAAGGTCTTGTTATATCCTAAAGCAAGTTTGGGAACATTACCATTAAGTGTTAAGTTATACATTTGAGGACGTCCTAGAAAGGCCCAAAACGAGGAGCAAGCTCCTAGAGGGCAAGAGGCAACAGAGTCAGTACCCCCACCAAATCTCTTAGACGTGGTGGCTCAGTTACAGAGACAGTTAGCAGAACAACAGCAAGTTATTGCCACTAGGATGGCTAACTAGCAGGTCGTTATTATTACCTCGCCGGTGGCGAATGTAGTGGCACCAGTTGTGATCGAAGACCCATCGATTACATCTGTAGTCCGGCAAGGGGGGTAAGGCAAGAAGCGTACCTCATTCAGTAGAAGAAACTGAAGCCAGGGAACTTCCCAGGCACAAGCAAACCATGGGATGCTTAAGCATGGTTCAAAACGTTGGAAAGAATAGTAGGGCTACTGGACTGGCATGAGGTAGAGAAGATAAAGTGTGCATCTTTCTGCCTTACGGGAGATGCTAGAATATAGTGGAAGAGAGTCAAGGCCAAGAGAAATGTCAGCCAGATGACATGGGCCGACTTCGAGACTGAGTTCTTCGAAGAATACTTTCACATGCAAGTAACCAACAAGCATTATGATGAATTCACGGAGTTCAGACAAGGAGAACTATCCGTGGATGAAGCAGTGAAGATGTTTAAGCGGTTAGCTCATCTGTGCCCAGAGCTAGTTAGCACAGAAAAAGAGATAGTTAGGCTAATGCTCAAGATGTTAAGGCCTGAGATAGCGTTAAAGAGGGCTAACAGCGTTAAGAGGCCACAAACCTCCGAAGAACTAATAAGTGGTGCTTTGATCACTGAGCACTACTTAAACAGTATAAAGGCCACCAGAAAGGTTGGACGATGAAGTTCTTAACAACCTTACCGTCAGGGGAAGTAATGGCCTCTACTCAGAGGCTAAGGGCAGTACCAATCTGGATTTCCAACCGAGAGCTCTATAGTGACTTGATAGTCCTTGAGATGAAGGAGTATGATGTTATGTTAGGGATGGATTTCTTCAGTAAGTACAGCGCTTCAGTGGACTGCCGTAGAAGGAAGGTGGTTTTCAGCCCAGAAGGAGAACCACCATTCGAGTTTCAAGGAGCCCCAAAGAGGAAGACTCAGAAATTCCTCTCAGCCTTGGCAGCCCACCAGATGCTAGAACAAGGGTGTGCTGGTTTTCTTGCACACGTAGTGGACTCAGAAGCAAAGAAAGAACTCAAGCAGGAGGATGTACGGGTAGTCTGCGAATATCCAGAAGTGTTTCCAGAAGAACTACCTGGACTACCGCCCAACAAGGAGGTGGAATTTGAGATTGAGCTGGTGCCAGGTACCGGTCCGGTCTCAAAAGCCCCATATCGTATGTCTCCTGCAGAGCTGAAAGAATTACAAGAGCAACTCCAGGAGTTACTAGACAAAGGCTTCATCCGCCCGAGTCATTCACCCTGGGGAGCTCCTGTACTTTTCGTCAAGAAGAAGGATGGGTCTATGCGTCTGTGCATAGACTACAGAGCTCTGAATAAGGTAACCATCAAGAACAAGTACCCCCTTCCTAGAATCGATGATTTATTTTATCAACTCAAAGGGGCTACAGTGTTCTCGAAGATAGATCTGCGTTCTGGGTATCATCAGCTGAAGGTTAAAGAAAGTGACATTCCCAGGACGGCCTTCAGGACAAGATACGGCCACTACGAATTTGTAGTAATGCCTTTTGGAGTAACCAATGCTCCAGCAGTCTTCATGGAGCTGATGAACCACATCTTCAGAGAGTATCTCGATAAATTCGTCATTGTATTTATTGATGATATTCTCATATACTCACAGACTCCAGAGGACCATGCTACACACTTGAGGATAGTGCTGCAGATCCTTCAGCAGGAGAGGCTCTATGCAAAATTCTCAAAGTGTGAGTTTTGGCTAGATCAGGTGACCTTCCTAGGTCACATTGTATCCAAAGAAGGCATTCAAGTTGATCCAGCCAAGATAGAAGCAGTCAGCAACTGGTGTAGACCCAAGAATGCCAGTGAGATCAGAAGCTTCTTAGGCCTGGCAGGATATTACAGAAAATTTGTGGAGGACTTTTCCAGGATAGCCTCTCCACTCACAGCCTTGACCAGAAAGAACAAGAAGTTTGAATGGTCAGATAAATGCGAGCACAGTTTTCTAGAGCTGAAGAAGAGACTGACCAGTGCTCCCATCTTGACTGTTCCAGAGAGTGACAAGGCCTTTGACATCTACAGTGATGCATCCAAGATGGGCCTTGGAGCTGTCCTCATGCAAGATGGTAAAGTAATAGCATACGCCTCCAGACAGCTCAAGGACTATGAGAAGAATTACCCTACCCACGACCTTGAGCTAGCAGCTGTGGTTTTCGCACTGAAGCTCTGGAGACACTACCTGTATGGAGTGCAGTGCAGAATCTTCACAGACCATCAAAGTTTGAAGTACTTCTTCACTCAGAAGGACCTGAATATGAGGCAGCGCAGGTGGCTAGAGTTGGTCAAAGATTATGACTGTGAAATCCTCTACCACCCAGGTAAAGCTAATAAAGTGGCAGATGCACTGAGCAGAAAATCCTGTGCAGCACTGATGTCCCTATCATCACTGTCTCTACCACTTCAGAAAGAAATAAAGGATTTTGGAGTCGAGGTAATAATTGGGCAACTTTCTGCATTGACTCTAGAGTCAACCCTGCTTGTGGATATACAAAGAAAGCAAAGTCAAGACCCAGAGATCCAGAAGATCAAGCAGGGGATCCAAGAGGCAGAAAATTCAGAGTTTCGAGTATCAGATAGTGGCATCCTCTATCTTGGAGACCGCCTTTGCGTCCCCAATGATGAGGAACTAAGAAAGAATATTTTAGAAGAAGCCCACAGTACCCCGTACTCTATGCATCCTGGTTCTACCAAGATGTACCAAGATTTAAAGAAAGGTTCTGGTGGTCTGGACTCAAGCGAGACGTGGCCAGATATATCAGTACCTGCTTGACCTGCCAGAGAGTCAAAGCAGAACACCAGAGACCAGGAGGAGTTCTACAGCCACTTCCCATTCCAGAGTGGAAGTGGGAAGAAATATCCATGGATTTTATCACAGGCCTCCCAAGGACCACCCATGGACACGATGCAATATGGGTGATAGTGGATAGATTGACCAAGTCTGCCCACTTCCTAGCCATCAAGTTATCGCATTCGGTAGAGCAGTTAGCACAGCTGTACGTGAAAGAAGTGATCAGGCTTCACGGAGTTCCGAAGTCGATCGTTTCTGACAGAGATGGGCGGTTCACCTCCCATTTTTGGAGGTGTGTTCAGGACGCCCTAGGCACCAGACTTCAGTTCAGCACAGCTTTCCATCCCCAGACAGATGGACAAACAGAGAGAGTAAATCAGATTTTAGAAGACATGCTCAGGGCTTGTGCATTGGACTTTAAAGGTAGTTGGTGCAAATTTCTGTGCTTAGCTGAGTTTGCCTACAACAATAGCTATCAGGCCACCATCAGGATGGCACCTTATGAGGCATTATATGGCAGGAAATGTAGATCACCCATATGTTGGCAAGAAGCTGGTGAGAAGAAAGAGATGGAGTCAGGATTAGGCAGCCAGACTGAGCTTATAGATGAGACCGCTCAGGCTATCCAGACGATCCGCCAGAGGATTGAGACTGCCCAGAGTAGACAGAAAAGTTATGCTGACACACGCCGTAGGCCACTTGAATTCCAAGTTGGAGATTCAGTATTTCTCAAGGTCGCTCCCATGAAGGGAGTGGTGAGATTTGGCAAGAAGGGCAAGCTGAGTCCTCGCTACATAGGACCCTACAAGATTATAAAGAGAGTTGGGAAAGTAGCCTATGAGCTGGACTTGCCAGAGGATATGTCAGCTATCCACAGTACCTTTCATGTCTCTATGCTAAAGAAGTGTATTCACGACCCTAGCCAAGTGATTCAGCCTCAGTCAGTACAGATCCAAGAAGATCTTAGTTATGAGAGCAGACCGACACAGATAGTGGACAAAGCAGTTAAAAGATTAAGAAACAAAGAAGTGCCACTAGTGAAGGTCATCTGGCAGAATCAACAGCATGAAGAGGCTACTTGGGAACGTGAGGACAGCATGAGAGAGAGATATCCAGAATTATTCTAAGTTCGAGGACGAACTTTTCATAAGGTATGGGGGATTGTAACGCCCCAAAATTCCCATTTTTAGTTCTTAAAGTCCTTAGAATTATTTAAAAATGGTTTAGAAATATTCTAGATATTTTTAGGGATTTTTAGAATATTTTTATGGAATTTTCCGAGTTCGTTTAGTATATAAAAAAAAAGAAAAACGTTTAAGGGCAGCCGGGGGTTCGAACCCGCGACCAGCAGGAGACCAGGCAAGCGCGCGACCAGCCAGGCTAGGGTATCAAGCACAGCAAAGGGTGGAGAGAAATATATTTAAGGTGTAGTTAGGTCGATCCGCCCCATAAGTATAAATAGATAAGTTAAGAGAGGAAATTAGAATTTTGGGTTTCTCTTCCTCACCCTAGCCGCGCGAAGCAGCCTCTCCCTCTCACGCACGCACGCCCAAGCCCTTCTCCTCTCTTCCAAGGGGCGCCGGCCAAGGAGGGATCAAAGAAAGCGGAGCGTTGTATTCATCTCGACGAGGAGAACGCGTAGGCGCGAAGAATTCTCCGAGATTTCAAGTTTCTCCCGAGTCCTAGACGTCAATCTTGGTTGTAAGTCCAAGATATCAATGTAAGTACTGCTCACCTGTAGTAAGAGGCGGTTTTTTCACAAGAATTTCCCTTAAAAGTTTTTAAAAGAGATATTTAATTCTTGTTAAGATTTTTGCATGTGATCTTAGTTCATTATATGTTTATATATTTTATTGAGTGCCCTATATGAGATTAGGGTCCAAGAAAAGCTATGAGAAAAGAAAAGAGAAGATAAAGAAAAGAAAAGAAAAGGCCAAGGCCTTAAGAAATCCCCAAAAGTCAAGACTTAGGGATTTTAGCACGCAAGGTGCTCGAGAAAATGCCAAGGCATTTACAGATAAGAAAGAAAGGAAAGAAAAGTGATTTTATTTTCTAAGGCCAGTACCCGGCGTCCAAGGACGTCGTTAAAGAAATCCAGGTGTCCAATTCCAAGGTCTTAGCCCTGATAGACCAAGGTATGCTCTATTAGGATTGGTGGCTCGCTACCCCAACCTTTTAGGGAACGCGCATGAGATGGTACTTACGTCTTCAGTGGATCCAAGTGATTATTATTTTCAAGTATATGCTTTAGCAAAGTTTCTAAAGTTTAAAGAGTTTTCAAAAAGTTAAAGAATAGCTAAAGTTTCAAGTTGAGCCAAGAAAAGTAAATTGAGATTTATTATTGCTTGAGTATGCATGTTTTGAGTTATACATGTTCTTAGTTTTCTTTCAAGCATATAAGTATCTCATATGATTTCCATATTGATCAAGAAGCATGTTTGCACATTTCGAGATTTTGTGAGCTAGATAGTACTTACTAAGCTTTTTGCTTACTAGTTGCATTTCCTCTTACTGTAGATAAAGGTAAAGGCAAGCAATTCTGAAGGAAGGCGACGAGGCGGTGCTGAGTAAAGTGTGTGTGGTGGCTGATTTTAGAGAGATCTTTGAGACGAGACAATTTAGTTATTTGGGTTACAATGTTATAGTTTATTCAAATTTAAAGTTCTTGCTTTATGGAGTTTAGCGAACATTTAAGTTTTGGATAGTTTTACATGCTCAATTTCTTAGAGTAAAGATTCTATGTCATTTCATTTAGCATACATATCCTTATGATTGCATTGGATGAGTAGAAGTGTGAGTAGTTGGAAATATTGATACTTTGTTAGAGAAATAGATGCATGTGCCAAGATAGTATTAATTTCTCTTTGAATCAAGTTTTTATTGCTTAATTATGTCTAGAAAAGTTGCATTCACATTTCATAATGCTTTAGCAAGATTATAGAACATGTATTTGGTGTTATGAATGCATAGGAGTCAAGATTGGTACAAACTCTATTGTTAAAGTTCATATAAACTTGAATAGCTCATTTTCTTCCGCAAAAGTCCAAATTTCATGTTTATGGATTCATTTTGATTGACTAAATTGCTTAGAAAACTGGCATAGAGTATAGAAATGGTGTCATGATTCTATATGGCTCGAAAGTATAGGTTTGGTGGAGTTTTGAAGCAAGTGCCGAAACCTGAGAATTCAGATTTCAGGCCTATCAGTCGACTGATACAGTATCAGTCGACTGATACCCGAAAGCTGAGTTGGGCGAGGCAGGTTTCAATAAGTATCATTTTACGAGTTTTTGAGAAAGGAAGTGTGACATGGTATCATGCATGACTACTTAAGTTAGAATATCATTTTTAGATGAATTTAAAAAAAAAAAAAGATTTCCGCATTTCTTTTAGTCGTGCATTAGAGTCGAGAAGTAGACAAAAGTAACGATCCGTCTAAGGCAGGAGAAGGCGGGTCGCTACAAAACCTCCCCCTTTTCATCCCTTATCTATAGATAGATATATTTATATGAAAATTTTCTGATGCCCATAATAGCAAGATAGCGTCATTTCATATGAGCAATATCAAGTTATGAATTGAAAACTCATATAAGCAATATCAAAGCATAAATAGACAGTTTCATATAAACCCATACTAAAGCATAAAACAAAAGTGTCACAAGGGTCATAGCCCCGAAGTTTTCAAATATTATAATATCAAATTAAGTGTTTGAGAGATAAAATAAAAAAATAACCCCAAGCTACACACTCTCAACACTAGCACCACTAAATCAACCTAAACTACATGTCATCGCCTGGAGGAGGAGGAGGAGGAGGGGCCTGATACATGAGGTTCCATTGCTGCATCATCTCATACATCTCATCCTGGTGCTGCTGGAACCTCCGAAAGTCGCCTCTGAGACCCTCCTGGTGCTGCTAAAACGCCTGAAGGTCCTCCCTAAGACCATGTACGTTTGACTGTAGTAGGGAGAACTGCTCCTGTGTAACCCCAGCAGTAGCAGCAGCAGGCGCAGCCTCCTCATCATCATCTGAACTGGAAGAAGCAGGATGCTGTTGCCAAGCCATCTCCCCTTGCTAACTCTCAATCCCAGCCAAAGAGAGCTACCTAGAGCCGATCTAGTCATAATCCTTGGACAAATTATGCATCTGACCTCTGGTGGTGCTAATGCCTCTAGACTTGAAAAATTCGGTCAAAATGTGACAGAATGACATGTAGATTTTTCCCTTGATATCATGTGAAAAATGAAGAATGGATGCAAATATATGCAAGGCGATGTCAATATCTAACCTTCTCTCCATTGCATCATCATCACCAAGTGAGGCAGTTGAATCTTCGACCTTCCCTTGGTGGTAATCGGTAAAATGCAATCTATGACAACTTTATATAATACATTGCTGACTGGACTCATGCGCCTAGCTTTAAAGATGCACTGTAGATGAGGTCAAGGTCTTTTAAAATAATGACGATGGATTTGGTCCAGGGATACATTAGAAAGGGTAAAAGGCTCGATGACTTTTGGAAAACATGTAAATGCATTATTGGAAATCCTACACCCTAAAAATGCTCCAAATACTGCAGATGAAAAGGGGATGGTAACTCCTGCTACCATGGACTCATTGTTAGTAAGAGCCCTAGAGCCAATTATGTGATGATTGACTAGGGACATTTTGTATCATATTCTATCATTAATAAAGGCATGGTTATTATACTTACTTTGTATTTGTGCCAAATAACTAAGTATAATATGTTGGTGCAGAATGCACCAAAGTCAAACCTGTGTTTTGATAATGGCAACATAGGTCAAAAGTTAAGTCTTTCTTGTTTTCTAACAAGTTAATCTAGTGTGCAGGAAAAGCCCTAGCGAAGGACTGCTAGGCACTGGCGAAGGAATGCCAGGAAAATAAGCCCTAGCGAAGGACCGCTAGGCACTGGCGAAGGAATGCCAGAGTCAAAAGCCCTAGCAAAGGACTGCTAGGCGCCAGGCGAAGGACAGTCTGGGACTGAAGCCCTAGCGAAGGAATGCTAGGCACCGAGCGAAGGGTAGCTCGGTATCCAAGACCTGACAAAGGACCGTCAGGCAAAAATCCAACCAAAGGAACGGTTGGCATCAGGTAAATTCTCCCGAGAGGAGTAGGTGAGGACGCGTTCCCCGTCGAGGGAACAATAGGCGTCGGTTCGACCTAGGGCTCCATTTTGGAGACCAAAGTCAGAACCAAGACAGCTAAGGTTGTATAAAATAATAATATAATTGCTATTTGGACTAACCCTGGATGCAGGATCGAAGGACTGAGTATCTGCAGCTCAGAGAGCCTTAAAGGAGTGAGGCAGAAGCTAAGCAGGGCGCCCCGGATGATCCGGGCGCCCCCAAGGTCAACCCAAGTCTGCAAGAAGTGAAAACACACCTCAACGCGCCTCGACAGCTACATTCGGGGCGCCCCGGATGTTCCGGCGCCCCGCCTGTCGCGGGCGCCCCGCCTGTCGCGGGCGACCCGCCTGTCACGGGCGCCCCGCGTGTCGCGAGCGCCCCCACTGCCAGCTGCCGAAGCTCGCCCTTGCGAAGCCGAGAAGATAAAGCTTTGACCGGTCAATGCGAGCGCCCCGAGCGCTCCGGGCGCCCCGGTCAAAGCGGATCCAGAGGATCAGACGCGACCGAGAGCTCTGCGGATCAGAGGCCACGTGGGGGCGCCCCCGACGTCCCGGGCGCCCCCTGGCCCTATATAAAGGGCCCTCGACCAAGGCTTCAAAGCAACTGTTCTCTCAACGCCCCAAAGATCTTCTACGCTCGTGCCTTGCTCCGGAAACACTCCAACTTGAGCCGACGACGTCCCGCTGCCCCGAATGAGTCAATCCACTCCGGACGTCGGTAACGAAGATCGAATTTTTTATTATTATTGTTAGTGCACTTACTTGTAATAAATTATTGTAAACTGATTTGCGCGTATATAGAATTGCCCAAAGTAAACGGTCAACGACCGTGGGCCTTGGAGTAGGAGTCGACACAGGCTCCGAACCAAGTAAATCGACTGTGTCTTTGTGCTGTGATTGTTTTATTTTATTTCCGCTGCGTACATGCTCTTTACGAAAATCCGAACGATTTCCGATATTCACCCCCCTCTATTGGTTTTCTCGATCCAACAAGTGGTATCAGAGCGGGGAAGTTCAAACTTGGTGCAACCACCAGTTTGAAATTTTTTTCGGATTTTTTTTTTCTATTTTTTTCTGACGAATTTTTCGTTAAATATTTTATTCGATTTTTTTTGTTAAGCGAGGTTGGTGCAACACCCCTCGTTATTTAATTTATCCAGCACTACTAATCCAAGACCTAGTCTTGGAAAATTCGTTTTTCTTTTAGTTTTCTATTTCAGATGGTCATGCAAGAGGGATTTAGCACCGCAAGACCTCCACTCTTCAGTGGAGAAGATTTTTCCTATTGGAAAAGTCGTATGGAGGTCCACCTGAAAACTCAGGTGGACATGTGGATTATCATCCAGTCCGGACTGGAGATACCCAAGAATGCTGATGGACTTCCTCAAAGCTACTCCGAATGGGACAACTCCCTAAAACGCAAGATAGAAGCCGACGTAAAAGCTACTCAAACTCTTCAATGCGGATTGACGAAAGAAGAGCTGAACCGCGTGGGCCCCTTCAACAGTGCGAAGGAGCTCTGGGCAAAATTGATCGAGCTGCACGAGGGAACGTCAGATACCAGGATCAGCAAAAGGGATCTGCTCCTGAACAAGTTGTACACCATCAAGATGGCCGACAACGAATTAGCAGCCCAACTCCACGCACGAATCCAAGAGTTAATGAACGGTCTTCACACAATAGGTCACAAGGTTGAAAACCGTGACTTAATAAGGTATGCTCTAAACGCCTTCCCTAGAAACACCTTGTGGGCATCTATGGTAGATGCGTACAAGGTCTCTAGGGATCTTTCAAAAATAAAATTAGATGAATTGTTTTCCGAACTTAAACTGCACGAACAAACTAACACCAATATGGTCGAGAAAGGTATTGCTTTTCTTGCAGGTAAGACTAGAAGGACAACAAAGAAGAAGCCTGAACCCGTACCTGAGTCTAACTCAAACTCAGACTCAGAAGAAGAAGATGGAGATCAAACTAAGCTGGTTCGGCTCGCTCGAAGCTACTACAAGGAGCTGAAGAACCGAACCAACAAACGGAAAACTGGCCGAAGAAAGGACGAACCAGCTGAACCCGCAAACAAGCCCAATGTAACCTGCTACGAGTGCAAGAAAAAGGGCCACTACAAGTCAGAGTGCCCTAACCTAAAGGAGACAAAAAGGACGAGAAGAAAGAAGGCACTCCAAGCAACCTGGGACGAGTCTTCCTCAGAAGAAGAAGAAGAGGCTCCCCAGTCCAACCTCCTAGCTCTGACTGCCTCAGAAGAAGTCGGAACCGAATCAGAAACAGAACAGGAGGACGGCGAGCTGACCTTCACAGAAGACGGAGAAATTAAGGTAACAGGTTTTAATAGATCGCAATTAAGTGAATTAATTTCTTTTCTTTCTCGAGATTTAGCAAAAGCCAAACTCCGAGTCGAGTCCCTCCGACAGGAAGTAAAACTCCTGAAAGAGGGAGCTGACTCTAAACCCTTAACCGAGAAGGTTCAAGAAGGAACTCCTATTCAAGTTGAAAAACTTGAAAAGGAAAACTCCTCCCTGAAAACTCAGGTTAAGGATCTTAGATCAGCATTAGAACGATTTACATCTGGTTCTAAGGGTCCTGACATGATCCTTGGAAAACAGAAATCAGTTCTAAATCGATCCGGATTGGGCTATAGAACCAAATCCCGGCAAAGATCTTACTTTGCTGTACTGAATCAGTCCAGAGGTAAAATTCAGGCATGGGTACCTAAACTATACCTGAACAAACCAACTGGATCAAATCAGTATTGGATCCCCAGGGACAAGATTCACATCTTGCCTAACCATCACCGTGGCTTTAGTCTAGGGGGAGCCAAACTGAAAACTATATTCATTATTAGTTAAAATTATTATTCTTGAATTCAATTGCTTGATTGATTGTTTATTTAATTTCTGCAATTTGTCATGCTTAGACTTAGGCTAGTTTAAGGACCAAACAAACTTAACTGAAACTTGACAACATAGTATTGGGTGGAGGTGAGATGATAGTACGTTAGGGAAGCCAATTTGGTGGAACTAGCCGAAGCTACCGATCCAAAACCCAAACTAGTTAGACCAGAAATTTTTCAAAGAATTCTTTTTGAAAATGAAATTTCATTAAAAGGCTTTGTCAAGGAAAGGGTGGATGATCCCATAAGGCTACAGCCAAAGAAGGCTAGTGCCTCGCCAAGACCTGAAAGCCAATTTTTGAAATTCAAATTCAAATTAATTTTTGTCAAATTCGAATCTAATACAAAATTTCAGCTAAGTGTAGATTTGAACATCTTTTGAAAAATTCCAAAATTAATTAAGTAAGTTTTCAAAATTTAATTGTTTTCAAAAATAATTAAGTTTTCAAAATTTAATTGTTTTCAAAATTAATCAAAATTTTCAAAATAATCTTAACTATCAAAACCTGTCTCACGAAAATCATAAGGCTAACGTGATTGAAAACCCTAGACTGGGTGAGACAGTAGGATTAAGACTCAATTGGAAATTCTTTTAATACCTATGAGATAATCTTGTATTTGTCGAACCATGGTCAACATATTCAAACCATGGTCAAGATAGTCAAACCACGGTCAAACCACAGTCAAAACGGTCAAATCAATTCAAACCATGGTCAAACCAATTAAACCATGGTTAAAAGTAGACAAGACTAAAAATTTGTCTTTACCTACCCTATTCCGGGCGCCCGGAACCACGCGGGCGCCCGGAACCACGCGGGCGCCCCCTACCCCACCTTTTCTTACTCCCTAGGCAAAAAGCTGATTTTGCTTTTGACCAGGGCGCCCGGAACCACGCGGGCGCCCCCATCACCTCCAATGCAGCAAAAGCTGCAAAAGCTCTCTGTTGAGGGCGCCCGGGCTGTCCCGGGCGCCCCCAGCAGCCAAAAGCTTCTGCCTTTGGCAGCAGTTACTGACCGGGGCGCCCGGAAGCTCCCGGGCGCCCCCATGGGTTTGCCTATAAAAGGCACCCGAACCTCCTTCATTTTCCACACCAAAATCAACCTTCTTCTCCACTTCTTACTCTTCAAGAAGACCTTGCAAGTCCTCTTCCTCAATCATGCCTCCCCGAGCCGTCCGGTATGATTATTAATTATCTTTATTGCATTTAAAGTTATTTCATGCAATATCTTTATTTCTTTAACTCCCTTAACTTAGAAGACGCCGACCGAACCCGGCCAACCCCGGTGCCGAACCTAGTCCGGACCCTAGATTTCCTAACCTAGAGTTATGTAATAGGTTTGCATAAACAATCTACAAGCCTATTAAAACGAGTTATCTTAATAGGCACTTTTTTACCCAATCATGCCCTGTCGCCATGAACATCATCAACTTCTATCAATTGGACAATCTTGTCTTCTGCACGCATACCATTAATGAATCTTTATGCGCAGAATTTTATAATAATATAATTCGACAAGATAATCTTATGTTTCACACCACTGTCCAAGGGATTCCTTTGACTATAACCCCAACTTTGCTGAACCGATTCCTAGGATTGCGACCCTCTCAGTCCACATTCTGCTGTTATCCTCCTAGGAACCCCCCATTTGATCCTCCCTACTCAGAAATTACCCTAGATACCATTCACTCCTATTTCTATAGGGCCGACCTCCCCGCAAACAGACGCTTCCAAGCTGTTGAACTTCAGGCCCAGAACTATGCCTTGTATAGAGTTCTGGTCCGCTATATCCTACCACTCTCCACCAGAGACCTAGGGACTATGCGACCCTTTCATGCTTTCCTTCTTTATGCCCTAATCCATCACCTTGACCTAGACATTAGACTCCTTATGTTTCATACCATTCTGCATGCGTCCAGTGTCATGACCCAGGGACGAGTACGGACACCATATTGCCACATCATCACATCTCTCCTTCATCACCACGGTCGTGACATTACCGTTGGTGAAATTACCGCTATGACTGACTTTGACGAAATAGGATTTAGGAACTTTTCATTAGCGGGTCTAGAGGTATCGGCCACTGGGGTTCTTAGTTGGAGACGACAGCAGGCCGGAGCACCAGTCGACTCAGACGAGGAGGTTGAAGTCGACGTTGGAGACATAGCTGCAGCAGCCCGAGTACACATCGACGAGCCCGCTCCACTGACACTCTACCAGAGAGTGATGCATTTAGACACAAAGGTTCAGAGTCTCCGAGAGGAGGTCGAAGCCTACCACCTAGAGGAGATGGAAGCTCGTTGTGCCGATCGAGAAGTGGCTGACGCACGATACATAGAGATGATGGCACGATTCGATGCATGGCAGCCTGGCCCGTCTGATCATCCCGGTCCTTCGTCTTAGACTCACTTAGCATTGTACCTATTTGACTGCCCCTACTCAGTAGGGTTGACTGTTTGACTGTATTTGAACCTTGATTACCTGCTTTATTTTCTGTTGACCAGTTTATGAGTACTTGTTCTGTTTGCAGTTAGGATTGTGCTCTGTAGAATAGATTAACTTTATTTTTTTCTCTACTTGATTTAAAAAAAATTTTCAAAAAATTGAATTTGAAAAACTGTTTTACTTAATTTCAAAATCAGTTTTCATTTTTCGACTTAGTCTTATTTTTATTTCAAAACTACCCCCTTTAAAAATTAGGGTTTTTTTCGAAAATGGACTTAGCCTAGGCCCTAACCCTAGAACTGCATGCACCTATAGACTTAGAAGCCAGCATCTCACAAGCACCTTAGGGTACTTTTGATTGATAACCTAGAAAGGGTTGAGATGCTTAGGTCTTTGCCTTAATTCAAGATGCTTTAAGTCAGTGCATCTGCAGTAATTGGGGCACTAAATACAATTTACATAGCAATCAAGTTAAGTGTCAAGTTTAGAAAATCTAACTTGAACAGAAACACTTAACTTGACTAACCCTAGCAAAAACTACTGTTTCTAACAGTTAGTAAGTAGCTAATTGGGTTAGACAGGTCCCTACAAGAGAAAATTGACTGATTTAATTTACGTCTAATTATGAATTGATTCAGTACAGCAAAATCTTATTTATTTCCTTTATGCAATCACATTTCTGCTATACTTATCTTATTTTGATATATGGAAAAGGGGGAGAGATAGGAAAGGAAAGAGAAAATTTTACTTATCACTAAAGTTTTTCCTTTATTTCAAAAATTTACCTATCATTCAAAAGCTAACTTTTTGAAGATTTACTAAAGTACTTAAGTTCTTAAGAGCTTTCAAAATTCTGCCTAAGTACTCTAGTTTCTTAAGTTCTTAAAGCTTTCAAAATTCTGCCTGAGTACTCTAACTTCAAAATTTTTACTCAAGTTTTCAAAATTTTACTAAGTACTTTAGCCTTTCAAAAGTTTCTTACTTAGGCCTAATGTCAAAAATTTTTTAAGTACTCTAAAGCTTAAGTTTTTCAAAACCGTAACTCTTACTTAAGCTAACATTTTCAAAACTCTTGAGTACTTTAAAACTTAAAACTTTAAATTTTTTTTAAGTACTCTAATTATGCTTTAAAAACTCTCCTATGTACTTTTAACATAAGTTAGTGAAAGATTTTCAAGACCTGAAACTTAAGTCTTCAAGTACAAGTTTTTTACCCCACGAATTTTTGAAAAATCTAGGGGGAGATTCCTTCCAGGGGGAGGGAACAAAAGCTAAACCTTTTTCATGTTTTGCTTAGACTTAACTTTTTGAACTAGGGTTGCCATAAATCAAAAAGGGGGAGATTGTTGGTGCAGAATGCACCAAAGTCAAACCTGTGTTTTGATAATGGCAACATAGGTCAAAAGTTAAGTCTTTCTTATTTTCTAACAAGTTAATCTAGTGTGCAGGAAAAGCCCTAGCGAAGGACTGCTAGGCACTGGCGAAGGAATGCCAGGAAAATAAGCCCTAGCGAAGGACCGCTAGGCACTGGCGAAGGAATGCCAGAGTCAAAAGCCCTAGCAAAGGACTGCTAGGCGCCAGGCGAAGGACAGTCTGGGACTGAAGCCCTAGCGAAGGAATGCTAGGCACCGAGCGAAGGGCAGCTCGGTATCCAAGACCTGACAAAGGACCATCAGGCAAAAGTCCAACCAAAGGAACGGTTGGCATCAGGTAAATTCTCCCGAGAGGAGTAGGTGAGGACGCGTTCCCCATCGAGGGAACAGTAGGCGTCAGTTCGACCTAGGGCTCCTTTTTGGAGACCAAAGTCAGAACCAAGACAGCTAAGGCTGTATAAAATAATAATATAATTGCTATTTGGACTAACCCTGGATGTAGGATCGAAGGACTGAGTATCTGCAGCTCAGAGAGCCTCAAAGGAGTGAGGCAGAAGCTGAGCAGGGCGCCCCGGATGATCCGGGCGCCCCCAAGGTCAACCCAAGTCTGCAAGAAGTGAAAACACACCTCAACGCACCTCGACAGCTACATTCGGGGCGCCCCGGATGTTCCGGGCACCCCGCCTGTCGCGGGCGCCCCGCCTGTCGCGGGCGCCCCGCCTGTCGCGGGCGCCCCGCCTGTCGCGGGCGCCCCGCCTGTCGCGGGCGCCCCGCCTGTCGCGGGCGCCCCCACTGCCAGCTGCCGAAGCTCGCCCTTGCGAAGTCGAGAAGATAAAGCTTTGACCGGTCAATGCGGGCGCCCCGAGCGCTCCGGGCGCCCTGGTCAAAGCGAATCCAGAGGATCAGACGCGACCGAGAGCTCTGCGGATTAGAGGCCACGTGGGTGGCGCCCCCAACGTCCCGGGCGCCCCCTGGCCCTATATAAAGGGCCCTCGACCAAGGCTTCAAAGCAACTGTTCTCTCAACGCCCCCAAAGATCTTTAACGCTCGTGCCTTGCTCCGGAAACACTCCAACTCGAGCCAACGATGTCCCTCTTCCCCGAAAGAGTCAATCCACTCCGGACGTCGGTAACGAAGATCGAATTTTTTATTATTATTGTTAGTGCACTTACTTGTAATAAATTATTGTAAACTGATTTGCGCGTATATAGAATTGCCCAAAGTAAACGGTCAACGACCGTGGGCCTTGGAATAGGAGTCGACACAGGCTCCGAACCAAGTAAATCGACTGTGTCTTTGTGGTGTGATTGTTTTATTTTATTTCCGCTGCGTACGTGCTCTTTACGAAAATCCGAACGATTTCCGATATTCACCCCCCTCTATCGGTTTTCTCGATCCAACATAATAATGTCCTTGGGTAGTAGATTCATATCTACATTATATCGAATGGTTGAATCGATAATGAGATAATGTAGAGAACACTACTCTGAACCATTCCTAGTCAAGTATTAATATTCAATGACAATATTAATGCATGGAGACTAGCATGTAGGTCAACTGATGACTTGAGCTCACAAGTCATGGATATGTGATATCAAGTTGACACATGGGTATACATTGGAGAATGTATACTGAATTGACCCGCCATGAGAAATTTTCATAGATTGCCATATGAGTGTCATAAACTTTCTCATGTGACTATTAGTATGAATAGTCCTTAGACCTGAAGTCACTACGGTTCCCTACATAAGGAGTTATGTACTTTGGTATCGTCAAACGTCACCCGTAATAGGATGGACTATAAAGGCGATCACTGGGTATATAATGAATTATGCGGAGGGATGTGAGTGATGTAGATGGGATCTATCCCTCCCATATGATGGGAGTGATATCTGTGGGCCCCTTGATCAAGTAGGACTACTAAAAGGCATGGCCATGCTCAAATGAGTCAATATGTGATATTGAGCTCATTTGTTTGAGTGAGTCTACTCGGGGATCAAGAAACACAAGATTGATTGAGGATGACACGGTCTATGCCTCATTGGTCAATCTAGATATCAAGGATAGAAGGACAAGGTCATACATTATCATAGTCACGGAGGTTTAGTCGGATCTCGACTTTTCTTGTTACTTGGGTAGCAATGATGCATTGCTAGATGCCACTCATTGCTTATGTGTCTAAAGTGTTTAGGCGCATTGCCAACGTCGCGAGAACCTATTGGGTCACACACTAAGGACATGATGCTTCGGGAGCCCGAGTTGGGAACTCGGAAGATCTGAGCCCGAGTTGGGAACTCGGGAGGTCAGTTAGGGAGCTCGAGTTGGGAACTCGGGAGCGCGGGTCGAGAGCTCGACACTCGGCAGACTGAGCTGGGAGCTCGGTAGACTGGGGGTCGAGGCTCAGCGCTCGGCAGACTGAGTCGGCACTCGGCAAACTGAGCTGGGAGCTCGGCAGACTGAGTCAGGAGCTCAGCACTCGGCAGACTGGGTCGGCACTCGGCAGACTGTGCTGGGAGCTCGGCAGACTGAGTCGGGCCGGAGCTCAACAAACTGGGTCGGGAGCTCGGCACTCGGGAGACTTGGTCGGGAGACCTAGTCGAAAGCCCGAGAGGCCTGGTCAGAATTGCATGTGTAGGAAAGAGAAAGGTCTCTCTTCATTGGATGAAAAGAAGGTGAAGAGTCACATGGAAAGATGTGCTCTTTATTGGCTTTAATGAAGGGAAGTCAAAGAAACAAAAGACTCTTCATATTCATGGGATGAATATAAAAGAGGGACTTTGTCATTTTGAAGTGTAAGTGTGTGCTTTCCTTCTTCCTTTCCTCTCTTCTTCCTCTCCTCCCTTTTTGGCCGAAACCCTATTGTAGGGTTCTTGGTGTTCTGCGAGCTACCTCAAGTTGCTAGCACAACTAAGGTAGTTCTCCCGAAGTTGAGATATTGTGTCCGTGTGGATACGAGTAGAGGCATGGACGCTTGAACGTGCATGAGATCTGGCGCACCTTGGACGAGCGGGATAAGCAAAGGGCACGCTCCAAAGGTATACACTGTAGATAGATCTATTAGATAGATAAACATTGTACGAGTTTTCTTTCGCATGGATCGCTCGAGGGTTCTTGTTTCCGCTGCATTTTATGTTTTTGTGCCGGGAGAACCCAACACTCATAAGTCTCATCGTCAGGACTAATGCATGTGAGATTAGCATAAAATTCTTTGCACATGTCAACGTCGACATAATGCTGACAATAGACTACCTGCTCTAACCCGAAATGGGTGATCATCTCAACAATGTGAGGGGCATTTTCCTGGAAATATGACCGATTAAGATACCTACAGTTCATTAACACAAAATCAGCACTTGCAAATCTTCGTCAGCATTCCTCGGAACTGAATCGTGGTGCCTCAGGATCTGCAGGACACTATTGGGATGGTCCCTCACCCAACCTTCTCTTTTGTACGACTCTAAGATGCAATCTACCCATGCATGTACCAAAAATTACCCCATAAAGAATGAAAACAAAGAAAAACATGTAACATGGGACAAGTTAGTCATGAATCATGAACTAAACATGAAAAATAAACCACACAAGTCGTTACCGTTTTCCCGCACGTTGCATGATGAATGTTGATGAAGATTGACTCAAGGAAGATGCTATTCTTTCCCTAGACCTAGATCTGAGTTGGAGGAATACTAGGAATGTGATTTTCGGCCCTTGGGAAGGCTTAGAGTAGTAGGGGAGGTTGAGGGAGGACAGAACTCGCAGGGGGTGGCACTGAAACCCTAGGTTCGGCCACCCCCCCCCCCCCCGGCGCGGCTGTTCCTTTTAAATTAATCGCAGATCAGTCGACTTGTAACGACCCGGCCCATTTGGCGGTCTCGACCGTCGACCGTGCCGTTACCAATACTAGGTCTTCCCACTCCTGGGCGTAGATTTTTGCCTTCCCAGGATTCGAACTCTAGACCCAGGCTTAAATCTAGTTCTTTGTGAATCCTGAATACCAATTGAGCTATAGCTCAATTGGTATTTAGGATTCACAAAGAACTAGATTTAAGCCTGGGTCTAGAGTTCGAATCCTGGGAAGGCAAAAATCCACGCCCAGGAGTGGGAAGACCTAGTTTTGGTAACGGCACGGTCGACGGTCGACGGTCGAGACCGCCAAATGGGCCGCCAAATGGGCCGGGTCGTTACACGACTGCCCCTGGGTCAGTCGACTGATAAACCATACAGAATGATTAGTTGACTGATTGGGGGTCAGTCAACTGATTCCTTAGAAAGCCTAGTTTCTGAATTGAACTGGACCAGTTGGCTGATTCTGAATCAGTCGACTGGTTACCCTAATTCCAGTTTTTCAGTCCTAATTTCAAATACGCATAATTAATTCTACAAATCTCCAAAAAAAATCTAAAATTTCATGGAGAGATTTGTAACACCTATGTCTACTTGGGAAAAATATGTTTACAAGTAAATCTATTGTCAATCCCAAGTTTGACACGAAATTCAAAACTATCCAATTTGTTCAATTCATCCTTGGTCTAAAGTCCTAGTTTCGATCTCTTCTTGATGTGTCTTCTCATCCTCAATCCCAATGCATCCCTAGCATTGATGTATATGGTATCTAGACATTGAAAATCAATTTTCATGCAATATAGTCTCATTTTCTTCTTTTAATCCATAAAACTCCCTCTTGATGTGCTAAATCCCTAGGATTAAGACTCAAGTGAGTCTTCCAAATCCTTTGGCACGTCTTCAGTCCATCTAGTCTTCTTGGAGAAATCCTCCTGAGATCCATTGGTCATGGATCCAATCTTGACTTCTAGAGCTCTTCCTTGAGCTCTTTCCCTTAGTCACCTCCCTAGGTGACTCATCTATGAAGGCAAGACCACACTGGTGTACCTCCAGTGCTTCTTGACCTACAACTTTAACTCTCTTAACTTTGCATACCTTTTCTTTGGTTAAGTTCTTCTTCTTCCCTTTAAATTGTTTTTCCTTGCCATTTTTGGCCTTCCCTTTGCTATAATCATATGACATCCTTGCATATGACTTTCCACTAACATTTGACCTCATAAGTTGATATCCTAGACTCAATCTATCATTTTCGGGTTCTTGACTTCCCAACATCATGCCTAACCCCTCGGATCCCCCAATGAGTCTATCTAGATTTTTTTCTAATTTGTCAAGTTTTACCCTCAAAGCTTGATTTTTTTCCCTTTCTAGACTCTTCACCTTAGCATCGCCATGTCCATCTTGGACATTCCAAGATCTACCCATTTGTTTAGGCATATATCTATCAATACAAACCAACATGAGCCAATTAAGACATGAACCAATTCCATTGAGTCACTTTGTGTGCAACTTACTTAATCAACTTATTACACACACCTCTTTTATAATTCGGAATCACCCTACCTTGTTCAATTCTTCTATTGATAAACTACATTGAAAGTGTTATAATAGCCTTGACATTAGCTTAAAACTTAGTTATCACTTCTCTCTATTGGTCCATATCATTTTACTCATTATTCTTGTCTACCAAAACATTAAAATTTTTAGTGATGAACATCCATATTTTGAAATTCATTTAAATAGTATTTCATCGTAGATTTTCAATATGTGAAATTGATTTCATTGTAGAATTGTGGCCTAGCATGTTGTGTATTGTCCTTCTGACAATTAAGACAATTAACCATGGCTATACTTAGGAATACTCAAGAGTATAACAATGTCAAATTAGCATGAATTCAAGACCTCTATGGCCATCAAATACTTATAAAATCCTTGATAACTCTATAGGATTCAAATTTGAAAAAAAAATAATATGGACAAACTCATGGAGATCCTAGGAGGAAGATGGTGTATTTAGTATGGATCCAACTTTTAAGGTCGTCAAACACTTTTGGCCAAAATATTTGACAACTAGTTAATTGGAATCACATAAAGTTGATGACATCTAGTCAATTAGCTAATTGAGTACCATAGGGAAAAAAAGTAATTGACAACCATATGTATTAGTATTAGGAAAAATGAAAATTAGTCATTGCTCCGACTAGTAGCCACTAGTAATTTACTTCCCTTCACATAACCTGAAAACGGGCTATAAGAGGCGCCTGAGATGAGCATTATCACCTTACCACCATTAGAAAAAGTGAAAATGGATGAACTCAAGAAAACTCTAGGAGTGCAACTATGCTCATTTGATAAGATTTTGAATTCTCCAAGGTCATCATAAACTTTTGGCAAAAAGTCTTTGAGGGCCAAAGTGGACTCAAAGGCTAGAAAAATGAATATGGACTAACTCAGAGAAATCCTAAGGATACGTTTGGTTCAAGATTATTATACATAACCTTGATTATGTGTTTATCAGATATCATAATCTTGATTATGGGAAATGAAAAATAACTAGATGTTATTTGGTTCAATTTTTAGGTGATCAAATAAAATCTTATATGTTTGATAGCTTTAGAGAAACATTTTATCATATTACCTTTAGTCCAATCCTAAACATGATGATATTATATGTTTATCTAAATTTAAAATAGAAAAAGCATGATGATATTATATGTTTATTCACACCCTCGATTTAAGTATGAAAAATTATATCAGTCGCTAAATCGATGATCTACGATTGTATTTATTTTAATTTTTTAAAATTAAAATATCAATATATATATATATATATAATTATATTATTATTATTATTATTAATGATATATATAAATAAATAACATTGGATAATTTTTTTAAAATTTGTTTAGATATTTTTATTGGGCTTTTGATTAAGTCTATTTAGTTTATCTCAATTATAGCTGATTTAATTTATTAAAATTTTAATTAAAATATTAAAATTAAAAAAATTGTTTTCCTTCCGGCCGCCCTCGCTCGCTACCTATGAAGCTTGTCGTCGACGACCCACCGCTTGTTGCCACCTCTACACTGTTGGAACCCGGATGGCTAGAGAGGGGGGGGTGAATATAGCCAGACACAAACTTCTTTCACTTTAGGTCGCTTTAGGGTTTCTCTGCACTTCACGGTTAGTAGCACGGCAGTGGAAACAATAGAAACAGTGTGCAGAAATGCAGGAAACAAAAACAGACGAAACCAACTAGCAAGATTGCTAACAAGGAGGGTTTACAAGGTTCGGGGATAACTTGCCCCTACTCCTTGGCGTGCCCTTAAGGTGGGCGATCCCTTGATCGTCGGCAGATCAAGCCCCGGTTAACACCGGATAGAAAGCAACCTCCTTCTCGGTGGAGAAACCTCTCCACAGCGTTTCAATTACAGATATAGGTTTAACCACAATGAAACACAAGAAAGATCTTACTTAGCACTTAGCAAAGACAAGAACACAGCAAGCTTCCTCCTGAGCTCCACCCAGCGACGATCTCACGCAAGAACCCTTTCCCCGTGTCTTCTTGCTGTTGGACTCGAAGCTCCTTGTTCCTTCCTCCAAGTGCTCAAGCAAGGGATGGTTGCTTCAAGATTGCAGTAGCTTGCTCAAAGTGATGGAACTTCAGAACACGCAAGCAAGTTGTGGAGAACACAAAGTCGCAGCAAGAACTCAAGCAGAAGAACACTTCTACACAGCTAACTCTTCTCCGCTCCTTTTGTTCCTCCACTAAGCATCAGGTGACACCATCTCTCTGCAGCCTCCAGCTGCTCACCTGCAACCACCAGCTACCTCTGAGCTCCTCTGGACTCCCTGAGCCTCCCTCAGACCAGCCCCAGACAGCAGCTCTAGCCAGCGCCAGTGCCCGTTGCAACCTGAGATGGAAAAATAGACAAACCTGCTCCAAGGAAAGGTCTCCATTGACTCTCCTTGAGTGTTTGAATCTTCCCCTGTCACCTGCAACTTAATCAAAGTGTTAGCACAGCATATCAAGCAGGAAATCATGTATCAGATGTTAAGCGCAGAGAATCGGATACGTTCAGATGCGATCAGAGCGTCTGACAGTGCATTTTGAATTAAAGTGATCGGTCACCGGACCGATCAGAGAGCCTCCTGATCGGTCACCAGACCGATCAGGCTGGATCCAGACCGATCAGGCTCCGTCCTGATCGGTCCCCAACGCTTAATTAGAAATCGCGATTTCTTTTGGACTCTCCTGGATCGATCACCAGACCGATCCCAGGTTGTGGATCGATCACCAGACCGATCCACCCCTTTATCGGGCGATTTCTGATCTTCGCAGTCTAAACCTCCTGATCGGTCCGGTGACCGATCAGGGAGCCTCCTGATCGGTCACCAGACTGATCTGGTCATGACCAGATAGATCAGGCTCCGTCCTGATCGATCATAGAGAGGAACCCGCGACGCTGGATCGTTCTCCACAACGATCTGCATAGTGATCCTGATCGGTCACCAGACCGATCAGGAGCAGATCAGCAAGGGAACTCAACCTCACTGTTTGCTCCCTGATCGGTCACCAGACCGATCAGGAGCCAAGCAATGGGTGAAACGCATACTCCCTGATCGGTCACCAGACCGATCAGTCATCACTGGATCGGTCACCAGACCGATCCACGAAGGAACACCATGCCAACTCCCTGATCGATCACCAGACCGATCCAGGGGCTCCAACCTAGCCCTCCAAGCTAGGGTTTCATCCACCTTAGCCCTCCAAGCTAAGGATTTTTCACCTAACCCTCCAAGTTAGGAATTTGCACCTAACCCTCCAAGTTAGGACTTTTCACCTAGCCCTCCAAGCTAGGACATTTCACCCAACTCTTCCGGATTAGGACTTTTCCAACCCTAGCCCTCCAAGCTAGGACCTGACCCTCCAAGCCAGGACTTTTTCACCTAAATCTCCAAGTTGGGACTTTTCACCTAACCCTCCAAGTTAGGACTTTTCACCTAGCCCTCCAAGCTAGGATTTTTCACCCAACCCTTCCGAATTAGGACTTTTCAGCACCTAGCCCTCCAAGCTAGGATTTTCCACACCTAACCCTTTAGGTTAGGATTTTCCAATACCTAGCCCTCCAAGCTAGGATTTTCCATACCCTGCCTGATCCCCGATTAGGACTTAATCATAATCATCAACCTAAACTAAAATCGGTGTCAACACCAAAACAACAATCAGGGTCAGACTGCATCAACAATCTCCCCCTTTTTGTTGTTTGACAATCCGATTTTAAGTTTAGGGATTCTCAATCAATTTCTCAACTTTCAGAATCATAGGGGAATCAAGATCCTCCCCCTACAATATAATCATCCTAAACTTAACCAACCAACACTCTCCCCCTTTGTCGAACACCGAAAAGGGTCTAGAGGGGCTGTTAAGTTTAACCATACTCCCCCTCAATCCTAGGGGTATCCCAAAATAATAAAGAGTTAGTTGATTTTGATAAACATATGAACACATATGACAAAAATAGGTCATGGCAAAGCAAGCATATGTATCATATGAACATGGCATTGTAAGCATAATCATGGCAATGTAGCAAACATGCAGATAATATCCATGTAAACAGCATAGCATCAACAATAAACATACTAAAGTAGGATTAACATGTGAGGTAAAGTCAGAGAAGTCAAGGCATAACAAGATGCAAGATACATGCATCAAAGTCAAAATACGTGCGGCTCGAGGCCACAACTGACAAGTCATAGGGCATACAGCCCGAAAGTCACACAAATCAAACAGTCAAGTACATAGATTACAAGGAGAGGCAACGGACATCCAAGCTCAACTGTCAGCGGGGGGATCGTCATCCTGTATGAGATCATCCATCGTAGCATCAGCAGATCTTGGTGCAACACTGCCTGAAGGGGCATCCCCTGGAAATGTATGGCGGCGCCACTCTGCGTACCAAGTCTGCTGCAGTGTCTGGACCCCAGAGACAGTGGATTCCACGCCGATCAATCTGTGATCAATGGATCGGAACTGTGATCGGACCTCCTCGCGGTAAATCTCTCGCAATTGAAAATCATGTTGGACGGTCTGGTCCAGCTCTGAAATCTGCCAGCGCAGATCCGGCTCGGGCTCATCGTAGCAATCACCAGCAGCAGGAGCCTCATGAGGTGCAACCGCCTCGGGTGGTGCCTGAAAATGTGGTGCTCCCCCAGGTAGCTCACCGAGTCCTCTCCCATCCTTCCAAACCAAGGCCCCATCGCGGTCCCGTAAGATGATGTCGGACTTGGCAAATGCCCGCCGGCCAAGTCTGCAATCCTGTCGGACCATGGGGACTGTCCTACCTTTGGTGACATCAACACCGACTGACATAAGCCAATCGGTGATGACGTGACCAAATGGAATGTAGACCATGCGACGGCTCGGCTCACGATAGGATAAGATGGACTGAAAGATGCTCTCCATGATATCGAAGTCCATCAGGCGGTGCATGCCGTAGAGCATAAGGCAATGGTAGGGTCGAATTTCAGCTAAGGGCTTGGAAGTGATTGGAAGAATACAGTTTGTGATAATCTTGAATAAGACATAATCAACAGGAGACAGACGTAGAGCTACAAAGGTCGGAAAATCAGGACCCAACTCATCGAGACCGGCTGGGCAGGGATGACCAAAGAAGTGCTGATAAATGCCTTCGGGAGTAACATCCGCAAAAGGGGCCAATAGAGGATCAGGAAGCTCGGGATAAATCGAATATAGGTTGGATGATCGTCGACTACCCAAATATTCAGCTAGAATCTCGTAAGAAAAGTCAAGGTTCCTCTTGGCGACTCGAGTGGTGAACTCGAAGCCCCCCTGAGGTCCCTGCTGAAGATTGTTGTAAAATTCGGAGACAAGGTCATAATTGATAGTTCTTTCCAGAGAGAGGAGAAAACCAAGGTTGTGATACATGATTATCTCCATGGCCGACGGACAATGTTCAGTCAGAAAAGGGACATCAATGGATCGGTAGGGTAGAAGCTTAAAGGTGCGGGATTGGAATGCCTGCTCACAGGCAGCGTTTGGGAAGCGAGAGCTTGAGGAAGGATGAGGCCTTCTGGAGGGCGCAGATGAAGAAGGGGCTTTCCCCTTCGAGCTACCCTCCACAGCTTCTTTACCCTTAGATGATTTTCTAGAGATTAGAATAGATCATGATACAAGATTAAAGATTGATCAACAGACAAGAGATAACCCAAGACCCAATCAGTGAATATAAGATACAACAGTTGATCAAAAATAGGACAATAATGAAATGAGAGAGAGATTTGATCACAGATGACACAATCAAAAGGTGAAGCATGGAAAGATAGGGTCACGGCCAACACAAGAAGGTCACGGCGCAACATCATAACATGGTTAGTGCAAATACAAAATCCATGAACTGATTCACAAAGTGAACTAACCAACATAAACTTACTTAGGCGCCATGAAGAAAGTTCTTTAAGGTTGGAGAAAGAGATCGCGCGGAAGAAGTTCTCGGCGCAGAAGGCTTCAGTGAGACAAACTTGCCAAAAACAGGGAGGAGCTCTTGCGCAGAGGAGACGGTAGTAGAGCACGTGCAGGAAGAGAGAAACCGCAGAGAGGCTCACACGTAGGACGAAGGGAGATCGCACGCGCAAGAGAAAGCTTCGGTGGTGAGGGGTTTTTGGTCGGCTAGGGTTCGGCAATGAGGAGTTGTGAAGGAGTTAATCGGTTGGTGGATCGGTCCACCAACCATAATTTAATGCGCCTGAACGGATCACCGTTCGATCTGATAGCGCCCAGACCGACCAGGCTCTGGCCTGATCGGACTGGCCAGTTCCTGATCGGTTGGGTGACCGATCAGGAAGAGAACAGTAGGGTCAGATGATTTTCGAGCGGCCCTCCTGATCGGTCTCTGGACCGATCACCACAAGGTGCCAGATCGGTCTGGGGACCGACCCAGGCTAGCATAGAAAGGTTGGCCGAAATCTCGCAAAGTCTCTATGACCCCTCTGATCGGTCTGTGGACCGATCAATGCAGAATGGAGCCAGATCGGTCCGAAGACCGATCAGCCCTAGACCTGATCGGTCCGGTGATCGATCAGGGTTCCTGATAGTCCCTGATACGATCTGAAACATTCAGTTTCAGATTTTCAGAATCTTTCCAACGAGATCTGATGAAGTTTATCGAACTTAGACATGATCTCATGACTAAAATTGATCCCTAAACAAAGATCAAAGGTCCTTATGGTTTGAACAAACACTTTGCTCCATTCAAGTGGAGTCAAACTCAATCAACAGTCATTCAAACAAGTTTTAACCAAGAATGTGCCAAATTCAAGTTTCCAATCAAGTTTCCTTGATTGGAATGTCCAAGTATGATCATGGAGCCAAATACACTTATGTTATGCATTGGTTTTCCCCATACTTGGTCACCGAAGTGATTATTATCTCGTCAACTTAATTTCTCAAGGGATGCAATGACATTTTGAGAAATTGAGTTGATCCTAACATCTCACCCCATTTCTAGCAAACAAAAACGTTTTGGTAAACCTTATAGTTTGTGTGAGATGTCCCCGAAGTTACCCAATTGTTTCCCAACAATTTCGAAATAATCATGAAGGGTTTTGAATGCATTTTGAAATTCATGAAGCACGACACATTCCCAACTCCCTTCTTAGGAAACTAAATTCATTTTCGGGGAGTGGTTTAGTGAAAATGTCAGCAAGGTTTGACTTGGACTCTACATGTGAGAGTACAATATCTCCCCTAGCAACATGATCCCTAATGAAGTGGTGACGTACTTCAATATGTTTGGTCCTAGAATGATGGACTGGATTCTTGGTTAGGTTAATTGTGCTAATGTTATCACATAACACTTGCACACCCTTGTAACTCAATCCATAGTCCTCTAGAGTGTGAATCATCCATAACAATTGTGATACACTCTCTCCCATAGCAATATACTCTGCCTCGGTCGTGGAGAGAGCAACACAATGTTGCTTCCGACTTGACCAACTAACTAAAGATGAACCTAAGAATTGGCAACCCCCACTTGTGCTTTTCTGGTCCAACTTACATCCAGCGTAGTCGAAATCCGTATAGCCGATTAAATCAAATGATTCGGTACGGGGGTACCAAAGACCGACTCCTATTGTGCCTTTAAGGTATCTCAAAATTCTCCTGACAGCAATTAAGTGAGATTCCTTGGCAAAAACTTGATACCTTGCGCACATACCCACAGCGAAAAGAATATCTGGTCAACTAGCTGTGAGATATAGCAAACTCCCTATCATGCTTCGATATTGAGTCAAATCAACATGTTTACCACTCTCATCATTATCTAATCTTGTATTTGTAGCCATGGGAGTGGTTACCTCTCTTGAATCACTCATATTGAATTTGCGGAGCATTTCTTGTGTGTATTTCGATTGGTGCACATGGATCCCATCTCGGATTTGTTTAATTTCGAGTCCAAGGAAGAAAGTCAACTCTCCCACTAGACTCATTTCAAATTCACTTTCCATGTGTCCAATGAATTCATTTAAATAGCCCTTGTTGATTGAGCCACAAATTATGTCATCGACATATACTTGGGCCACAAAAATATTATCACCATCTCTCTGTAGAAATAGTGTAGGGTCTATTTGGCCTCTTACAAAGCCTTTTTCAATCAGAAAAGTTGACAACTGCTCGTACCAAGCTCGGGGTGCTTGTTTGAGGCCATAAAGTGCCTTTTTGAGCTTGAACACATGGTTTGGGAATTCGGTACTCTCAAACCCCGGAGGTTGTTCGATATAGACCTCTTCCCTAATCAAACCATTTAGAAAAGCCGATTTGACGTCCATTTGATATAATTTGAAACCACGATGTGCTGTAAATGCTAGCATCAATCGGATGGACTCTAATCGTACCACGGAAGCATAGGTCTCATCATAATTAAGGCCTTCAACTTGACTATAGTCATTGGCTACTAAGCGTGTCTTGTTTCTAATGATTTCTCCCTTATGGTTCAATTTGTTCTTGAAGACCCATTTGGTTCCAATGATGATGGTCTTCTTAGGTCTAGGGACTAAGTCCCAAACTTGACTTCTTTCGAATTGACTTAGTTCATCTTGCATTGCAATGATCCAATCGGGATCATTTAATGCTTCATCAATTTTTCTAGGTTCAATTTCGGAAATTAGGGCAACTTCATTAGCCTCATTCCGGAAGAATGATCTAGTTCTAACCCCATGGTGGATGTCACCAACAATTTGGTCTTGGGGATGACTAGAGGCTAATCTAGTTTGCCTAGGTGTTGGTGGTGCTTCTTGAATGGGTTCACTAGACATCGGCTCAGCCTCAGGATCCGGCTGATCAATGGGTTATCTAGGCTCACCATCATCGGATTCATCACCATCAGCAAGATTTGGATTCTCATTCAAACTTAGTCTCCTAAGTTTGAATTGGACTTCATCTTCTGGTTGACCATTGACTTTTGGAATTTCTTCAAAGACAACATCAGAAGACTCTTCAATTAACCTAGACTTCTTATTGTAGACTCGGTAGGCTTTGCTAACGAGGGAATACCCAACTACTATCCCTTCATCAGCCTTTGCCGTGAACTTTCCAAGATGGTCCTTGGTGTTTAGGATGAACACCTTACAACCAAACACCCTAAGATGTTTAACCGTAGGTGGTTTCCCAAACCAAAGTTCATGGGGAGTCTTTCCTAAAAACCTATGGATGAGAACTCGGTTTTGCACATAGCAAGCTGTATTTATAGCTTTAGACCATAAGTAACTCAGGAGTGAGTACTCATTAAGCATGCTTCGTGCAACCTCTTGTAGAACACGGTTCTTCCTCTCTACAACACCATTTTGTTGTGGTGTTCTAGGAGTAGAGAACTCATGTCTATAACCTCTATCTTGACAAAATTCTAAAAACTGTTGGTTCTGAAATTCACCTCCATGATCACTTCTAATTGTCTTAATTGTTGATGATTTTTCATTTTCAACTCTTCTACAAAAAGAAATGAAAACATCTAAGGTTTGGTCCTTATATTTTACAAAGTAGGTCCATGTATATCTAGTGAAATCATCAATGATCACAAAACAATATCTACTTCCATTCAATGATATGATAGTACTACAATCAAATAGATCCATGTGAAGTAAATCTAAAGCTGTAGAAGTACTTACAGTGCTCTTACCTTTATGTGCAGATTTCGTTTGCTTACCCATTTGATATGCATCACAAAGTTTGTCCTTTTCATACTTGATGCTTGGTAAGCCATGAACTAATCCCTTGTCGGCCAACTTCCGGATGTTCTTCATGTTCACATGTGCAAGTCTCCGGTGCCAAAGGGTGGATTCTTCATCTTTTGACATGAGACACTTAGCAAAAGCATTAGTAGCACTTTTAAATGAAACTTGATAAATATTGTCTACTCTTGTTCCTACTAGTACCGTGTCCAAGGTGTCATGTTGTCTAACTAGACATTGACTTGGTTGAAAATCAATTGTGTAACCCGTGTCACACAATTGACTGACACTTAGGAGATTTAATGTCATCCCCTTGACTAGAAGGACATTTGAAATTCTAAGACATTCGGATATTTGAATGTCTCCTATTCCTATGACCTTAAGACTACCATTGTTACCAAATGAAACATTACCTCTATTTTTCTTGTGAAGTGTGGTAAACAATGATCTATCCCCGATCATGTGTTTGTAGAATCCACTATTAACGAACCAAGTTGATAGATGCTCCCCCTCAATCATAACCTACACAATTCGAAAAATAGAAGTTTTAGGTACCCAAACCTTGGGACCTAAAGCATCAACTAAACAAGACTTAGGCACCCATGCCTTGACAACCTTCTTTTGGACCTTGGGTGTCCTAGATTGTCTCATATCAGTCCTAGACATAAGAGACACAAATGAGGGTTCTTTAGGACAGTAACCAATACCGGCCCTATTGTAGACTGCCCTTTGGGCATTCAAGATCATGTCTAGGGTTTTAGAGCTAGTTGAGAACTTCTCAAGAATATTCTTGAGTTTCTTAACTTCACTCTTTAATGATTGGTTTTCTTCTACTAGCAAATCATCATGCAAATCATCTACATCCTCAACCTTAGAGGATTTCAAATGTTCAACCTCAAGTTTTAATGACTTAATCTCATCTACTAACAATTCAACATGTAAGTCATCTATATTATCATCCCTAGATGCTTTCAATTGATCAATTTCTAATTGCAATGATTTAGCCTTATTTTTAGACTTCTTTAGCATATTGGTTAAACATGCAATAGCTCTATAACATTTCTCAAGCTCAGGAGAAGTTACCTCTTCATCATCCGAAGATAATGAAGCCACATTTGAGGAGTTGGAACATTCATCACTGCTCTCTTGATCTCCCAATGCCATGAGTATCACATGTCTTGTGCTCTTCTCCTCCTTCTCTTCATCGCTTGAGGAGGATTCATCTCAAGTGGCCTTCAAAGCCTTCTTCTTCTTCTTGGATTTTTCTTCTTTCCTTTTGGATTTCTCCTCCTTCTTCTTTAGCTTTAGGCATTCATTCTTGAAATGCCCTTTCCTACCACACTCAAAGCAAGAGGCATTAGTCTTATCAAGTTTAGCTTCACTAGAGTTACCTCTACTCTTGAAGCGTCGACCCCTTCTCATCATCCTTCTCACAAAGTTCGCCATCTCAAAGGATGAGGAGCCGCTGCCATCTTCCTCAGAATCGGACTCGGATTCGGAAGAGGATGAAGATGAAGTGACTTCCTTCTCCTTCTTCTTCTCCTTCTTCTTCTTATTGGATCGATCCCCTGCAACTAAGGCAATCCCCTTCTCCTTGGGGCCTTTGTTAGCCATTTCATATAATTCCATTTCATAAAACAAATCATCTAACTTAACAATAGATAAATCCTTGGATACTTTGTAAGCATCCACCATGGATGACCACAAAGCATTCCTTGGAAATGCTTTTAGTACATACCTCACAAGGTCGCGATTCTTGACCTTTTCATCAATCGAATGAAGTCCATTGAGGACTTCCTTGAACCGGCTATGGAGCTTACTTACCGATTCATTTTCCTTCATGGAGAGATTTTGTAATTGGTTGAGAAACAAATCCCTCTTGGCAATTCTTGAGTCTCGGGTGCCCTCATGGAGTTCGATGAGCTTGTTCCACAAGTCCTTTGCACTTGTGAAAGGATCAACCTTGATGAGTTGGTCTTTGTTCATGCCGCATTGTAGAGTGACAACCGCCTTCGCGTCGGCTTCACTCTTCCGAGTTTGTTCGGCTGTCCACCACCATGACTCAAGTTCCTTGCCTTCATCATCCTTAGGAGGAGTGAAACCCTCCTTCACCACGAACCAAGTGTTGATGTCCATCTTCAAATAATACTCCATCTTTGATCTCCAATATTGGAAATCAGCGCCATCAAAGAAAGGAGGTCGGGTGGTGGAAAATCCTTCTCTCAACGCCATGAATGATAGCTCTCGGTTGTTAATCCGCAAAAACAGAGCCCCAAGCTCTGATACCACTTGTTGGAACCCGGATGGCTAGAGAGGGGGGGTGAATATAGCCAGGCACAAACTTCTTTCGTTTTAGGTCGCTTTAGGGTTTCTCTGCACTTCACGGTTAGTAGCATGGCAGCGGAAACAATAGAAACAGAGTGCAGAAATGCAGGAAACAAAAACAAACGAAACCAACTAGCAGATCGCTAACAAGGAGGGTTTACAAGGTTCGGGGATAACTTGCCCCTGTTAGTGATATGAAAGAAGTGTCCTAAGGCAATCGCCTTATGATTGTAAACATTTATTTTAATAAATGATAATTCACTATTTGAGTGTACATGTTTGTGTATTTGATTGGGATCTTAAACTCATCTACTGAATGTCCGCAATACAACTCACAGCATAAGAGAATTTGTGATGGGATCACAACTTGTGATTATCTCTATATGTGCAAATGTGAAGTATTGAAAATATCCCTAGTCGATGAATTGATAAAAACGGACACTATCAATTCTGTTGAGACTAGCATGGGTTATTCTCTAATCAGCTGATTCTCACTGGCTGGTGACATTGGGATGTCCGGAGATAAACATGGATGCTAGTTAAGGGAACTAGTTCATTGGAGTGACTAGCTGTAAGACTTCATATGGGAATCTACATGTAGATATGTCAATGAAGATCTTACTGCGGCTTAAGTGCGATGTTCCTTTGACTTGCGGTGTTCAAGTCATCTTGGTCATGGAGACTTATACTTTGACATCTTAAGCAAGCATCTCTAAGGAGGTGTGGACCCAGGATGATCGGGTATAAGCCGAAGTGCCCGAAGATGTTTGAACAGCCTACAAAGGATTCACCACTCCTTGCGAGGAGATGTATACCCAGGCCTATCGTCGGATTGTTACTCAAAGCCTCTGGCCAGAGCATATCATGTTAAGAGTGCGAGTCTCTTAAATACATGAGAGTAATTAGAAATCCAAAGGACGAGGAAGACACTACTTGGGCTAGGTGTGACGTAGTCAGCCTAGTGGGGACTGACACCATAGACCGTGTCCTGAACCAAGTGGGTATAAGGTGGTGAAGGGAATGAGGCACGATTCATTAGAGCTGCTGAAGGGTTTCAGAATAATTTCTTCTGGGGTCAAACCGTTGATCTTTCGATTAATTGGGGATCATGATGTACTACTAGGTGCCACTCATGATCGATCTATAATTAATGGGTTAATTATAGACGGCCAACATAAATCGAAAGCCTATTTAGTCACACGCAATACGAGTAATCCGAGGGATTTAAAACGAGTTGAAAATTGGATTTTCCGATCAAGAGAAACGAGTCGAATCTGAGTTAATCAGAGGCGCAATGGAAGCTAAAAATGGCTAAGTCTTTTGAAGGCTTTTTGGGCGAATTAAATGAGTTTAATTCGCGACCGGTTCGGGTTGGTTTGGCCGGCCAAAGGAGGTGCTAACCCTCCTTGTGGTGGCCGGCCATTAAAGGAGATTAAACCAATTTAATTGGTTTAATTAATAAAATAAATCTAGCGCGGTTTATTTTATAAATTATGGATAAATAAATTTGTATAAAGAAAATTTATATAAATAAATTTGTAGAAATTTATTCTTTTTATGGAAGTTAAAATAATCCATGAATTGGTTTATTTTAATTTTATAAAATCAATTATGAATTGATTTTATCATAATAAGAAAGTTTATAAATTTCTTATAAAATTTATTCCATAATTTAAAGAGAGAAAAGAATAAGTTTTATTATAAATTAGTTTATAATAAAGACTTGGTTTAAACGGAATAATTAGTTAAGAAAATTTATAGGATAAATTTCTTATAACTAATTCCGTTTAGAGAGAGACTTAGCAAAGAGTTGCTACTATATAAAGGAACCAAAGGCTAGCCCTTTAGATCAATCAATTAATCAAGAGATTAATTAGAGCTCTCCCTCTCTCTCTTTTATTCTCTTCTCTCCTCATCTTCTTCTCCTTCACATTAGGGCCGGCGCCCCATCCTTGTGGATTAGGGCCGGCGCACACAACCATCATCCAAGGGAGTTGGCGTGAGCTTTCAAGGAGAAGGAGAACCCGAACACGAAGAAGAAGAAGCGGATAGCGACTCCTCTCTTCTCGGAATTCGATTCCGTTACTTCGTTGGTTAGTTTTCCTAATTTTTCTCTTGTCCTTCTAGTTGTGCCTTCCGAGAATCTAGTAGTTCTCGTCGGCACAAAAACTCGTGACTTTGTGAAGTCATCCCGAAGAGAACTCGGCGTGGACGCGAATAGAGGCGGAGCTTCCAAGGGACGCTACGGTTGGATCTCATCCCTTACTTCGAGTTACGAGAGGTACTTAGTAAATTTGTTTACTATTCCGCAATGTTTTATTTTATGATTATGTCAACACACCATAAGATTGCATGCTAGATACGAAGTTAAAATAATTTAGGAAATTATTTTATGCAAACTCTTCCGCTGCACGTAAAAATTTTAAATTTTACGAACTCGTATCCTTGTCGACATGCACCCGGTCCCAACAGTGGTATCAGAGCCGGTTAGTGTTCGACTTAATCATATAATTGTTTTGTGGAAAACTTTGTCATGATCTCAATTTCGGAAAATTTTTCCAATTATGGAAACTTTCAAATTATAATAAATTTTAGAATTAGGAATTTCAAAGTTTGGAAATCGTCATGAAATTTTCTAGTTTCTAAATTTTTATAATAATTGTGAAAATTTCCCATCTTTGGAAACTTTCCAATTTTGGAAATTTTTCTATTTTAGAAATTTTCCAACTTTGGAAATATGTAAGTATTCTTTGTACCAGAAACTTACAATTATTCTGAAAACCTATTTTCGAAATCTCGCAATTTTGGGCACTTTCTTTTAGAAAGTCTATACAAATTCATAGACAGTTTAATTGACAATTAATTTGAATTGGTTTTTAAATTGACAACAAATTCTTTATTTGGATTGAGCCTCGGGAG
>JAGFNQ010003596.1:0-66629 GCA_024364735.1 Boesenbergia rotunda | reverse complement strand
GTAAATGTTTATTATCCTTATATTGTCTGGAATTAGTTAGCATGTATATGTTACGCTCCTTGCCACATTCTCATTCTCTTGATTGTACTAGTTTATTGCCCTTCACACCAATTGCAAATGCGATTGCAATATAATGGTGGTGTATAGGTGCTTTCTTCTTTTCTCTCATATGCGCTTGCAATTATATTGTACTTTATAAAGCTTAGTTTCCATCTCTGTTTGAATTTTTTTTATTTTTTCATGGATCATTTTAAAGATCATAACAACTACCGTTTTACATTGATCTTATCATATTATGTTACTCCAAGCACATCATTCCCTCTCTTTAAAGATCATAATAAGTTAAAGTTGATTAAAACATATCTTCAATCAACTATATTAAAAGAAAAATTAAATGGATTGATGATGTTGTCTATTGAAAAGAAAATAATTGAATATCTTGATTAGACATAATTGATATTTTTTTAGCCAAAATAGAAAGATGTGTTATATTCAAATGATTATTAATAATATTTTATCTTTTTATTTTATTATATTTTATAATATTAAATGTTATTTAATGTCATATTTTACTTTACATGTTGTAGACTCACTAAAAAATGATAGCATATTATCCTTTTGTAGCTAAAATAGAAGCAAGACGTATTGTATTAAATGATTACTAATATATTTATTTTTATTACGTTTCCAAAAATTAATGTTATTCAACTCTTTATTTTACTGTATATTTTATAAGCTCGCTATAAAATTTTGATTGTGTGTCGAAAGGAAGATCATATTTTGAAATGTATATGAATTTTAAAGCTAAAATAATAGTAAAACATTGTAATAGGGCCCCTTTTTTTAAATTTGACTCAGGTCATCAAACTCTCTGGTATAGCACTACCCAACCACCAAACCCTAAAGACAAAATCTTAAATGGCGTAATCACAAGCTATAAAAATAAAGCAAAAAATAAAAAAATAAATACAATTGGTTCGCACGAGTCCGTGCGGCAATGTCCTTAGCATAAAATTTGTGTGAGTGTGTGTGTGTGTCCCGGGTAAATTTTGATATGGTCAACCAAGTCAAAGTTTGGTCATGTTGGTATTTGATCTCTGTATCTAAGTGTGTAGGAGCTTAGGAACACAAGAAATCCAGCGGAAGATGCAACGATCGAGAAGGATGGAATGGGAAGGGAGCCAACAGACTCGGTGCATCCGAGAGACGTGGAGGTCTGCAGAAGAGTACGTCGACAGAGCGAGAAGGTCATGCGCGACATTCGAGGGATGAGAGACTAGGAGGAAGTACACTCAAGGAGAAGGCCGGAGAAGGATTCGAGTGAGTCCAACTCTGGAAGACCCGAAATCACCTAGAAGCCTAACAATGAAGACTGGTCAACGAGCAATTGGCCAGTCAACCTGGCCGGCCAAGTCAATCTAGGGTGCTCGTGTATTGTGGTGACCCCATTCACTCAGGGGCCCATGTTCTCGGGCGCCCGAAATGACTCGGGTGCCCGCGTGACCATACTCTATCCAGAATGTAGTCATTTCGTGGCCAATTGCAATGTGGATAAGCATTGATCACGTGTTAGGCGCTCGTATGCACTCGAGCGCCCGAGAAGCGTCACGTCAGCATTGCGATAAGCATTCACATGGGTTATAGATAGACCCCTGAACTCAATTTATTTCAACAATTCAATTGTAAATGAAAACATCTACTGTACTTTCATTTATTTCTCTGAGTTCTGAATTGTATAAGAGACTTCTCCACCCACGAGAAGTATTCTGGAGATAGTGCTGCATTTGCTTTGGATTAGCAACCTTCCTAGTTGCAAACCAAGTAATTCGTGGCGGCTCTATCTTTTTAGTTATTTCATTTTTATATTATTATATTGCTTGTGAACTAACTTATATCTTTGTTAAGCAAAACAAAAGATCAGGTTTTATTTTCAGAGGCAATTCGTCCCCCTTTTGTGGATCGCACAATCCCAACAAGTGGATGGAATTCAGTTCAAGTTGCAATTTTTTAAAAAAACAGTTATAACTCGAATCTGAATTCAATCTGAAACTCTTAAAGTTAAACTTGATCAACTCGAACATGACCTGAATAATCCATAAAATTTGATTCAAAATATTTTTTTTGACTATTTTCTCTATAAATCTTCACTTTTATCTCAATATTTTATCATTATCATATTAATATTGATATTAATATACATAAAAGAATTAAGTATCATTTAAAAAGAATCTAATATGTTTTCTATCAAATTGAGTACGATTTTTTTTCTGTCTGATCAATTAACTTAGGTTGAATCGATTGACCAATCGATTAGTCATATGAAAAAAGAGTCATGCTTAATTTAATAGAAAATATACTATATTTTAGTTTAAATATATTAAGAGGAATTATACTTTTTTAAGATTTTTTTTATTTATAAAAAATAAGGATAATTAGGTAAAATAGTGTCTATTAGGCAATTGAAGTAAATAAATACATACATATAGGGAGTAGAAATAAAATTTTTCTGATATAAGGACTGACAGTTAAATTTAGGATGTGGTTGGAGATTTAAGACCATTTATAGTTACCTGGGAATCTATTTTTTTCTATTTTTATTAAAAAAATATTATCTAAAATTTATCTTCGATTTATTTGTTTAATTATTATTTTTTCCATAATATTTATTTCTTTGTATGCATTCAAATATCTACTTATAATTATCATTGATTATAAAAAAATATATATTCTTTTTTATCTCAATACCTAGTCACCTTTATCATAATTGACATCCAAATAGCGAATAAGATGATAAACATCCAAATAGCGAATAAGATTAAGAATGAGATAATGAAAGGTCAGCATATCTTATATATATATATATATATATATATATATATATATATATATATATACACACACGATTTTGATCTGCTACGACCGTTACCTGCGGACCGCGTGCGGACCAAATACGTGGCGACCGATCAGACACCAACCTGATCGCCTACCTGATCGGTCAGGGAGACCGATCAGACCGCTCAGGCATTACCAATGCCGATGGGTTCACCACTATCCGACGAGTTCATCGTACCCTCTAGGGTTCATTGCTCACCCCCTGGGTTATAGTTTTGTTTGGGGGCGGCGGTCGAAGGCTGCCGATGGTGTCCGATCGACAATCGGACATCATCGGCAGCGCCTGACCGATCAGGCAGTTGCCTGATCGATCTGACATTGTGATCTGCACGCGGTCCGCACCGCGCCCGTAGCAGAATATATATATATATATATATATATATATATATATATATATATATATATATATATATAAGTATTTTGAATGTACAAAACATAAAGCAAATGAGATCATAGCCACGTTTATTACTGGCAACCAATAAAACTGGTCCTAATCAACATTACAAGTGACCTATAAACTTATTGAGCCTCCGTAAGCATCAATTCTGGTACCAATAAATCTTCGATAGTATATGATCTGCATGTTTATACTCAAATTTTGGGGGAATTGAAATGGCTTTAAAAAAGCTATACAGAGCGTGTATCAGTAGAATTTCCATCTGATGGAGTGGAATTTACTCAACAGACAACAGAACCCTCAAATTGGTGATGAATGAAATGCTGCTGCCTTTAAAACATAAGATGGTTTAATGAAATGCTGCTGCCTTTAAAACATAAGATGGTTTCCTTATATAGTTAGTCTGCGCCCTTCAAACTTCTAAACGTCCCACGTTGACATATAGCAAAGCCTATGACACTCACTTAGAGCATGTTCGCTTAGTCTTTAAGATGCTTTAAAATGACGCCAACTTAATGAAGCATTCATCCTTAGGTTTATCATTTCTGCACAAGGCATTTCAGTCGACCTTGACAAGATCAAAGTGCTTTTAAGTACTGGCCTAACGTAGCACTATCTGGGAAGCTTGGAGCTTTCGTGTCTTTACAACCTTTTATGGTTGTTTTATTAAGAACTTTAAGTACAATAATGGCTCCTATCAAGAATTGTCTTACGAAATGGGTGATCCATTTGCCAACATTGCCTCTTTAACTTTCTTAAACATAAAGGAAAGATGACTAAATCTCCTGTTATAATGGTATCTCTAATTATTAGAGTTCTAAATGATTTTTTTTATGGGTTCGAAATGTCATATTAATATTATAAAAATTTATTGAAACATCTCCAATGGTCTTATTGAAACATCTCCTTAAAGCTCTGAGTAAGCCTTTTTGTGGTCTAATTCATAACATACAATTGCATGTATCATATTCTATTGATTTCAAAATAAAAGAGCGGATTTGAGTTTTCACTACGGCTCTTAAACTATAGATCTCAAACTTCACCTCTATAATAGTTGAAAATCTTTGACAAATCTTATATTAGAGATGTCCTAGGTCATCCGAGCCTATCCAAATTTAAGGGTAGCTTGTGATGCATCAAGATTAGGTAAAGGAGGTACCTGGGCTAATAAGGCATTTAATTGCCTACTTTAGGGAAAAAAAACAAAAAATTGAAACCAGCAATTATATTCCACTAACATAATGGTAGAGTTTTATGTTCTTTGTTCCGGAAAGGAACGACGCGAATGACAAGTCACCAAAGCGAAGCCCACAAAAATGGTGACGGGGAGAAGACGCTCACACCCTGCGAGATTAACACAAGCGTTAAAGGGAACACATCGGAAGATTTTCCGGTAGGGCTCATTTCGACGCTTAAGTCAGGAATCTTATCTCTTTTCGGAGGACAACGAGGAATCAAAGTTTGCCCTCAGTTTGGAAAACATACCCCCCTACCTTGATGCCGGGGCATCTTATATACCTGAAGTTTCGGTCACACGTGCCCCCACGTTCTCCTTCATGTCCCTTAATAGATATCCTATCTTTTGGTAATGGTCGCTGCGATCATTAAGACCTTAATTGTTGCGCATTGCGGACATTAATAATTATCCGATGACTTTCCTGTTCTGGAAAGAGGAACGACTACTTAAAGTCGGGCTTTCTAACTCCTATGTTGATCTTTGGGTTCCACTCTCCCGATCCAGTCTCAGAGTTTCATCTTCCGAGTTGACCTCATGGCCTTCATTTGTTTTACCGAGATGGTCTCCGAAGCACGACACCCCGCCCGACCTCGGGGGCTTTCGCCTGTTCTCCCAAGGTAGTCTCGGGAGGTCGATTACCGGTTTGACCTCGGGGCTCTGATCCACTCTCCCGAGATAGTCTTGGTCTGACCTCGGAGGTCTGGCTCATCAAGCCCTACCACGTAGCTTCTCCATGCCACGTGTCCACTCCGGAATGCTCATCCCCATCATTATTCATTTAATCTCTAAATCAATCTCGTTACTACCTATTGCCACGTACATAATTCATCCTTGTTACTACCTATTGCCACATGAATTCTGATGTTGAATCCTTAAATACGAAAATGTTATCAAATAATAAAAATATCGATTCATAGGAACTGTTGATTAAGTACCAGTCGAGTCTGCAAGGTAAACTATTTAGACGATCGCAGAGTTATTTGTGAAAGTTTATGCTAAGAGGGAGAGAAAGCAAGAGAGAGGATTGATCTTGAGGGGAAGGTTGGATGGGTGGAATCAAAGATTTCGGTTTCACTATAGTTTTAGATGACATCTTATGAATTGTTCATATCCTAATCTCAATATTTATGTAAAATACGGATATATATATATATATATATATATATATACACCTCTGTTCATCTCGGTGCCCTAAACCTAAGCCACGCCTATTCCCTTCTCTCACGATCATCGCCTCGACGCCCACGCCCCATTGCCGACCTTCGTCGGCCAACCCAATGTCATCCAATTGCCTGCCAACCCCTCTGCCCTCCGGCGACAACCGCCGGCCTCCTCGATCGCCGCTGATTCCCCTCTAATCGTCGCAAGCAACTGTGAGCCCTAATCGTCGTATCATTAACAGCAGCCACCGCGATCACCGATCTTCCTGGGTATCATCGTTGCCTCGTTCATCGTTGGTGCTATCATCGTCCTCTCTCATCATCGGAGCACTCATGGCTGAGAATTGCCATCGATCCCCGTTCTTGCGTGCCCTAGCTTTGTTCCACTCAGCATGGTATCGTCATCGGGGCTAGCATCCTCATCTCACTACTTTCAGCCACCTCTGCTCTAGCCATCGTAGCTGCAATCACTTCAGGGTCGTGTGATCAGATGGAGCAGCCCATGCGCCTTTTTCCGGCTACGACCATCCTCTTCCCTGATTCCTCCTCACCATTGTAGATCTGATTGGGTTGGACTTGCGTGGGAGGTCACTACTCATTGCCAACTTCAAGTAAGAATTGTATTGTTAGTATGATCTTGGATGGCCTGGACCATGAGTTGTGTATGGGTAGAAGAATTCTTTGAATCTGTTTTGATGAGCTTTGTGTTCTTTGAATCTGTTTCATACATCGACCCAAGTTTGATCGGTACGATCATGAGTTTTGATGTGTGTGCCAATATGATTAAGTAAGGTTTTCATATTGGTTTGATGTGTGTATTTAAGTCATGCAGAACTTGTTGAACCACACATGCGGAACAATAGAGTGAAGTCATTCGAGAGACAAGAGTCAAAGGAAGAGGACTTCAAAGGGTAAGCCATGGAAGTAGACTTCAAAGGCATACGTGAAGGATGACATAGAGACAAGTCGTGGGCTTGTGTGCATCCGAGGGATGTGAGCCAAAGGAAGAGAACTTCAAGAGGCAAGTTGGGGAAGTGGATTTCAAGGCATACACGAAGGATGTACTCCGGAGAGGTTGAAAGTGAGTTTGTAAGCTGGGCAGCCGACTGGCGAAAGAAGTAGTCGACTTGCAACGTTGAGAGAAACTCACAGAAAAATCAGACGACTGGGGTTGAAACCAGTCAACTAGTATGTTCGAAAACTAATAGTTTAGCTAGTCGTTGGTTGAGCACCAGTTGACTATGCTTGGTAGTAGTCAACTGCTGTCGGGGCTGAGTTGTTTTGTTAACAGTTCTCTCCTCTATTTAAAGGGAAGTTTGAGACTTGAGAAGGGTTAGCTTTTAAGTGAGAAAACTTCTGGATCAAATGCTCAAGGCTTCCAAGTTCATTCTTCCTCCTAACACTAATTCTCATCTTGTAAAGAGGAAGAGAAATTTGTGAGAGATTGTTCTCCACCGAGAAGGAGATAGATCTAGCCGGAGATTGTCGGGGACTAATCCACCGAAGGATTAAGTGTTCATCCACCTCAAGGACATGTCATGGAGTAGGAGCAAGTAATTTCCGAACCACGTAAAAGGTTAAATGTTAGTATTGTTCTAAATTGTATAGTTTACATTTCCGCTTACGCACTAATCTTGTAGAAAGAGCAAAGCGAATTGAGCGAAAAACTATTCACCCCCCCCCTCTCTAGCCGGTCCGATCATCTCAACAGTAATAAACTAGGTTATGCTCGTGAAATACAAATAGATATGCCTTAAACAATATATAAAATTATATATAATTTACGCACATCAAATTTCATCTTTCATACTAACCGCAAGGAACCGAGTTTTATCCAATCACAAAAGCATTCCAACTGATAAACATGTCAAGTTGAATTTCCTTAAAATGCACTGTGTCTTAAAATATAGACCCAATGAAGAAAACAAACCCATAGATGCACTAAGTTAAATAGTATCTACTGCACTAAGTTAAATAGCATCTACTCTGTGAAGGATGAGTATGTTGGATCGTGAAAACCGATAGAGGGGGGGGTGAATATCGGAAATCGTTCTTTTTTGGAAAACTAAGAGTAAGTGCACAGCGGAAATAAAGATAAGAGACACAGCACAAAGACACAGTGGTTTTTACTTGGTTCGGAGCCTGTGTCGACTCCTACTCCAAGGCCTACGGTCGTTGACCGTTTACTTTGGGCAATTCTATATCAAGCGCAAAACAAGTTTACAAATTTGATTACAAAAGTATGTGCAGTAAACTTAAATAGCTCTTTTTACCGACGTCCGAGGAAGATCGACTTTTTCGAAGCAGCAGGACGTCGTCGGCTCGAGTTGGAAGGATTCCGGGGCGTAGCGCGAGAGCAGAAGAGCGTAGAGTCGTTGTTTCGAAGTTGTTCTTCAAGGCTTGGGCGTTGGGTGCTATTTATAGCACCTAGGGGCTCCCTGGACGTCGGGGGCACCCTGCCATGTGTCAGCCGATCCGGATTTAGCTCAGTCAACAGTTATCCCATCCGAATAGGGATAAGTTTGACTCTGGGGGCGCCCTGGTCGCAGAGGGCGCCTTGGCTGACTTCTTCCGCGCAGAAATCTCGGCTGTTGATAAAGATGAAGCTTCGCAGACATGGGCCCAAGGCGCCTTGGCTGCTGAGGGCGCCCTGGCTGCTGAGGGCACCCTGGCTGGTAAGGGCGCCCTGCCCAGTAAGCAGCTGAAGTCCTTTTTGCTTCACTTGGTTCTGGTTCACCTTGGGGGCGCCCTGGACACTCAGGGCGCCCTGCTCAGCTTCTGCCTCACTCCTTTGAGGCTCTCTGAGTTGCAGACACACGTTCCTTCGGTCCTGCATCCAGGGTTAGTCCAAAACACAATACAGTAATTTATTATTAGTTTATACAGCCTTAGCTGTCTTGGTTCTGACTTTGGTCTCCAAAATGGAGCCCTAGGTCGAACCGACGCTTACTGTTCCCTCGACGGGGAACGCGTCCTCACCTACTCCTCTCGGAAGAATTTACCTGATGTCAACCGCTCCTTTGGTTGGACTTTTGCCTGACGGTCCTTTGTCAGGTCTTGGATACTGGCAGTCCTTCGCCAGTTGCCTAGCAGTCCTTTTGCTAGGGCTTGGATGCTGGCTGTCCTTCGCCAATTGCCTAGCAGTCCTTTGCTAGGGCTTGGATGCTGGCTGTCCTTCGCCAGTTGCCTAGCAGTCCTTCGCTAGGACTTGGATGCTGGCAGTCCTTTGCCAGTTGCCTAGCAGTCCTTCGCTAGGGCTTGGTTGCTGGCAGTCCTTCGCTAGGGCTTGGTTGCTGGCAGTCCTTCGCCAGGTGCCTAGCAGTCCTTCGCTAGGGCTTGGATACTGGCAGTCCTTCGCCAGGTGCCTAGCAGTCCTTCGCTAGGGCTTGGATACTGGCAGTCCTTCGCCAGGTGCCTAGCAGTCCTTCGCTAGGGCTTGGATACTGGTAGTCCTTCGCCAGGTGCCTAGCAGTCCTTCGCTAGGGCTTGGATACTGGCAGTCCTTCGCCAGGTGCCTAGCAGTCCTTCGCTAGGGCTTTTTCTGCACACTCAGTGAACAACGTTAGATCACAAATAAACTTAACTTTGAATCCTTTGCCAATATCAAAACCAGGTTCGATATGGTGCTTCCTGCACCAACAGAGTATAATGGTAATAAGGTTTGAACAATCAGCAATTTACCAAAAGGCGTACCTAAGAATTGGTATTTACCAAAAGGAGTACCATGGTTTCATTGTTACCAAAGGGCGCACATATTTTAGTAAACTTTCTCTTATACCCCTACCATCAAGTACTGCATGCATTTCTCTTTCTCTTTCTCATTCTCAGTAACGAATTCCGAGACGGACGATAAAGAGATGTTCCTTTATACTTTGATTTTTATATTATGGAACCTTTCTCAAAAAAAATATATTTAAATTAATTAAAATATTTTTATTAAATTAAAACTAAAAGAACATATCAAACTCACATTGGGCCTGAAATGGAAACATTTCAGGCCCCATTTCAGGCCCAACGTGCCCAATATTAAGGGTCTTTTCTCGATTCTTTGTTATTACATTTTAACACCTTAAAGAAGTCCAAATAAATAATGGATAGCAAATTTAAACTCCTTGTAACCTCAGAAATCCACGGGAACTGAATTTTTACAATCGGAGCTCTCTAGGTCAATCAGTGAGTTTTAACCAAAACCCACTGATTGACCTAGAGAGCTCCAATTGTAAAAATTTCAGTTCCCGTGGATTTCTGAGGTTACAAGGAGTTCAAATTTGCTATCCATTATTTATTATGACTTCTTCAAGGTGTTAAAATGTAATAACAAAGAATCGAGAAAAGACCCTTAATATTGGACACGTTGGGCCTGAAATGTTTCCATTTCAGGCCCACGTTGGGCCTGAAATGATTCCATTTCGGGCCCAACGTGGCCCTGAAATATTTCCATTTCAGGCCCAATCAGTGAGTTTTGGTCAAAACCCACTGATTGACCTAGAGAGCTCCGATTGTAAAAATTTTAGTTCCCATGGATTTCTGAGGTTACAAAGAGTTCAAATTTACTATCCATTATTTATTTAGACTTTTTCAAGGTGTTAAAATGTAATAACAAAGAATCAAGAAAAGATCTTTAATATTGGGCACGTTGGGCCTGAAATAGGCACATTGGGCCTGAAATGAAAACATTTCAGGGCCACATTAGGCCTGAAATGGTTCCATTTCAGGCCCAACGTGGGCTTGAAATGGAATCATTTCAGACCCAACGTGGGCCTGAAATGGAACCATTTCAGACCCAAACCATAAAATGCCTAATGTGTGATTTCTTATCGGTTCTTCATTATTACATTTTAACACCTCGGAGAAGTCCAAATAAACAATAGATAGCAAATTTGAACTCCTTGTAACCTCAGAAATCGACAGGAACTGAAATTTTTACAATCGGAGCTCTCTAAGTCAATCAGTGAGTTTTGACACATTAGGCCTTTTAGGGTCGAACCAAAATGTTTCCATTTCAGGCCCAACGTGCCCATTTCAGGCCCAACGTGCCCAATATTAAAGGTCTTTTCTCGGTTCTTCATTATTACATTTTAACACCTCGGAGAAGTCCAAATAAACAATGGATTACAAATTTAAACTCCTTGTAACCTCAGAAATCCAAGGGAACTGAAATTTTTACAATCGGAGCTCTCTAGGTCAATAAGTGGGTTTTGACTAAAACCCACTGATTGACCTAGAGAGCTCCGATTGTAAAAATTTCAGTTCCCATGGATTTCTGAGGTTACAAGGAATTCAAATTTGCTATCCATTGTTTATTTGGACTTTTCCAAGGTGTTAAAATGTAATAATGAAGAACCGAGAAGAAATCACACATTAGGCCTTTTAGGGTCAAAACCCACTACTTGACCTAGAGAGCTCCGATTGTAAAAATTTTAGTTCCCGTAGATTTATGAGGTTACAAGGAATTCAAATTTGCTATCCATTGTTTATTTGGACTTCTCCGATGTGTTAAAATGTAATAATGAAGAACTGAGAAGAAATCACATATTAGGCCTTTTAGGGTCATTGGGCCTGAAATGATTCCATTTCAGGCCCAACGTGGGCCTGAAATGGTTCCATTTCAGGCCCAATGTGCTCATTTCAGGCCCAACGTGCCCAATATTAAAGGTCTTTTCTCGATTCTTTGTTATTACATTTTAACACCTTGAAGAAGTCCAAATAAACAATGGATAGCAAATTTGAACTCTTTGTAACCTCAGAAATCCATGGGAACTGAAATTTTTACAATCGGAGCTCTCTAGGTCAATCAGTGGGTTTTGACCAAAACCCACTGATTGACCTAGAGAGCTCCGATTGTAAAAATTTCAGTTCCCGTGGATTTCTGAGGTTACAAGGAGTTCAAATATGCTATCCATTATTTATTTGGACTTCTCCGAGGTGTTAAAATGTAATAATGAAGAACCGAGAAGATATCACACATTAGGCCTTTTAGGGTCAAAACCCACTGATTGACCTAGAGAGCTCCGATTGTAAAAATTTCAGTTCCCGTGGATTTATGAGGTTACAAGGAGTTCAAATTTGCTATCCATTGTTTATTTGGACTTCTTCAAGGTGTTAAAATGTAATAACAAAGAATTGAGAAAAAACCTTTAATAATGGGCATGTTGGGCCTGAAATGGAAATATTTCATGCCCACGTTGGGCCTGAAATGGAACCATTTCAGGCCCAATGACCCTGAAAGGCCTAATGTGTGATTTATTCTCAGCTCTTCATTATTACATTTTAACACCTCGGAGTAGTCCAAATAAATAATGGATAGCAAATTTTAACTCCTTGTAACCTCAGAAATCCACGGGAACTGAAATTTTTACAATCGGAGCTCTCTAGGTCAATCAGTGGGTTTTGGTCAAAACTTATGTAATTCAATACTTATGTATTCCAAATTGATCGAAAGAACGACCTCTTACAAATCTTTTTCCTTGGTGTAGCCAAAACTCCAGATTGTATTAAACAATCAATCTAATTCACCAACATAGTTGAAGCACTAAAGCACTAATCTGTTCATAAAAATTACAGCAGCGACATAAGCAAAAAGAGTCACAAGTCACAACATCCTTATTTGAACACAGATATGGCTGTAATCGAACCGAGCCGAACCGAATACCTGAGAGTTTGAGTTTGGTTTGTTTATTATCGAGCCAAGCTCGAGCTTAATTTATCGAATATAGTGATGGCTCGCGAGCATATTCGAGCCCTAAACGAACTTACCAAATATAAATTATTAATTAAATTATTCATCAATTTATTAAAAAAATAAATTATATATTCTAAAAAATATAAAATATTTACTAAAATCTATGATTTTATTCATACAAATAAGTTTTATTGGATATTTTATATTTATTAAATGTAAAAGTGTCAAAATTATATCTTTAATGTTAAATATTAATTTTATATTTTACGAACTAGCTCACGAGCTTATTAACGAGCATGTTCACGAGCTGACAAGCCGAATACTGCTGAGTTTGAGTTTGGTTCGTTAATATTAACGAGCTTTATTAAACGAGCTCGAACAAGCTTCTATCGAATCGAGCTCCGAATAGTTCACGAGTGGCTTGATTCATTTACAGCCCTGAACACAGAGTTAAGTTACAAATTTTCGTTCAAATATAAGCACAAAGATAAGAAAGCATCAAAAGTAATTCAAACTACAAAAGTGGCAATTCAAACTGCAAAAGTGACATTTTTTGTTTCACATTCAATTCACCCGTATGAAAGCACAAAAGGAGGAATAAAAGGATTATCACAAGGTCCAAGTATGAAAGCATAAAAACTGAATAATCTCCAAGTGCGAAAGCGACAATCTCCAAGTGCGAACATGCCTATTTCAAAATTCAGCATCAGCACCAGGAAGCAATTATAAGCAACTAAGCACAAAATTTTTTACTTCAAAAGGATTCAAACTAAACAATAACTCAACCTTCATCGAATCTTCACAAATGACTTGAGCAGCCTTGTATTTGTTCTGACCAACAAACCCATATTTATCCAACATCTCAAGAACTTGTGGCATTTTTGAAGATTTACCTTGAATCCAAGATGACATCGACTCAAAATGTGAGCTAATAGTCTGCATAAATCCAAATTGCATAAACCAAATGACATCTATCAATTATCAAATTGTATTTTTCTCATAAGATCTGCAGTAATGATTCCTCAAAAATATTACTATATAACCCATCCTAGAACACATTAAAACCTTCAAGTAGTTGAAAAATATATTATCATGCTAAATTTCATCTAGTTGAAAAACTAATCGAACATTCCAATCCTTTCTAACCAAATCAAATACTAAACATGGATCTCATAAAAAACAGAGAAAAAAAAACCCTACCTAACCAAGAAAAAAAACCCTAAATCAAAAGGAACGCTCACCATTGTGATGCGTCAGAAGAGATCACCTCTGTAGGGAAGGAGGGTCAGCGATGCTCAAACCAAAAGAGGAAAGTCGTGCGTGAAATGGGAAAGAGAAAGGTTGGGCGTTAGGCGATGAGAAGAGAAGAGGGCAATCGGCAAGGGAGAGGGAGTCGGCTTCGGGCTCGCTCGCACGAGGACGGAAACTGCAGGAGGGCTTTGGCGTCGGCGAAAACTTGTGAAGGAGAAGAGAAATTTTCTCTCGGGCGATGAGAAGAGAAGAGGGCTGTGGCGTGATGAGGCTCGCATGCGCGTGCTTAGGCGATGGGGGAATAGAAAGTTGATATCCAAGGGGAGAGAGGGGAATCAAAATTAGAATATGATATCCTTATTTTGATTCTCATTAAGCTCTTTCAAACACCTACCAAGCATCATATATGGAAATGAAATAACTTTGATTCACATTCATTATCCCTAAACCCCCAACCAAGCGGCCCCTAAAAATTTAAGGGCTGCTCAATGCATATGTAAAAAAATTTGCTATCAAATTAATATATCAAAAAAATAAAAATACTAAATTGATAGCGATAACGATAACGATAAAGATATGAAAATATGTGCATACAATAAGATAATTATTTCTTGACACTCTAATTATCAGTACCAAATATGGATATACAATGAAGAGGCAAATGTGTCCTACAAATGTTCATCTGTTAAAAATATTATAAAATTTATTGATTTTCAATTATAGCAAAAGTCCCCTTCTCAATGTATAGTACCAAATTATCATTCTTTCACTCATCCTCCATCCTATTACGTAAATCAGTTTTGATAATTTTCATCGCATAAAAACTTTTTCAATAGAAGTAGTTGCAATAGATAAAACTAATACTAATTCGATCAAATGATATACCAATAAAAAAAACTAAATTCTTATCAATTTTAATTATCTTTTTAGTAAGACTTTTCAAATCTTCAATTATAAAAAATTTATCTCGTACGTAAAAAGTTGGGGGCTTGGGTTGGGTTTGCAATCGAGTGAGTGACTGATAAAAAAAAAATAATTAGGTATTTAGTTTATTAGGTGGTTTCAAGTTTGAATTGAGAATTTGGAGAGTCAAACTCAAAGAAGTCAAGCGTGACATTTTTTATTTTTTATTTTTTATTTACTCCTAAGTAAACCCACCCTCAACTCCGCTCATAGATATAATTATTCATAATATTATCAATTTACCATTTACTTTTGGTCATTTTGAAAACAAAATTCTCTCTATGTGAATCCATATCCAACCTTACCAATTTTTTTACGTGATTATCTCTTTTTCTCTCACATTTCCATTTTTTTCATCTGGTAGTTCGAGTTTGTTTCTTTGTTTTTTCCCAGCGTTGGTTAGACTTTTAGGAGTAAAAAAGTAAAAAAGAGAGAAGACATCTCTATTTCTCGTCTTCTTCGTGAAGACTTAGATGGACATGAATTGTAACTTTATCGCTGGCGGCTACCCGTTGCGACTGCGGACTAAAACGAAGAAGTCGTCATGGTCCATAGGCATCAGTCGCGTCGCCGAGGGTGCGAAGCTGGCGGAGATGACAGATATTATCCTCATCTCCGAGAATGCTCCCCCTTCCCATCGCCACTGCTTCTAAGAATTGGGAATTTGAGTAAAAAAACGATGCATGAAATAAAACTTAAACACTAAGAAAAGAAATTCCTGAGCTTGGAATTAAAATTGAGATCGAATACTTTTATTAATTTTTGAGAGCCTCCAAGGCCTTGTATTTATGACCTTTACTTCCAACTTCAAATCAACCATGGTTCTACTTTTCAAATGTCGATCAGTAGACATATCAATTGATTGCTGACTTGAATTCATGGGCCTAATGCACCGTAATGAGTACTTCGGTCGACTAATTAAATAATAGCCATTAGGTATCCAACCATAATTGTCCCTTCTTTGCCTGCGTTGTTATTACGGGGTAAAGTGTCTTGTAATTTACTTTCCTTCTCGACAATGGAGGTCACCCTAGAGGAGCCGTCGAGGTGACAATTTCACTTTTTTACTGCAATGTGACATGAAAGCGTACTCGACCAACTTAAACCTAGTTGATTAGCCACTTCACAAAAAAAAATTAGTGTTGACTGATCCTAGGTATTAGCCGATTGACAATGAGATATTAGTTAGCCACAAAATAACTCATTTTGTTTGTGATTTGAAATTTGAGTCAATTGATAGTATAAGTCAACTAACCTAGATACCAGTTGATTGCCTTGTTGACTGGCATCAACACAAAGACATTATGTTCTAAGGTCAAGTCTGCTCCTAAATCTAGTCTCACATGTATCCTAAATACAAGTGCACTCAGCTCTCCCCACAAGGCCTTACTTTCATGCCTAGAAATCTCTTTACTTTCGGATCTTCCATACCTAGAGACTCCTCACCTCCAAGATTTCATTATTTTGCCCAAGCATCCGATTCTACCTTGACCTACTAGAATTTCATTCCACCAGATATCCTATCTTCAACCTACTTGGGCTTCTACGCCAAGTATCTTAACCTAGACCTAGTTAGACTTCCTTGTGCCAAATATTCGATCATCATCCTACGTAGACTTCGTTGTGCCAAGTATTCAATCATCATCGACCTACATTGTCACGCCCCCAGAAGCACATGCTTATTCGAAAATTGGGCAACATCTCCCCTGTACAGCGGACAAGTTGGGATATATAATACATAACTCACAATCATAAAAGATAGCTCAGCCATCATAACAGGAAATAAAAACACAACCACGTAGTTTTATATCAATATGAATAATAAAGATACAATAACTTAAACATCGCAAAACCTTTAAAGACTTTTAGCAGAAATAAAGCTGAAAGAATGTTCGAATATAAAGGAAACTCAACATGAGTCCAAAACGAACATACCTCTACTACGACAAGTATCGGACTAATAAAACAAAACCAGTCTTGGAAATGAAAATGCGGAACTCACAAAGTGTAGAAAATAAAACAACTACGACAAATAAACTAAACTCAACTCCAAAATGAAATGACACAGTGGGACTGACAACTGGATCCTCTCCTAGCTCCAAGTGATGCAACTACCTGCTACCTGAAACAAAAATAGGAAGCAGGGGTGGTGAGTCCGGGCGGACTCAATGGGTATATTAATAGACAAAAGCATGACATTATAAAGATATAAGAAACAACAGAATTCAACAGAGTACAGTCTCTAAGAAATAGAGAATGTCAGAGCCTGTATAAAACAACATGAAATCATGCGACATAGCATAGCATCAACAAACATGCATGTCAACCAAATGCAGCAACCATAGCTCATAAAAATGCAACAACTACAAGAAAATGAATAAATGCAATAGATGTATATGATTCAATGACATGTGTCACCCTTGACGCCAGTCAAGCCGCCAACACATCACATCTGTGTGACTGAGTTGGTAGGGTTGTTATAACTGTACGCACTCCAACGAATACCACTGATATATGTGGTTGAGTGGACAGGATGCTGGGGAGCCAACTACTCCAAAACCCCGATATATAGGGGGAGCTATCAACAGCTCTGATATCCTTCGGAAACAACAGTGAGGGTGTCAACTGCTTACCTACAACTCCAACATCCACTGTACATGAGCAGTCGAGTGTGGCGTAACAGGACGGTTGCTCCCACTCTAACAACTACCATAACAAGTGGTTGAGTGACAAAGCAACTAGATGACTGACGACGGCTTAACCATATGGAAGTCCAACAGTCGTCAGTATACAACGGTGCAGATATGATACATGATACAAATGCACAAACAACTGAATAACAACGATGCAACAAAAAAAGCAACAAACCAGGAATCAACCAGAAAACCAACGAATATGTAACTAATCTACTAGGTAAGGTGTCTCTAATGCAACCATCCTGTGGTGTTTAATGAACAACTATGTACACGCGTACGAACGGTACTTTACAGAATAGAATATCACCGGGAGACTGTACGGATATAAATTTTTCGATTTAAACTTGAAGGTCAAACAAGAATGGTATCAACAGGTAATTTAAAATAAACAACAACAAAGAACAAGGTCAAACAGACCTATTTAGACATAACAAGTCATGGGTTAAGATAAAAGAACTACTAGAGTACAAAGGAGAAGAACCCGTCTTTTATATAGAATGTACCCGAAATAACCTCTTCACGATCAATCGTGTGAGTCCAAAGTCAAGGTCCTGTGTCAAGGACTAAATTTAGCTAATTATAAAATTATCAAATTAGCTAAACAAAATAATAAACATGATTAGGATAGATCCTAACTATAATACCAATTGAATTATCTCACAAATAATAATTGGTTCCTGCTTAACCCCAGTGAGACTAACAACTATCATCATTTAATTAATCATGATTAACCAATTAACACAATATAATGGTTAGAACTATTATGAATCCAATTCCGAAATGAATGGATTATAAAGTCTTCCACAACCTAGCCCATGGTAGAAATTTAAAATAAAGCTAAACATTTAGATGTTACTCACAACTTCATATTTCTTTCTCAACATAAACCCTCAAATAGATAGTCACGCAATAGCTGAAATACTAACAGAATAAGCTAAATTACTCAAGGTTATATCATATCTACAACATTAATCATGGTGAATTTTCTATCGAAGGTTTATCCCATTGAAAACCTTAAGGTACAGATCCTCACCTGTTGACCTAGCCATCGTCAGTCTCCCACGAATCGACTAGGGCACAGGGTCGTCGCAAGCAACAGGGACTACCCAAATCTAAACTCCAGACCAACAACCCATATCGAACAAACAACGTTTACCGACTGTGATGTGCAAATTCTGAGGAGATCGCACAAAAAGAGGGTTGCGGTGGGAAGGAGGATCACCGGCCTTGGACTTGATCAGTGCTAAAGGAAGACTTCCGACGGCGGCTGGCTAACTCGAGGGCGGCGGCGCGATCGGCACACAAGGAGTAATTGTGACTGGCTTCGTTGCGCATGGTCGGCGGCGCGATCGAGTTGCCGCCAGAACAAGCGATCAAGTTGGCACCAGAACAAGAGGAAGAAGAAGGAGAAGATGAGGAGGAGGACGTCTCGGCAGCGGGCGGCGGGCGGCGTCGCTGGTTGCGGCGTTGGGCAGAGATGTAGGGGAGAAGAGGGAACTGATTCGAGAGAAATTTAGGGCTAAGTTTAATAGATGTGATTTTTTTGCAAAAAGACCCTCCAAGTTTGATTAATTCTAACTACACCCCTAATTTTTGAAATTTACCTCTAAAACTTCAGTATTTAATATTCTCCCCCACTAACAAAAATTTGGTCTCCAAATTTTGCTAGTAAACCACAACAAATACTAGTCAACCACAAAAGGAACTAGTCAACCACAACAGATACTAGTCAACCGCAACTAATATCAACAACTTAGATATAATATGAATACTGAATGCAACTCAGGTTGTAATTCAACCGTACACACCTCAAGTAAATAGATAAGGGTAGCGAGCTCTGATCGTATCCTCAAGTAGCTTCCTCATCAGAGTGGTGCTGCCAACCAACTTTGACCAACCGAGTAGTCTTGTTCCTCAATCGATGCTCCTTGCGGTCTAGAATCCGCATAGGCACCTCCTCGTGGGTCGCGTCTGGCTGAAGTGTGACCGGCACCTCTGATAAAACATGTGCAGGATCTGGTACATATTTCCTCAACATAGAAATATGAAACACATCGTGAACTCTAGCCAAAGACGATGGTAGTGCCAGATGATAAGCAACTGCTCCAATCCGCTCCAAAATCTGAAGAGGCATAATGTAGTGTGGAGCTAGCTTACCTCGCAAACCAAACCTCTTCACCCATTTTATGGGTGATACCTGTAAGAACACGTGATCGCTCATGGAGAACTCCAAGGATCGGCGTCTCCGATCGGCATAACTCTTCTGGCGATCCTGAGCCTATGACAGACGGCGTCTGATAGTATGGACTAGCTCAGCGTCAAGCTGAATACTCTACGGTCCTAGCAACTGAGATTCCCTAACCTCCTCCCAGAGGGTGGGTGTCCTACAAGCCCTACCATACAATGCCTCGAAGGGTGCCATCTGAATAGCCGAATGATAGCTATTATTATAGGCAAACTCAACCAAGTGTAGGTGATCTTCCCAATTGCCTCCAAAGCCCATAACGCAGAATCTCAACAAATCCTCTAGCATCTGAATGGTACACTTTGACTGTCCGTCTGTCTGCGGATGAAAGGCTGTACTGAATCAAAGCTTGGTACCCATGACCTACTGCAAACTTTGCCAAAATCGCAAAGTGAAACGCGGGTCTCTGTCTGATATGATGCTCAGAGGGACACCGTGTAGTCTGATAATCTCACGGCAATACAACTCTGCCAGCTTGTCCAGTGAATCTATCCTCTGAATCCCCAAGAAATGAGCAGATTTAGTTAATCGATCAACGATCACCCAAATCGCCTCGTGTCTTCTTCGAGTCCTTGGTAACCCCACAACAAAATCCATCGTGATGTGCTCCTATTTTCACTCAGGAATAGGGATCTTCTGCAGTAATCCAGCAGGTCTCTGATGCTCGACCTTCACCTGCTGGCACACTAGACATCTAGCTACAAAATTCGCGATGTCTTTCTTCATACCGTTCCACCAGTAGGAGTGTCTCAAATCTCGATACATACGGGTTCCCCCAGGATGTATAGCAAATCGAGATCGATGAGCCTCCTAAAGCAACTCATCCATGACCGGATGTGACTTAGGTACGCACAATCTCCCTCGAAAATATAGAATACCCTCGTCATCTCGTGTAAAGTCAATCTGTTGCTCTTAGGCTATCCGGCTGCCTAGAAACTACAGATGTTGATCACTAGCCTGAGCCTCTCTGATCCTCGTCCTGATCAAAGACTGAGCAACCATAGTCGCCAACAACCCTTTCTCTATCTGACCCTGCTCCTCCAGTCCCAACTCTGAGAAGCTCTGAACTAAGTCGGTGACCATAACCCGGTGACAAGCCAGAACACTCCGGGATTTTCTGCTCAATGCATCAGCAACCACATTAGTTTTCCCTGGATGGTAGCTAATAGTATAGTCATAATCCTTCAGGAATTCCATCTATCTCCACTGACGAAGATTCAGCTCCTTCTGAGTGAATAAATACTTGAGGCTCTTGTGATCTGTGAAAATCTCAAACGTGACGCCGTAGAGATGATGTCTCCATATCTTCAGGGAAAAAATAATGGCTACAAGTTCTAAGTCATGAACTGGATAATTCTTCTCATGTTCCTTTAGCTGACGTGAGGCATAAGAGACTACCCGTCCATGCTGCATTAAAACTATGCCCAAACCCTGATGTGATGCGTCAGTGTAGAGTACAAAATCGTCTTCTCTGGAAGGTAATACCAAAACAGGTGCAGACACCAATCGCCGCTTGAGCTCCTAAAAACTGGTCTCGTAAGCCTCGATCCAAACAAATTTCACACCCTTTCTGGTCAGACGTGTCAACGGTGAAGCAATGCTGGGAAAACCCCTCAACAAATCATCGATAATAACCAGCTAATCCGAGAAAACTGCGCACCTCTTGAACTGACTTCGGCTGCTCCCAACTGGTGACAGCCTCAATCTTTTGGGGATCTATGGAGATACCTCTACTGGAAACAACGTGTCTGAAAAAACCCACAGAAGACAACCAGAAAGTACATTTGCTGAACTTCGCATACAACTGCTCCCTCTGGAGCGTCTCTAGAATAATGCGAAGGTGGCGCGCATGTTCCTCCTCGGAACGGGAGTATATCAGGATGTCGTCGATGAAAATAATAACGAATTGATCCAAATACTCTATAAAGACCGGATTCATCAAATCCATAAATACTGCAGGAGCATTGATAAGTCCAAATGATATTATCAAAAACTCGTAATATCCGTACCGGGTGCGGAAAGCTGTCTTCTGGATATCTGAATCTTTGATCCTCAACTGGTGATATCCTGACTGTAACACCAAAATTTTTCAGAACTTTTCTAAAATAAAAAGAAATGAAAAAAAAATTCTTTAAAAAGGTTGGGAGAGCCAGGGCACGAACCCGCGACCCTCGATTAGGGTTAATTTTAAGTTTCCATTAGGGATAATAAGTATCTTGCTAAAATATGGAACCAATATTAGATAAGTAATAATAAGCGTCCTTTTATGGGAGATGATTCAACTTCCACTTAGTATATAAAGGATGGAAAGGAGAGAAAACCAAGGGTTTTCTCCTCCTTCTTCTTCCCTGCGAAAACAAAGAAAGGAGAAGTTAGGGTTTCTTGCCAAGAGGAAGGTAGGGTTCTCTCCTAGTGTCAAGGGTTGGAGGATCGCACACGAAAGAAGATCCTACGTCGGTGTAGTAAGTTTAGAAGCACAAGGATGTAAGTAGATCACTCACCTGCAATAAAAGTAGTTTTCGTGTGATTCTAAACATGATTCTAAGTCTTTTGGTGATGTAATCTTAGTATAGCAAGACCAAGGTCTTGATTTGCCCAAAAGCAAGTTTTGGGATTTTGGCACGCAAGGTGCTCGATGGAAGTACAAAGTAAAATCGCAGTCTTGATTTGCCCAAAAGCAAGTTTTGGGATTATGGCACGCAAGGTACATTGATGAGTACAAGACCAAGGTTTTAAGATGTCCCAAAAGTGAGTTTTGGAACCCCTACTTTCTATGTGCAAGATATGTGCTAAGTTTAAGCATGTTATGTATAAGCATGAATAAAAGTTAAGTATATTACTTTTTAAGTGGCATGTACCGGGCACAAGGCCCAACTAGGCAAGCTAGTAGATGCTCTATTAGGGTTCGGTGGCTAGCTACCCCGAAACCTATTAGGAATGCGTGCATTGGTACTATGCCAGGCCCAAAGGAGGATGTTTATTATTTTGAAGTATATGAAGTATAAGAGTATAAGTTTCAACTTTTTCATAGCAAGTATTTATTTCAAGCAAGTTAAGCATTTTCAATTCAATCAAAATTTTCAAATACAAGCATTTGTTACAAATGTATTCATGAGCATTTTTCATGTTAAAGAATAGCATTTTCAGTTACACATGTTTTAAAGCGAGCATGAACATGTTTTATATCGACTACATGTTTTGTGAGATAGGTATCTACTTACTAAGTAATTTGTTTATAGTTTACATCCTTTTATTGCTGATAAAGGTAAAAAAAGGATGTAAGGCAAGGAGGCTAAAGGATGGATGGTTTGTTTCAGTGGCGGCGGAACAGTGGAATGAGATCCTTTGGGATAAGTTTTATCTAATGTTCCAAGCTCTAAAACAGTAGAATGTTATGAGTTTTCTTGAGTTCATGACTTATGTGTCATGGAAGTTATGTTTGTTTCCGCTAAAGATGTTAAGTTTGATATGCATGATAAATGGAATATGATCTAGTCAAAATCTTATGGTTTATATGCTGTTGAGTCTTCTATTTGTTGTGTAGTCGAAATAGGGTGTATATGTATACTTGATCAATGTTTCTGAAATCTGGAAACTGCAGTTCCAGAAGTATCAGTAGACTGATTCAGATATCAGTCGACTACCCTCAGGAAATCGAGGGAACAGAAAGATTGGTCGAGTGAATTGGCCTGGGAGTCGGCTGCCACCAGCCGGCTGCTCAGGGAGGCAGTCGACTGGTCCTGGCCCAACAGTAAAGTAAATGTGATGGCCCAATAAGGTCAAAGTTAGTAAGAGTTGGTCGTTACACTGATTGCAAATCAATCGTAGAATACACTGAGGTATCCTTCAGTTGATCAAACAAATCTTCAATACGAGGCAGAGGATATTTGTTCTTAATAGTCACTGCATTCAACAGCATGTAATTGATACATAACCTCATAGAACCATCCTTCTATTTTATGAACAGAACTAGCGAACCCCATGGAGATACGCTAGGACGGATGAATCCCCTGTCAAGCAACTCCTGAAGCTGGACCTTTAGCTCGTCCAACTCCTTAGGCGTCATACGATACGGAGCCTTTGATGTCGACGCAGCCCCCGGAATCAACTCAATCATAAAATTGACTTGCCTTCTGGGAGGCAAACCAGGAAGCTCCTCTGGAAATACATCCGAAAATTCTCATACCACTGGAACATCCAAGATCTGAGGGCTATTGCTATCATCAGTGTTGATCAATGACAATAGAAAACCCTGACATCCGTGCGATATAAGCTTCTAGGCCTGAAGTGCAGAGATAATAGAAATCCCATCATCTCTGGTGCCAATGAATTCCCACGAGGGTTGGTTCGGAGGCCGAAACGTGACCACCCTTGCTTGGCATTCAACTGTGGCACGATAAGCTGCCAACAAGTCTATGCCCAGAATAATGTCAAACTCTACCATCTCGAGAACTAACAGATCCACGGTGAGAGTATATGTGCCGAAATCCAATGGACACGCCTTGACTTCCTACGTGATATCCAATACCTCACCAGATGGCAGAGACACTGACAGACGTTGTGATCTAAGGGTAGGCAACCTACTAATCCTTCTCATAAACAACCGTGATATAAAAGAACTAGAACTACCGGTATCAACAAGTAATTCAGCAGAGTACAATCTCTAAGAAATAGAGGACACCAGAGCCTGTATAAAACAATGTGAAATCATGTAACATAGCATAGCATCAACAAACATGCATGTCAACCAAATGCAGCAACCATAGCTCATAAAAATGCAACAACCATGAGCAAATGTATAAATGCAATAGATGCATATGATGCAATGACATGTGTCACCCTTGATGTCAGTCAAGCCACCAACACATCACATTTGTGTGGCCGAGTGGGTAGGGCTGTGACAACTGTACGCACTCCAACGAATACCACTGATATATATGGTTGAGTGGACAAGATGCTGGGGAGTCAACTACTCCAAAACCCTAATATATAGGGGGAGCTATCAACAGCTCTGATATCCCTCGGAAACAACAGTGAGGGTGGCAACTGCTTGCCTACAACTCCAACATCCACTGTACATGATTGGTCGAGTGTGGCATAACAGGACGGTTGATCCCACTCTATCAACTACCACAACAAGTGGTTGAGTGGCAAAACAACTAGATAACTGACGACGACTTAACTATATAGAAGCCCAACAGTCGTCAGTATGCAACGATGCAGATATGGTGCATGATATAAATGCACAAACAACTGAATAACAACGATGAAACAATAAAAGCAACAAACCAGGAATCAACCAGAAAACCAACGAATATGCAACTAATCTACTAGGTAAGGTGTCTCTAATGCAACCATTCTAGTGGTGTTTAATGAACAACTAAGTACACACGTACGAGCGGTACTTTACAGAATAGAAAATCAATGAGAGAGTGTACGGATATAAATTTTTCAATTTAAACTCAAAGGTCAAATAAGAATGGTATCAACAGGCGATTTAAAATAAACAACAATAAAAAACAAGATCAAGCAAACTTATTTAGACATAACAAGTCATGCGTTAAGATAAAAGAATTACTAGAGTACAAAGGAGAAGTACCCGCCTTTTAGGTAGAATGTACCCAAAATAACCTCTTCATGATCAATCGTGCGAGTCCAAAGTCAAGGTCCTGTGTCAAGGACTAAATTTAGCTAATTATAAAATTAACAAATTAGCTAAACAAAATAATAAATATGATTAGGATAGATCCTAACTATAATACTAATTGAATTATCTCGCAAATAATAATTGGTTCCTTCTTAACCCCAGTGAAACTAACAACTGTCATCATTTAATTAATCATGATTAATCAATTAACATAATATAATGGTTAGAACTATTATGAATCCAATTCCGAAATGAACAGATTATAAAGCCTTCTATAACCTAGCCCATGGTAGAAATTTAAAATAAAGCTAAACATTTAGATGTTACTCACAACTTCATATTTCTTTCTCAAAATAAACTCTCAAATAGATAGTCACGCAATAACTGAAATACTAACAGAATAAGCTAAATTACTCAAGGTTGTATCATATCTACAACATTAATCAAGGTGAATTTTCTATCGAAGGTTTATCCCATTGAAAACCTTAAGGTACAGATCCTCACTTGTTGACCTAGCCATCGTCGGTCTCCCACGAATCGGCTAGGGCACAGGGTTGACGCAAGCAATAGGGACTACCTAAATCTAAACTCCAGACCAACTACCCAAATCGAACAAACAATGTTTACCGGCTGTGATGTACAAATTCTGAGGAGATTGCACAAAAAGAGGGTTGTGGTGGGAAGGAGGATCACCGACCTTGGATTTGATCAGGGTTGAAGGAAGACTTGCAGCGTCGGCTGGCTCACTCGAGGGCGGCGGCGTGATCAACACACAAGGAGTAATCGCGACTAGCTTCGTTGCCCAGGGTCAGCGGCGCGATCGAGTTGGCGCCGGAACAAGTGATCAAGTTGGCGCCAAAACAAGAGGAAGAAGAACGAGAAGATGAGGAGGAGGACATCTCGGCAGCGGGTGGCGCAGCGGCGGTGGTCAACGTCGCTGGTTGCAGCGTCAGGCAGAGTCGAAGGGGAGAAGAGGGAACTGATTCGAGAGAAATTTAGGGCTAAGTTTAATAGATTTGGCTTTTTTGCAAAAAGACCCTCCAAGTTTGATTAATTCCATCTACACCCCAAATTTTCAAAATTTACCTCTAAAAATTCAGTATTTAACATACTTGGTCTTCCTAGTCAAGTATTCAATTCTCATTGAACTTTCGACAAGTATTTGGTTAACTAACTTTGACTTCGACCGTTGCACCTGTAATAATGTTAAGTTCCCTATACCTACACACTTGACACCTGTAAGACCAACAATATCTATATAATTTAAACTTAGTCAAATATCAAAATCACAAAGCAAACTACATATGATTAATGAGATTGGGTAACGTCAATCCTCGGAAGATCAGTCCAACCCCACAAAAATTTGTCATCGGCCATTAGGGTAAATTGAGAAATGCTTACGGCAGACGGTCACAAGTCTAGCGTCCCAAGATTCGGACTCACTTAGAAGAATTTTTTTTACAAAATATGACATAGCTAAGAATCGAACACAAATAAACTACATGATTACACTGCAAGGAACCAATTTGCCTAATTATTAGATGGTCCTTGTAGGCAACTATTTTAAAAACTAGTCAGGTTAGACCGTCTGCAGGGTCTGGGTGGTCTTAAAAAAAACTATTGGAGTTGTAGGCAAGCAGTTGACACCCTCACCGTTATTTTCGAGGGATATTAGAGCTGTTGATGGCTCCCCCTTTATTCTCGAATTTTTGGAATAGTTGGCTCCCCACCATCCTGTCCAATCAACCACATCTATCAGTGGTATTCATTGGAATGCGTACAGTTGTCACAAACCTACCCACTCGGGCATATAGATGTGATGTGTTGGTGGCTTGACTAGCGTCAGGGGTGGCACATGTCATTGCATCTATTGCATTTATGCAATTTCTTTTGTTTGTTGCATTTATATGAGCTATGGTTGCTGCATTTAGTTAACATGCATGTTTGTTTGATATTATGTTATCTCGTATGTTTCACATTATTTTATACATACTTAGTTGTTTCTCTATTTTCCTAGAAACTGTACACCGTTGTATTTGTTGTTTCTATATCCTTTGATATTATGCATTTGTCTACTCATATACCCGTAGAGTCCGCCCGGACTTACCACCCCTACCTCCTATTTTTGTTTCAGGTAGCAGGTAGATGCACTACTTGGAGCCAGGAGAGGATCGAGTTGTCAGTCCCATAGTATTGAGTCGGTTTGGAGATTATTTTCTTTCTACTATATCTCCTAGTATGGTATTTGTTTTATTCATTTGGTATCGTCTTGGAAGATTTTCGCTTATCTATTATTTGGGTTGTTAGGCTCAATTAAGACTTATATTGGAGTTTCCTTTGTATTCAGACTTTCTTTGAGCTTTATTTCTTCTAAAAGACGTTAACGGTTTTGAAATGTTTAAGCTTAATTTATGTTTATCATTCTTATTGTTATAAACTGCGTGGTTATGCCTTTATTTTCCAGTTATGATGGCTGAGCCATCTTTTATATTGAGAGATATGTATTATTTGTCCCAACTTATCCGCCGTATAGGGGAGATACTGCCCAATTTTCAAGTAAGCATGTGCCTCTGAGAGCGTGACAATTTTTGGTATCAAAGCCAGGTTTTGCGATGTTTTGTGTCTATTGGTTTACGGAGTTGTGTTACGAGGTATATTTGTATTTTACAGATTTGTTATATTTATGCGGAGTCATTTTCTTGACATGGTTGTGTTTTGAGACTTGGCAGCGATGAGATCTCTCTTGGCAACAAGAAGTAAGTTGATTTTAAATTTTGATAGAATTATAAATAAGTAATGTGTGTTGGTTTTGTTAACAGGTATGTCTCGTCATATTGAGTTGTCTCCACCCCGTGCATATGGTCGTGGACGATGATCACGGGGGAGGCTAGAGGAGGCTGAGAAAGACACGAGTCAGGAGGTTGAGAGGCCCACCAGGGTGGAGCCAACTGGTCGGGGATCAGCTCACCAGGACCCTTTGGGTGAGCTGAGACCTCCACCACTGAGAGTACCTCCTCCTTATCCAATAGCAGTTCCAGTAGTACCATCTGAGGCAGGTCCATCAATGCCACCAGTGGCAGTCCCTGAAATGTCATCAGTGGTATCCCCTGCCTAAGCGGGCTGGATTCTGGTTAGAGCTCGAATTCCGTTGTTGGCAGCGTCTGTGAAGGGTCGGTTCACACTGTTCCATGGCAAATCAGATCCGTATACTGCTCATGCTTGGTTGGAGAAATTGGAGGGCACCTTCAGCTATATGACTCTCACAAACATAGAGAACGTGTAGTTGGCTACATATCACCTTCGAGATTAAGTCATCATTTGGTGGAATATACAGAAGACTATTATTGGCGGACGACCAATTTCTTGAGTTTCCTTTCGCGAAGCTTTTGAGGGCAAATATTATCCTGCTATGTTTCGTACGGCCCGACGACAGGAGTTTCTTGCTCTTCATCAGGGAGATCGCTCAGTTTTGGAGTATGAGGCAGAATTCAATCGCCTAGCAGAGTTTTGTCCTCAGTTGGTGGCTACAAAGGATGAGCTGACGATATAGTTCACGCAGGGCCTCGCTGGATATATCCAGTTACGTATGTCTGGATGAGCTCCTACTTCTTATTGAGAGGCTTTGGACTGGGCTCTACACATAGAGATGATCCAACATTAGTTGGATGGTGATAAAAAGAAAGGAAAGTAGTCAACTCAAGATTCAGCTGGTACTCAGAAACAGTAGACTATTGGTCAGAAGCACGGCAATAGGAGTCAGAGTATGCAGGAGACTTCTAGACCTCAGTCTCGACCCCAGATGTCTGGACGGTTTTCAGCAGGATCGTCGCAAGGTTCTCAACAGACTTGAAAGTCTATTACTGGTGGTGCTCATTGTTTTCAGTGTGGATCTAGGGACCACAGCAAACCAGATTGTCCTCTAGAGCACCCCATCTGTTATTATTGTAAGCATCCAGGTCATGAGAGTTGATGTTGTCCCTTAAAGGCTCAGCATAAGTCTATAACAGTTACTCTCTAGGGAGGCCGGTTAGGACTGTAGAGGTCATAGCGAGGCGGCCGTCAAACTTAGACGTCATCCCGACAGTAGCAGACAGGACGTCAGCAGATAGTTCCTCCACCAGTTCAGATTTATTGTATGCCTGGGCATGAGTACCCCTCACCAGCGATGTCTCAGTATTCCGGGACGGGGGCGTATTATCAACAATTATACCCAGCATACCAGCCTGCAGTCTATCAGCATTAGCAGTCGGCTAGAGCTTCAGGTTATCAGCCCCAGCAGTCAGTTGGTGTTAGGACCGGGTGCATGTTGACATGGATGCGGGTTCGTAATTTCAAAATTAATTACGTGCAGCGGAAGGTTTAGCATAAATAATTTCTCTAAATCATTTAACCAAACATCTAAGCATGCAAGTTTATCTTGTGTATACATGATCATATATTTGAAATTTTGTAGAAACATAAACTAATTTACGTATTACCTCGCGTAACTCGAAGGAAGGGATGAGATCCAACCGTAAGCGTCCCTTGGAAGCTCCGCCTCTATTCGCGTCTACGCCGAGTATCTTCGGGATGACTTCGTAAAGCCACGAGTTTCGTGTTCTCGAGAACTACTAGATTCTCCGAGAACGCGACGAGAAAAACCAAGAGAGAAGTCGGAAGACTAACCACAAAAGGATGGCCAGAATCAAAATTCCGGCGAAGCAAATGAAGAGGCTTGCGGCAAAAGGATCCTTGTGGCAAACTCTAATTCCGGCAGCACCTTCTTCCGACCAAGAGATGGCCGGAGCTTCCTTCTCCGGCAGCAGGTGGTGGTCGGCAGGGAAAGGGCAGGGGCGGCCGGCTGGTGTTCCTTCTTGGGGCTGGTTGGCGCACGGCAAGAAGGGGAGAAGAGAAGGAGAGAAAGAGAGGGAGAGAGCCTATGCCTTCATCTCTTCAATTATCACCCAAGTCTTGCCTTGGGTCCTTTATATAGTGGTCTCTCAACCATCAAGCCTCTCAAATATGGAATAACTTATTCCATCATGCCAAGTTTAATTTTATATCATGGTTAAAATCATATTTTAATTTATGATAAAAAATCAATCAAGTCTCTTCTCTCTTATGGAATAAATTTCCTTATCATGGTAAATCAATCCATGATTGATTTTATAAAATAAACCAATCCATGGTTCATTTTAATTTCCATGAAAAATAAACCAAACCTTGATTTATTATATATAAAAAATTTATATCATCCACAATTTTATAAAACAAACCACACTTGGTTTATTTTATAAATTGAACCAAAAACTTGGTTCTCTCCCTTTGTTGTGGTCGGCCAAGCAAAGAGGATAGAGGCCCTCTTTGGCCGGCCCATCTAAGCCATGCCCCAATGAATTAAACTTATTTAATTCATCTATTAAGTCTTCAAAAGACTTAGCCATTTTACGCTTCCGATGCATCTCTGAAAAATTCAGATTCGACTTATCGTTTGGCTCAACCAAACCTAATCTCTCTTGATTGGAAAATTCAATTTTCAACTCATTTTAAATCCCTCGGATTACTCGTAGTGCGTGTGACTAAATAGACTTTCGATTTATGTTGGTCGTCTATAATTAATCAATTATAGAACGATCATGAGTGACACCTAGTAGTACATCATGATCCCCAATTAATCGAAAGATCAACGGTTGACCTCAGAAACAATTCTAAAACCCTTCAGCAACTATAATGAATCGTGCCCCATTCCCTTCACCATCTTATACCCACTTGGTTCAGGACATGGTCTATGTGTGTTAGTCCCCACAAGGCTGACTACGTCACACCTAGCCCAAGTAACGTTTTCTCGTTGTATGGATTCTAATTACTCTCATGTATTTAAGAGATTCATACTCTGAACATGTCATGCTCTGGCCAGAGGCTTCGAGTAACAATCCGACGATAGGCCTCGGGAATACATCTCCTCGCAAGGAGTGGTGAATCCTTTGTAGGCTGTTCAAACATCTTCGGGCACTTCGGCTTATACCCAATCATCCTGGGTCCACACCTCCTTGGAGACGCTTGCTTAAGATGTCAAAGTATAAGTCTCCATGACCAAGATGACTTGAACACCGCAAGTCAAAGGAACATCGCACTTAAGCTGCAGTAAGAACTTCACTGACATATCTATATGTAGACTACCATATGAAGTTTTACAGCCAGTCACTCCAATGAACTAGTTCGCTTAACTAGCATTCATGTTTATCTCCGGACATCTCAATGTCACCAGCCAGTGAGAATCAGCTGATTAGAGAATAACCCATGCTAGTCTCAACAGAATTGATAGTGTCCGTATTTATCAATTCATCGACTAGGGACAATTTCAATACTTCACAATTGCACATGTAGAGATAATCACTAGTTGTGAATTCATCATAAATTCTCTCATGCTGTGAATTGTATTACGGGCATTCAGTAAATGAGTTTAAGATCTCAATCAAATACATAAACATGTATACTCAAATAGTGAATATTCATTTATTAGAATAAATGATTACAATCATAAGGCGATTGCCTTAGGACACTTCTCTCATATTACTAACAAACTCCCACTTGGCCTAATGCCAATCGCTACGGTACCCAATACCACAGACTCTAACATGACGCTCAAACTTACTTTGAGGCAAGGCCTTAGTTAAAAGATCCGCTAAATTCCTTTCAGTGGGAATTTTCTCAATTTTTATGTCATTCCTACTTATAATCTCTCTGATCAGATGATAGCGGCGAAGCACATGTTTGGATCGCTGATGAGACCTTGGTTCCTTTGCTTGTGCAATAGCTCCATTGTTGTCGCAGTAAACCGGTATTGCTTCATCAATGGTTGGAACCACACCAAGTTCTGAGACAAACTTTTTGATCCAGACTGCTTCCTTTGCTGCTTCCGAAGCTGCAATATATTCCGCTTCCGTGGTAGAATCCGTTACGGTGTCTTGCTTGGAACTCTTCCAACTTATTGCACCTCCATTCAAAATAAATACGTATCCGGACTGAGATTTGGAGTCATCCTTATCTGTCTGGAAACTGGCATCTGTATACCCACTTATTACCATATCACCTTCTCCACATATTAGGAACACATCCTTAGTGTTTCTTAAGTACTTGAGGATTGTCTTGACAGCCGCCCTATGATCCATTCCTGGATCAGATTGGTATCTACTTGTGACGCTCAGAGCATACGATACATCAGGCCTAGTACATAACATAGCATACATGATAGATCCTATCGCGGATGCATAAGGAATCTTATTCATGCAAATCCTCTCATCTTCTGTGCGCGGACGCATAGACTTCGAAAGGTTGATCCCATGCCTGATGGGAAGGTAACCTTTCTTGGATTCCGACATGCTAAACTTTTTTAGCACTCGGTCTATATATGTAGACTGCGAAAGACCAAGCAACCGTTTTGATCTATCTCTATAGATTCTAATCCCAAGGATATAGGTTGCTTCTCCCAGGTCTTTCATGGAGAAAGTTTTGGACAACCAAATTTTAACTGGCTGTAAGACTAATATATCGTTTCCTATAAGTAATATGTCATCGACATATAACACTAGGAATACGACTGCACTCCCACTAACCTTCTTGTACACACAAGGTTCGTCAGGATTTTGTGAAAAATCAAACTCTTTGATTGTCTCATCAAAACGGATGTTCCAGCTCCTGGATGCTTGCTTTAGTCCATATATGGATCGTCGAAGCTTGCATACTTTGGTTTTATTAACCGATGTGAAACCTTCAGGTTGTATCATGTGTATATCCTCAAGCAGGTTTCCATTAAGGAAAGCTGTTTTCACATCCATTTGTCATATCTCATAATCATAATGAGCTGCTATGGCCAGGAGCATCCGAATGGATTTAAGCATTGTAACGCCCCAAAATTTCCATCTCAAGTCCTTAACGTCCTTGAAATTAGTTAAAAATACTTTAGAAATATTCTAGATATTTTTAGAAATTTTTAGAATATTTTTATGGATTTTTCTGAGTCCGTTTAGTATTTTAAAAAAAAAGGAAAAACTTTAAAGGACAGCAGGGGGTTCGAACTCGCGACCTTCGGAAGAGCCAGCCCTTAAGGGCGCGCGCGTGACCGGCTGGGCTAGGGTATCAAGCACAACAAAAGGTGGAGAGAAATATATTTATAGAGTAGTTACGTTTTTTTTCATAAAGATAGTATAAATAGATAAGTTAAGAGAGGAAATTGGATTTTTGGTTTTCTCTCTTCCTCACCCTAGCCGCGCGACGCACGGGAATCCTCCCCCCTCTCACACACGCACGCCAACACCAAGCTCTTCTCTCCTCTCTTCCAAGGGGCGCCGGCCAAGGAGGGATCAAGGAGAGCGGAGCGTTGCGTTCGTCTCGACGAGGAGAACGCGTAGGCGCAAAGAAATCTCCGAGACTCCGAGTTTCTCCAGAACACCCAACGCCAATTTCGGTCGTAAGTCCAAGATATCAATGTAAGTACTGCTCACCTGCGGTAAGAGGCGGTTTTTCCGCAAGTTTTTCCCGTTAGAAAGTTTAAAATGTGATTTTTCCATTAGATTGTGATTTATGCATGTAACCCTAGTTTGATTCATGCTTGTATGAGTTAATTAATTACCCTATATGAGTTTAGGGTCCAAGAAAGCTATAAGAAAAGAAAAGAAGATAAAGATAAGAAAAGAAAAGGCCAAGGCCTTAAGAAATCTCCAAAAGTCAAGATTTAGGGATTTGAGCACACAAGGTGCTCGTAAAAAAATGCCAAGGCATTCAAAATAAGTAAAGTAAGTATTTTATTTTCTAAGGCCAGTACCCGGCGTCCAAGGGCGTCGTTAAAGAAATCCAGGTGTCCAATTCCAAGGTCTTGGCCCTGGTAGACCAAGGTCTGCTCTATTAGGATTGGTGGCTCGCTACCCCAACCTTTTAGGGAACGCGCATGAGATGGTACTTACGTCTTAAGTGGATCCAAGTGAGTTATTATTTTCAAGTATATGCTTTAGCAAAGTTTTCTAAAGTTAAAGAAGTTTTCTAAAAGTTAAAGAAAGATTTAAAGTTAAAGAATTGCTAAAGTTTCAAGTTAAGCCAAGAACAAGCAAGTTTAGACTTATTAATGCTTGAGTATGCATGTCTTGAGTTATACATGTTTTAGAGTTGTTTACTTTTAAGCATAAAAGTATCTCACGTGATTTCACATTGTTTTAAAAGCATGTTTGCACATTTTCGAGATTTTGTGAGCTAGATAGTACTTACTAAGCTTTTTGCTTATTAGTTGCATTTCCTCTTGCTGCAGGTAAAGGTAAAGGCAAGCAATTCTGAAGGAAGGCGACGAGGCGGTGCTGAGTGACGTGTGTGTGGTGGCTGACCTTGGAGAGATCCTTGGGACGAGACAATTTAGTTTATTTGAATTGCAATGTTTATTGTTTTCAAATTCCAAGTTATTGTGTTATGGAGTTTAGTGAACATTTAAGCTTTGGATAGTTTTACATGCTCAATTTCGTAGAATGAAGATTTCATGTCATTTCAATTAGTATGCATAGTTTTGTGAATGCACTAGATGAGCATGGGCATGAATAGTTTAGCAAGTTGATACAACCATTGGCACATTTATGTTCATTTCTCTATATGTCGTTTTTATGATTTCTAAGTTGCTATACATGCTAGAAGTCCCCCAGAAACATGTATTAACTGCCCTAGAATCATTGTAGACCTGTTAGGAAGCTTAGATATGGTTTTATGGAGCATTTGGTACGGAACGGGTTGACTTTGGCAAATCTGAAATCCTGAAATCTGGGTTTTTCAGAAATACCAGTCGACTGGTAAAATACCAGGCGACTGGTATCGGGCACAGTAACATTCTGTGGCCCGACCAGTCGACTGGCATTTAGCAGTCGACTGGTATCATCCCTACCAGTCGACTGGTATGTAGCAGTCGACTGGCACCGTGTAAAACAGAACGAGTTCATACTAGTTTAGTAATGCTTTACGAATTCTTAGAGAACAGAAGTATGCCATTGTATCATGCATGACTATTAAAGTAGAATATCATCCCTAGATGAATTTAAAAGAAAAAGAAAAGAAGTTCCGCATTGTTAGTCGTGCAGTAGAGTCAAGAAGTAGAAAAAGTAACGATCCGTCTAAGGTAGAGAAGGCAGGTCGCTACAAGCATAGCTACTGGCGAATAGGTTTCGTCATAATCAATTCCTTGTTTCTGACGATATCCTTTTGCCACTAATCTAGCCTTAAAGGTAACAACATTACCTTCCATGTCGGTTTTCTTCTTGAAAACCCACTTGCACCCTATGGGCTTAATCCCTTCAAGTGGGTTAACCAAGTCCCATACTTGATTTTTGTACATGGAATCCATTTCCGACTTCATGGCTTCAAGCCATTTATCCCTTTCTGAATTTTTCAGAACATCTTCATAACTGATAGGTTCATCATCATTAATGAGTAACACGTCGTTCGATTCAATTATGAGAAATCCGTATCTCTCTAGAATATTGCGTGTCCTATCAGACCTATGAAGAAGTGGTGTTGTTTTAGGTTCAACTGATAGCTCATCATTATGAGTTATTGGTTGTGGGTCTAGACTAGGTGTCTCTGTAATGTCTATTGGAGTTTCTTGAACTTCTTCAAGTTCAATGCTACTCCCGCTGTTTTCTTGTAAAAGAAATTCTTTTTCTAGAAATACAGCATGCCTTGAAACAAACACCTTTTGTTCCAAGGGATGATAGAATTGGTAACCTTTCGTTTCCTTAGGGTATCCAATAAATAGACATTTATCAGACTTAACATCCAATTTGTCTGATACAGTCCGCTTTACATAAGTAGGACAACCTCATATCTTTAGGTGAGATAAATGAGGTTTCTTACTATTCCACGTCTCATATGGAGTAGTAGAGACTACCTTGGTCGGGACTCTGTTTAGTAAGTAAACAACTGTCTTAAGCGCATAGCCCCAAAAGGATTTTGGAAGAGTTGCATGATTCATCATAGATCTAACCATGTCCATCAAGGTTCGGTTACGCCTCTCAAATATACCATTATGCTGTGGTGTATATGGCGGAGTCCATTGAGACAATATCCCATTGTCCCTAAGATAATCTTGAAACTCTTGACTTAAGTATTCACCACCCCGATCGGATCGAAGTATCTTAATACTTTTGCCAAGCTGTTTCTCTACTTCACTTCTGAACTCTTTGAATTTCTCAAAAGCTTCAGATTTGTGTTTCATTAAGAACACATACCCGAATCGTGAGTGATCATCGATAAAGGTAATGAAGTAGCTATAGCCTCCTTGTGCAAGAGTTGACATTGGTCCACATACATCAGTATGTATTAGACCAAGCAATTCTCCCACTGGTTTACCTTTTCCGGAAAAGGGTAATTTGGTCATCTTGCCTTTTAAGCATGATTCACATGTATCAAATGAACCGGGTTCAAATGATTCCAGAATTCCACATCGGTGTAATTTGGGCATACGTTTCTTACTTACATGACCAAGACGACAATGCCACATATAGGAGTCTATTTGATTATCTATTCGAGCACGTTTGTTGCTAACTTCGATATTGAAAAAGTCACCGGATAAATCTAACGTGTAGATACCATTGCATAAAGTTCCGGTCCCAAAAAGAACACCATTTAAAGTTATGTAACAACAATTGTTACTAAAAGTTAAATGATAACCCTTTTCATTCAAGCATGAAATAGATACAATGTTCTTTATTAACGAAGGAACAAAATAACAATTATCCAATTCTAAGACAAGTCCAGTAGGGAGCTTTAGCAAATATGTTCCGATGGCGACAGCAGCAATCTTTGCTCCATTTCCAACTCGCAAATTCGCTTCTCCCTTGACGAGTCTTCTTCTATTCCTTAGCCCCTGTATGTCATTACATATATGTGAGCTACACCTAGTATCAAGTACCTAGGTGTCCGAGGAAATAGAGTGACATTTTCAATAACGAAGATACCTGAAGAGGATGGGGCATCAGATGCCTTCTTCTTCAAGGACTCAAGATAAACCTTGCAGTTTCTTCGCCAGTGGCCCTCCTTGCCGCAGTGATGGCAAGTGCCTTTTGGTGCCTTTTCAGTCTTTTTGGCCTTTTTCTTCCTTCCCTTATTTTGTTCTTTGGGCTTCCTCTTAGAGCCTTTCTTTGAGGAACCAACTAACAGTACCGTCTTCTGATCCTGCTTTACAGAAGGCTCTACAGTCTTCAGCAGGTTAAGCAACTCAGGAATGGTAGTCTCCAGTTTGTTCATCCGATAGTTCATCACAAACTGTGAGTAACTCTTGGGCAAACAATGCAGAATTAAGTCAATACATAGTTCGTGATCCATTGCAAATCCGAGTGTGCCTAGTCGTTCAATGTACCCCAACATCTTCAACACAAACTGTGAAACTGAAGTGCCTTCCTGCATCTTAGAGGTGAAGAGGAGTCTGGAGACCTCAAACCTTTCGGATCTCACCTGCTCGTCAAACAGCTCATGAAGATGGAAGACGATGGTATGAGCATCCATATGCTCATGCTACTTTTGTAGCTCAGGTACCATAGCGGCCAGCATGATGCAACTCACAAGTTCAGAATCGGCCACATGTTTCTGATAGGCCACTAACTGGTCTGGAGTTGCATCTTCAGGAGGATGGTTGGGAAGTTGTTCTTCAAGGACATAAGCAAGCTTTTCTTCCTTGAGGACTATCCTCAGGTTTCGAAGCCAGTTCATGAAGTTTGGCCCAGTCAGCTTATTGGTGTCCAAAATGGAACGCAAATTCAGAGAAGACATGATCAGGAGATTATCCTAGAAATACAAATTGAGGTTATGTGATGAGAATGATAAAGAATGCATCAATATACATTAATTAAATCCGATTTATTTTTCGAATTGAATAACCCTTTTTATCAATTCGGGAGATCGTAGGAACATCTCCAAATAGGTTGATATCCAACCATAGATAAGAACAACCATGGCTAGAGTCCATCAAGTTATTCTTAGCTATGAAGGTAGGTAATTATACCGATTACATATGTAACGATCATATTATGCTATCAACTAATTGAATGTTTGCATAAATCATTGGGTTGTTAACTCATTAACAAGTATGCAACAATATACATAGCACCCAACTGCACCTCTCTTTACATCGACCTTGGCTGTGGCACAACAAATCGATGCTCCAAGCTTAAGGCTGACCCATTAATCAAAAAATAGTTTTAATATGGTTGGAGCTCATTCAACCGTTTAGTCAAGCTTGGATGTGTCCAACAACCAAAACTAAGGATTGACCTCTGACTCCAACTATATTAATCATAAACTAATTCCATGGTTTGAACATGTTGAGGTTCAAGCCGGGCATGGATGTGTCTATCAACCCAAACGAGAAACAAAACTCTGGTTCTAACCATATTAATGGAAGGTGTTGGCCTTAATATTTTGTAAGGGGTTTTGGGTCTCATCCTTTTCTTTTATGCACATTCATGACATATAATTATGTCATGTTCTAACGATTTCCTTAATAAAGTATGTATGTGACTTAATTTATCAAGTCTCATTAATTGAATTAGGAACCGGATTTCCTAATTCTAATTTCATACTTTATTCAAGGAATTGTTTTGGGAAATCATTTCCTAAATTATCATAATCAATTTCGGAAATAATATGTTTAAGACTTTGAATTCTCCAAATCAAATCTTATTAAATTAAGAGACAGATTTCCTTAATACAACCACATATTATTTTCATGAAAATCTTATTTAAGGAAATATACTCTATAGGAAATAATTTTCCTAATTAATTTTGGAGACAATAATATGTAAGAGCATCACCTCATAAATCAAATAAGGAAATTATCGTTTGAGAATCACCTCAAAAATTTTCAAGATTTGATCACATATTTTATTTATGGAAAATTAATAACTTAATTTGGACGGCTCCCCGAGGCTCAATCCAAATTAAACATTTGACAACTTAAATTCAATTTAGGAAATTTAATTATAACAACTAACTTTAAATTGGACGGCTCCCCGAGGCTCAATCCAAAATAAAGAATTTTATAAATAATTTAATTTCTAATTATAAATTTAAATGTCAATTAATATTCCCATAATTTGTCTAGACTTTCTTGAAAGAAAGTGCCCAAAATTGCGAGTTTTCCATAAATGGAAAGTTTCCAAAAATAAAAGATTTTCAAAATAATTGTAAGTTTCTGGTACAAAGAAAACTTAGGGGGCGTTTGGTTTGTGCCATTTTCCATTTTCATTTTCATTTTCCAGAAAACCGCATTTTCTAGTTTTCTGGAAAATAACTTTTTTTCATTCTCCAGTTTTCCAGAAAACGCTATGTTTTTTTCTGGAAAACAAAGCTGGAAAATGCAAACCAAACATGTTTTTCAGAAAACCGCATTTTCTACAGAAAATGAAAATGGAAAACAGACTGGAAAATGCAAACCAAAATTGGAAAATTTCCAAAATAGAAATTTCCAAAATTGGAAAGTTTCCAAAAATGGAATGTTTTCACAATTATCATAAAATTTCAGAAATAGAGATATTTTAAAAGTTTACGAAATTTCATCAGAATTTCTAAACTTTGAAATTCCTAAATCGAAAATTTACCATAATTGGAAAGTTTCCATAATTGAAAATTTTTCGAAAATTGAGATCATGATAAAGCTTTCCGCAAAACAATTATATGATTATGTCGAACACAAACCTCGGCTCTGATACCACTGTTAGGACCGGGTGCATGTTGACATGGATGCGGGTTCGTAATTTCAAAATTAATTACGTGCAGCGGAAGGTTTAGCATAAATAATTTCTCTAAATCATTTAACCACACATCTAAGCATGCAAGTTTATCTTGTGTAGACATGATCATATATTTGAAATTTTGCAGAAACATAAACTAATTTACGTATTACCTCGCGTAACTCGAAGGAAGGGACGAGATCCAACCGTAAGCGTCCCTTGGAAGCTCCGCCTCTATTCGCGTCCACGCCGAGTATCTTCGGGATGACTTCGCAAAGCCACGAGTTTCGTGTTCTCGAGAACTACTAGATTCTCCGAGAACACGACGAGAAAAACCAAGAGAGAAGTCGGAAGACTAACCACAAAAGGATGGCCGGAATCAAAATTCCGGTGAAGCAAAAGAAGAGGCTTGCGGCAAAAGGATCCTTGCGGCAAACTCTAATTCCTTGCGGCAAACTCTAATTCCGGCAGCACCTTCTTCCGACCAAGAGATGGCCGGAGCTTCCTTCTCCGGCAGCAGGTGGTGGTCGGCAGGGAAAGGGCAGGGGCGGCCGGCTGGTGCTCCTTCTTGGGGCTGGTTGGCGCACGACAAGAAGGGGAGAAGAGAAGGAGAGAAAGAGAGAGAGAGAGCCTATGCCTTCATCTCTTCGATTATCACCCAAGTCTTGCCTTGGGTCCTTTATATTGTGGCCTCTCAACCATCTAGCCTCTCAAATATTGTATAACTTATTCCATCATGCCAAGTTTGATTTTATATCATGGTTAAAATCATATTTTAATTCATGAAAAAAATCAATCAAGTCTCTTCTCTCTTATGGAATAAATTTTCTTGTCATGGTAAATCAATCCATGATTGATTTTATAAAATAAACCAATTCATGGTTCATTTTAATTTCCATGAAAAATAAACCAAACCTTAGTTTATTATATATAAAAATTTTATATCATCCATAATTTTATCACTACAAAAATAACGAGGTTTTGCGACGGACAATTATAATTGTCTGTCGCAAATAGCGACGGATATATAGTATCCGTCGCCAAATTTGCGCGGCAAGTCAAACTCCTAATTATAGCGACGGACATGGTCAAAGTCCGTCGCTATTGCGACGGATATTTTTAGACATCCGTCGCTAATGTTAGGCGACGAGTCAAAGTCCGTCGCTATTGCGACGGATTAGTCAACCCGTCGCTAATGTTGCGACGGACAAGTTAGTCCGTCGCAAAATTTCTTAAAAAACGCGACGCCCCCCTTCCCCCGCGGCCACGCAAACCCTAGCGACCGACTGAAGCGGCGATTCTCCTCCGGCGAACTCTCCTCCGATCCCAGGTACGCAAGTTAGTTCCATTTGCCGTATATTATCATTTTTTTGTGATCACGCGCCGACGTCGTCTTCTCCGGCCAGCCACCGCTCTTGGCACGGCCGCGCGCGTCCTCCCGCGGTCTCGCGCCGCTTGCTCGCGGTCGCGGCCCAGTGCGGCCGGCCGGCGCCTTCTGCGGTCGGCCGACGGGCCTGCGGCCGGCCGGCGGCCCCTGCTGTGGCCGACACAGTCAAAAAAAAATTTAATTAATTAATTAATTGAATTAATTAAAGTTAATTGAATCAATTAGATTAATTAATTGAATTCAGTTAATTAATTAGAATTAAACAATGTGTAATTAATTTATCAAATATTTTATTTATTTTAGTTTAATTGTTTCATTAATTTGATTATTAAGGTGATTAATTGTTTGATTAGTGTAATTATTTTGATAAATTTTTTCATTACTTGTTCTATTAATTAGATCTTGTTTGATTAGTTTTAGATTAATCAAATTATATCATGTTTGATTAATAAGATCATGCATTTTTTTAGTATACCATTAATATCACATTTTAATATGTGTGGTTTGATTAAATTGTCTTATCTGAATTCAGATACAATGTATCCGAACAAGGCATGGATGTATAATAGGTTAGACAATGGATTTATCCGTGACGAATTTTTTGCTGGAGTGGAAGAATTTGTTAACTTTGCAAAGTGTCATCCTGAGTGTTTGAATGGCACAGAGTTGAAGTGTCCATGTAATCAACGCAAATGTAGAAATACAGCTTTCCATGATGAAGATACAGTGAAAACTCATATCGGCAGGTATGGGTTTGTTCCAGATTATTACAACTGGTATTGTCATGGAGAGCCGTATGTATATGAATTTGGTGGACCTTCCGTTGCATCATCATCGAACTCAATTGGACCAGAAACATCATATAACCCTGCTGATGCAATGCAATCAATGGTTTATTATGCAATGAATGCTTTTGATCAACCAAATGTAGAACAAGTACCTACTTCTGATGTTCAGAAAATGTATGACATGTTAAAGGCTAGTGAAAGAGAATTATGGGAAGGTATTCCTTCTGGTCATTCTCAATTATCTGCTACTGCAAGATTATTGAATATGAAGGCAGAACATCATTTCTCAGAACGATGTTATGATGACATATGTCAACTTATGTCAGAGTTGCTTCCAACTGATAACTGCATGACTGATAGTTTCTACAACACTAAAAAACTAATCAGAGACTTGGGTTTGCCAGTTGAGAAGATACATTGTTGTGTCAATAATTGCATGATCTTTTGGAACCAAGATAGTGAATTGATGGAATGCAAAATCTGCAACCATCCCCGTTACAAGCATGGTGTTCGCATGGTAAATCAGAAGAAGAAAAAAAATATTCCTTACAAAGTCATGTATTATTTTCCTTTGATTGCTAGACTCCAACGTTTGTATGCATCAGCAGCAACAGCGAGTCATATGATTTGACATCAAAACCATAGACATGATGGAGACATTATGTGTCATCCTTGTGATTCCCCTGCATGGAAACATTTAGATTCAACATTTTCTTCCTTTGCTATGGAACCACGTAATGTCAGACTTGGACTTTCTGCAGATGGATTTCAGCCATTTGGAAGTTATGGACAACAATATTCATCGTGGCCTGTTATCTTAACACCATACAACTTACTACCATGGATGTGCATGAAAGATGAATTTATATTTCTTACTGTTTTAATTCCAGGTCCTCAAAATCCAAAAGGGCACATAGATGTTTTTTTGCAACCTTTGATAGCTGAGCTGAATTATTTATGGAATATAGGTTCAGAGACGTATGACATTGCTACAAAGTCAAACTTTTTAATGCATGCAGCATTGTTATGGACTATTAGTGATTTTCCTGCTTACTCAATGTTATCAGGATGGAGCACAGCTGGAAAGTTAGCATGTCCACATTGTAGAGTCAGTCAGATGCATTTTCTTTGCCATGCAGTGGCAAGATTTCATGTTTGATAATCATCGGAAATTTTTACCTCTTGATCATCCGCTCAGAAGAAATAAGAAATATTTCAAAAGGAATGAAGTAGTTAGGAAGCTACCTCCATTTGGGATGTTAGGCGAAGAAGTGTTAAATGAAATTGATAGTTATGGATTTCTACCAGTATATCAGGATGGATCAGATGATATCAACAAGTATATTGTTAGAGTCAACAAATGTGGTTGGAGGAAAAGAAGTATTTTTTGGGAGCTTCCATATTGGAAATATTTACTCATTCGTCATAATTTGGATGTGATGCATATTGAGAAAAATTTCTTTGATAACATCATTAATACTGTCTTAAATGTGCATGGGAAAACAAAAGATACAACAAAATCTCGTGAAGAATTGAAACAATTAGTTAGCAGGCCTGAGTTGCATCAGAATGAAACAACTGGTAAATATCCCAAGGCTTGTTATACATTGGACAAAGAAAGTAAGCAAGCATTATGTTCTTGGTTGAAAAACATAAAATTCCCAGATGGATATGCCTCTAATATGTCTCATTGTGTGGATACCAATAGATCTAAAATGGTTTGAATGAAGAGTCATGATTGTCATGTGTTCATCCAAAGATTAATTCCAATAGCTTTCCAAGAATTACTTCCAAATAATGTTTGGCAAGCACTTACAGAATTAAGCCTTTTTTTCAAAAATCTGACTTCCAGAGTTGTTACGGCAGCAGATATGTTACGCCTTCAGACAGAGATTCCTTTAATACTATGTAAGCTTGAGCGAATATTTCCACCAAGCTTTTTTGATTCAATGGAGCATTTGCCTATTCATTTACCTAGTGAGGCACAGGTTGGTGGTCCTGTACAATACAGATGGATGTATCCCTTTGAAAGGTTTCTTAGAAAATTAAAGAATAATGTGCGTAATAAAGCAAGAGTTGAGGGATCAATATGTAATGCATATCTGGTTGAAGAAGCAAGTTCATTTTGCTCCTATTACTTTGCTGAAAATGTGAAAACCAGACATCGAAAGTGTCCACGCAATCAAGATGACATTCCATCAGTTGACCCAGACATTCTTTCTATCTTCAAGTATCCTGGAAGAGCAATGGGTTCAACTCTATCTAGACGGTTAAATGACAGAGAATATCATGCCGCCAGGACATATATCCTCTTAAACTGTGAAGATGTCAAACCATACCTAAGGTATTATCTCATGTTGTAATGAAATTAATATCAAATGATATAATCAAATTTCTAGTATGATATCAAATGAACTTATATGTCAGGTTATACCAAGAACAGTTGTACATTCAAAATCCATCGATAAGTGCAAATGAGGTAGATCAAAAGATAGAAGAAGAATTTGCATTTTGGTTTCAAATATATGTAAGTGAGTGCTGATGCAATTTTTTTAACAATTCTTGATTACTTATTAATCTAATAAGTTCACCCACCACTATTATAGGTCAATGATGACAGAATTTCAAATGTAGCAGACGACAGAATTAAAAATCTCGCATTTGGACCTCTTCGTACTGTGACAGTCTACTCGGGCTATTACGTGAATGGATACAGATTTCATGTGAGGCAACGTGATTCAGGGATGCTAACGTATAATTTTGGCATCAGTGTCAAAGGATCAACAAACAATAATGATAATGAATTTGACTATTATGGCAAGCTAGAGGAAATTATCGAAGTTGAATACCCAGCGTTGCCTTTCAAAAGATGTGTACTATTCAGGTGTTCTTGGTATGATCCAACACCAAGGACGGGCACAAGGAAACATCGGTTATACAATTTAGTTGAGGTTAATTCAAGCAAAAGATTCAACAAGTTCGAACCTTTCATTTTTGCAGTGCAAGCTGGTCAAGTATTTTATTTGGAGTACCCAACTAAGAGAAGACGCCCTAGTGAATGGCTTGCTGTATGTCAAATGAAGCCTAGGTCAACAATTGAAATGTCAAATACGATCACTAGCCAAAACTCAGATGCTTATCAAAATGAAGAAGTTATAATCAACTCAGTTGATTCAGAAATACAATCAGTATCTCAATTACTTATAGATGAGAATGTCTCTGACGAGGAAATTGATGATGGTGAAATATCTAGCAGTGAGGAGGTCAATGTATCAACGGATTCAAGCGATGAAAACTTGCATGTCAATTTAGTTCCATCAGATTAGGATGAGTTAGATGTATTGAACAATATTAACTAATCAGAGTTTGTATTAAGATGAGTTGTTAATTTAGATCATGCTGCTTGTATTGAACATGTTTATACGATGCTTGATTATCTATTTGCTAGCTTTATTTAGATCATTCTGCTTGTATTGAACATTCTTCATTAGTGCACGTTTCCATTTGTCTCTAACATGTCTCATTTGCATGTTTTACCTATTCTGCTTATTTACCTAAACTTTTTGTCTAATCAGGTACCATGGCTGCACCCCGAGATCAGCGGATTATACTTACAGTCGCCGGTGACAGGTATACCTATTCTTCGTATATATTTTCTTACAGAATTTGCTAATATATTTTATTTTTTCCTACAGTTTCATGCCAGATGGGCATCAGGTCTCATCTTATATATCTAAAAAATTTAAAGAAAGACTGTCACCTACGACGACATGGGGTCATATTGAGAATGATTTGAAATCATTCTATTATGGAGAGTTTTTAGTAAGTATTTTACATGTATATTTAATTTGATATTATAACTTATTTTCATACTAACCATATAAATTTTTTTCATACAGAAAAGGTACACCTGGGAGGAGGGTGTGGAGGAGCAATTTAAGAAGACCTGGAATGCCTACTGCTCCAAATTGTACAGGAACATGCTCTACAAATGGAGAAAGAAGGCTGATAGGCCTACAGAGGTCCCTGAGCCGATTTGGGCAGCATGGCGAGCTGTCTGGGATGCCCCGCATTGGAAAGAGAATGCTGCGATTGCTCGAGGCAATCGCAATTCAGAGGTTGCTGGGCCCAGCACGGGATCGACGAAGCATACTGCTGGATCCCGTTCCATTATCCAGCATGCCAGTGATTTGGTAAGTACTTTTTATTTTGGTTATTAAAGGGATTTAGTATGTTTTTGTGGATATATTTAAACATTATATTTTGTGTATACAGGCTGCTGAGCTACAGAGACCTCCCACTAGTTGGGAGTTATTCAGCAAGACCCACAAGAAAAAAGATGGGTCTTTTGTCGATCGTCGCTCCCTATCTATCAATGTAAGTATATTAATTATATTTTACTTGTTTTAACATTTTATATAGACTAATTAAAATTGTATTTCACAGGAATCAATGACCACTAGAGTTTCTGAGGCACAGGCGTCTCAGCCTGCTGCAGAGGGGGAGGATGCACAGCCTCTTTCGACCGACGATGTGAATAGGATTTATTTTGAGGTCGTCGGTGGGAAGAGGAAGACCGCCTGCTACGGCCTGGGCTCTCAGGCAAAGGTTACATATGATCAGATGAGAGCTCCAGGGGTTAGGGGGCGTCCACCATCCTCCTCCTCTACCTCTAGTGAGGTTCGTCATTTGCGGGAGGAAAATGAAGCCCTGCGGACTCGACTCACGTCGATAGAGGAGACGTGTGCCGGGAGGGACGCAGAATGGGCTAAGACGAGCGCAGAGTGGGCTCAGAGGGAAGCAGCGAGGGATGCTGAGTTGAGAGATTTGCGGGCTCACCAGGCACACACTGACGAGATATTACGTCACATGCGAGCTTTTGCTGCTACCCTATCGCCCATGACACAGATGCCAGCCCTTCCCGCCCCTCGTTTTGACGCTCCGGATACACAGATGTCAGCCGCTCCCGCTCCCGCCCATCGTTTTGAGTCTCAGGATACACAGGATCCTGAGCATCCCACAGAGGAGTAGAGTTATTATAGTGGTATGATCAATTTTTCCCCCATTTTTTTCAGTAACAATGTATTAAGTTATTATATCCATAATAACTTGTTTTCTTATTACTCCATTTATGTTTACAGATTCTACATTATCAGAGTTGAGTTCAGATTTCTCCTCTTGCTTGAAAGGTATTAGAGTTACATATTTAATACATATTTAATATTTCTTCTCTTGCTCCGGTATAGTTTAGTTTTCATTTACATATTTCATATTATTAGAGTTATCTTCTATTTGTTGTTTTTCTTCTATTAGATCGAGTTATCTTTTATTATATATGCTTACTTCATTTGTTATTTCTTATTGTTATCAATTCATATTTATTTCTGTATTGGATTGCTTTCTTATTGTTTTATCTTCTATTGTGCAGGAATATTTTTCCTTTCCATCCATTATTCACTCTGATATTCATGTACGTAATGATTCTCTACGAAACTCTGATTTTTGATATATGTTTACTTTCTTTTCATATATACATTTACTTGCTTGAAAAGTGTATAAGTTTTGATACATATGTTTACTCTGTTACATTTGGATACATCATATGTTTACTCTTTTTTGGATTGGAAAGTTTAGATTGTATAAGTTTCCTCTTGTTTCAAAGTTTCCATTGTAAAAGTTTAGAAATTAAACTTTGGAATGAATAGTGGATTGAATCTACACATTTCGAAATGATTGTTTCGATCTGATTGAATTCGAAACAAAAATTTGGATTGTTGTAAATGTTTGGATTGTTATAAATGTTTGGATTGTAATTGTGAATATTTGGATTGTTCTGAATGTTTGAATTGTAATTGTGAATGTTTGGATTGTAATTGTGAATGTTTGGATTATAGTTGTGAATGTTTGGATGTTGAAATATATATTCCTGTTTGATATTTGTTTATGTTATTATTGTATTCAGGGAAAGTAGAAGAAACGGCTACTGGCTGTCAAAATTTTCCAGGTTTAGCGACGGATAATTTTAAAAAATCGTCGCAAATAGCGATGGATATTTGACTTTGCCGTCGCTAAAACGATGTAATAGCGACGGATTTTTGACCGTATCCGTCGCTATTACGATATATTAGCGACGGCCTTTGACCATATCCGTCGCTACCCCATACCGTTTGCGACGGATATTTGACCATCCGTCGCTACTATTTCCCCGGCCACTTTTGGGTTGTTTACGACGGGGGGTTAAATGTCCGTCGCTAATATAGCGACGGCGATCAAAAAATCTCCGTCGCTAACAAGCTCTGCGACGGGTTCTCAGCCGACGGCGGCAATTCCGTCGCTATTACTGTGTTGCGACGGAATAGCGACAGATTATTGCCGTCGCTATTCCATGTTATTTTTGTAGTGTATAAAACAAACCACACTTGGTTTATTTTATAAATTAAATCAAAAACTTGGTTCTCTCCCTTTGTTGTGGTCGGCCAAGCAAAGAGGATGGAGGCCCTCTTTGGCCGGCCCATCCAAGCCACACCCCAATGAATTAAACTTATTTAATTCATCTATTAAGTCTTCAAAAGACTTAGCCATTTTACGCTTCCGATGCGTCTCTGAAAAATTCAGATTCGACTTATCGTTTGGCTCAACCAAACCTAATCTCTCTTGATTGGAAAATCCAATTTTCAACTCGTTTTAAATCCCTCGGATTACTCGTAGTGCGTGTGACTAAATAGGCTTTCAATTTATGTTGGTCGTCTATAATTAATCAATTATAGAACGATCATGAGTGGCACCTAGTAGTGCATCATGATCCCCAATTAATTGAAAGATCAACGGTTGACCTTAGAAACAATTATGAAACCCTTCAGCAGCTATAATGAATCGTACCCCATTCCCTTCACCATCTTATACCCACTTGGTTCAGGACATGGTCTATGTGTGTCAGTCCCCACTAGGCTGACTACGTCACACCTAGCCCAAGTAACGTTTTCTCGTCCTACGGATTCTAATTACTCTCATGTATTTAAGAGATTCATACTCTGAACATGTCATGCTTTGGCCAGAGGCTTCGAGTAACAATCCGACGATAGGCCTCGGGTATACATCTCCTCGCAAGGAGTGGTGAATCCTTTGTAGGCTGTTTAAATATCTTCGGGCACTTCGGCTTATACCCAATCATCCTGGGTCCTCACCTCCTTGGAGACACTTGCTTAAGATGTCAAAGTATAAGTCTCCATGACCAAAATGACTTGAACACCGCAAGTCAAAGGAACATCGCACTTAAGCTGCAGTAAGAACTTCACTGACATATCTATATGTAGACTACCATATGAAGTTTTACAGTCAGTCACTCCAATGAACTAGTTCGCTTAACTAGCATTCGTGTTTATCTCCGGACATCTCAATATCACCAGCCAGTGAGAATCAGCTGATTAGAGAATAACTCATGCTAGTCTTAACAGAATTGATAGTGTCTGTATTTATCAATTCATCGACTAGGGACAATTTCAATACTTCACAATTGCACATGTAGAGATAATCACTAGTTATGAATTCATCACAAATTCTCTCATGCTGTGAATTATATTGCGGACATTCAGTAAATGAGTTTAAGATCTCAATCAAATACACAAACATGTATACTCAAATAGTGAATATTCATTTATTAGAATAAATGATTACAATCATAAGGCGACCATAGGACACTTCTCTCATATCACTAACAGTTGGGCCTTCTGGATATCAACCTCAGAAGACTGTCGGACCTTCATCATCTCAGCCACAGCAGATTTTGGCATTGTCACCTCTAGTTCCAGAGACAGGATGAGTTTATGCAGTTACTAGAGAGGAGGCACAGCGGGCCGATGGATCGGTCTTCCATGGTATGATTTCAGTTTATGCATTTCCTACTAAATTGCTTGTTGATACTGGTAGTTCTAGTTCTTTTATATCAAGGTTGTTTAAGGGAATGATTAGTAGGTTGCCTACCCTTATATCACAACGTCTGTCAGTGTCTCTGCCATCCGATGAGGTGTTGGATATCACGCAGGAGGTCAAGGTATGTCCATTGGATTTCGGCGATTATACTCTCACCGTGGATCTATCAGTTCCGAGATGGTAGAGTTTGATATTATTCTGGGCATAAACTCGTTGGCAGCTTATCATGCCACAGTCGATTACCGAGCGAGGGTGGTCACGTTTCATCCTCTGAACCAACCCTCGTGGGAATTCATTGGCACCAGAGATGATGGGATTTCAATTATCTCTGCACTTCAGACCCAGAAGCTTATGTTGCATGGATGTCAGGGTTTTCTATTGTCATTGATCAGCACTGATGACAGCAATAGTCCTCGGCTCTCGGATGTTCCAGTGGTCGCAGAATTTTTGGATGTATTTCTAGAGGAGCTTCCCGGTTTGCCTCCCAGAAGGCAAGTTGAGTTTATGATTGAGTTAATTTTGGGGGTTGTGCCGACATCAAAGGCTCAGTATCATATGGCGCCTAAGGAGTTGGACGAGCTAAAGGTCCAGCTTCAAGAGTTGCTTGACAAGGGATTCATCCGTCCTAGCATATCTCCATGAGGTTCGCCAGTTCTGTTTGTAAAGAAGAAGGATGGTTCTATGAAGTTATGCATCGATTACAGGCAGTTGAATGCAGTGACCATTAAGAACAAATACCCCCTACCTCGATTTGAAGATTTGTTTGATCAGCTGAAGGATACCTCAGTGTATTCTAAGATTGATTTGCGGTCAGGATATCACCAGTTGAGGATCAGAGATTCTGATATCTAGAAGACAATTTTTCGTACCCGGTATGGACATTACGAGTTTTTGGTAATGTCATTTGGGCTTACTAATGCTCTTGCAGTATTTATGGATTCAATGAATCGGGTCTTTATGGAGTATTTGAATCAGTTTGTTATTGTTTTCATCAACGACATCCTAATTTACTCCCATTCCGAGGAGGAACATGCGCGTCATCTTCACATCGTCCTGGAGACGCTCCGGCAGGAGCAGTTGTATGCGAAGTTCAACAAATGTACTTTCTGGTTGTCTTCTATGGGTTTTCTCGGACACGTTGTTTCCAGTAGAGATATCTCCGTAGATTCCCAGAAGATCGAGGCTGTCACTAGTTGGGAACAGCCTGAGTCAGTTCAAGAGGTGCGCAGTTTTATCTGATTGGCTGGTTATTATCGACGATTTATTGAGGGATTTTCCAGCATTGCTTCACCGTTGACACGTCTGACCAGAAAAGACGTGAAATTTATTTGGACAGAGGCTTGCGAGACTAGTTTTCAGGAGCTCAAGCGGCGATTGATGTCTGCGCCTGTTTTGGTATTACCTTCGGGAGAGGATGGCTTTGTACTCTACACTGACGCATCACATCAGGGTTTGGGCGCAGTTTTGATGCAGCATGGACGGGTAGTCTCTTATGTTTCTCATCAACTGAAGGAGCATGAGAAGAACTATCCAGTTCATGACTTAGATCTTGTAGCCATTATTTTTACCGTGAAGATATGGAGGTACTATCTCTACGGCGTCACGTTTGAGATTTTCACGGATCATAAGAGCCGCAAGTATCTATTCACTCAGAAGGAGTTGAATCTTCGTCAGAGAAGATGGATGAAATTCCTAAAGGATTATGACTGTACTATTAGCTACCATCCAGGGAAAGCTAATGTGGTTGCTGATGCACTGAGCAGAAAATCTCTGAGTGTTCTAGCTTGTCACCAGGTTATGGTCACAGGCTTAGTTCGAAGCTTCTCAAAGTTGAGACTGGAGGAGCAGGGTCAGACAGAGAAAGGGTTATTGGTGACTATGGTTGCTCAGTCTTCGATCAGGACAAGGATCAGAGAAGCTCAGGTCAGTGATCACCATCTGTAGTTCCTAGACAGCTGGATAGCCTCAGAGCAGCAGACTGACTTTACACGAGATGACGAGTGTTGGGGCAATCAGCCCTAATATGATCTGGAGGATCATGAGTTTTGATGTGTATGGTCAATATGGTTAAGTTAGGTTTTATTGTTGGACTAACATGTGTATGTGAGTGTGCAGGTTTGCTGGTACACATGGACTTGGTTGATTTCTTCAGGTGAAGGGTGGCATGGAGGCAAGCTGGAGGCTTGTGCGCGCATCCGAGGGACCATAGGCAGAGACGATGAGCCGAGGGACGCGGACTTCGAGGCATGCGTGAAGGATGGCATGGAGGCAAGCTGGAGGCTTGTGTGCGCATCCGAGGGACGGGATCCGAAGACGAAGAGGGCATGAAGGAAATAGATCGAGACTGCGGATTGAAGAGTCGACTAGGTCGTGAGGGTCCAAGTGTGAGTGTTTGTACTCAGGGACTAAGCCGGGAGGATTGAGTGCGGAGAGAAATGTACTCGGGAAGTGTAACCCTAGGCTTTGTAAAGGACCAGTCAACTGCTCTTGGAGCAGTCGACTGGTGATGGCAGTAATGGCTGGCTGATTCGAACGTTGGCTGTAACGGTCGAATCTGAATGGAACCAGTTGACTGCCCCTGGGGCAGTCAACTGGTAGCGGTCAGTCAACTGTCGACCAGGTAGCAGCGTGTAAGGTAAGAAGAGTTATGTCTCTGATACCATAATAAAGTAGAAGTAGAGAGAAGAGATAACAAAATAACTTTCTTAATTGAATAACTTGTCTATGAGACATACAATTTATAGAGATTTTAGGATACTTAATCAAATAAAAAATTAATAAAGAAATATTAATTAACATATTCATAAAAAAATTGTCAATTAACAGATTAATAAGAACATGATTTAATTTAATAATATAAATTTGATTTGACTATAAAAAAATTTATTAAATAATTATTCTATTGTACACATCTTTTGATCCTCCAAATGGAAAAAATATACCTATACACTGAAACATGGTGCCATATAAAATTATGGGCAGAATTATATCATACATCAAATATATTTCAGTATGTAAAATAAATTCTCAAGTTAACCAAAAAAACAAAAACTTATACAAAAACTTAATTTTATTCTCTAATCATTCGTTCCCCGACCCACTTTGCAAGACCTTCAACAACACATCAGTCGAGATCTCGAGATAGTTCTACCAATGGGATCGATAAAAATAGGTACAACATTCGACCAGAGCCCAAAAAAATGAATTTTAAGGAGAACATTATAATAAAAATTAACATTGTGTTGCCCAAAAAAAAAAAAAAAAAAAATCCAATGATAAAGCTTTGCAGGAGAAGTATCGGATTAAGCAGATTTAAGAAAAGAGGCGGAGCAGTGACCTTCGGGAGAGTGGAAACGGGAACTACCGGCGTTGTGCGACTGAGGAAGGACCGCAAATTGGAGTGATTCCGCCAGTTACCTACCATTTTCCCCCAAACCAATCTTTATCTAACTTAATCAGTGAAAACTAGAATTGCAACTTCCAAATCGAAGTATTAGGACAAGAAACAAGAAGAAGACAGAGAGATTAGTCAAACACGGAAGAAGCGCAAAGATTTCCCGATTCATCCCTCAACCCAAACTTCATACATGCACAAACAACAGCACACAGATTCAAATCGCAACCAATTTGAACAAAGACTAAATAGGCCATAAGAACAGGCACGAGGGAGGCAAAGAGAAGGAATTTATCGAATCGAGAGCAGACGAGGAGAAGAAGACGAGGCGTGACGATTCGTCACTCTTCTCAAAGACGCGGAAGAATGCCGCCTCCTAACTGTGCACGGGCGTCGTCTTCCCTTCCCATCCTCCACCACCCACCCACACACACACACTTCTCCGACGTTGAATTCTCAGGTCACCACGTGCTGGTCGCCTTCTACGGCAGAAAATATAAAAAGCTCCATTATTATCTATATAATAATATATCTATCTGACAGTCCTCTTTTAAAAATTATTAAAACATATTCAAAATAGCGTTGTAAAATGATTTTAACCAAAATTATATCACCTTATAATTATAATAAATGTCTTTAGCTTTCTCTGCCTTCATTATTTTTTTATTATTAATTATTAATTTCTAAATTTAAGATCATTATCTTCAAACTTCGTATTTTTAAAATGTTATTGTTCTCATTTATTGAAGTGTTATAAAATATTTTCTCCGACTGTGCAGGGTAAGCACGCATGCCTCGTGCACCCAAAATTTAAAACCCATAGAGCGTAAAATATTTATTTTTGGGGTTGAAACCGGATAGCTGAACTGCTAGGACTCGTGCGAATTAGCAAAGATGAATAACTTTAATTATTTCATCTCGATTTTAAGCTTATGCTTCTCAAGGTAATTAATCCAAGACATACTCCTAATAATCTCTTTTCACTATGACCTTTTCATTTCCGGATATCTTCCGAAGACGAAGAAGTCTCTTAATACAACCTTATTCTTATAAGTATAAGATATGTATACTGAAAGACTTACTTCTTTTATATATATAATCATCTTCATTTTGAAAAGAAAATCACAACAACACTAGGTGCTTGTTTATATTAGTAGATGCCCCCGGGGCTATAGTGCAGCGGTAAGGTAACTAGTTGTTAACCCAGGCATCCGCGGTTCGATCCCCAACTACGGCGCATTTTGCAGGAATTTTTCCTCCAAATGGGGCGCGAACCCTGGGACGCTGGGCTTCTAGACTGCCCACCGCGAGCGCTTCCCGATTTACCCTGGTGATCGGTGGGAAAGTTCCGTAGGGGCCGGGCCGGTCACCCCAGGTTCAATTTGTCTGCTGTCTGGTTCTTCATTTTTTTTTGTTTATATTAGTACATGCATAAAAGTCTATTACTTAACATTGTAGATAACATAGTGTGTGGTGAAACACGAAAGATCATGTTATCAGTCCCTTGCCTAGTATAAGTAGAGGCTCACAACCGAGATGGAATTAGACAAACCATCGGGATGGTTGTAGTGTAATTAGGTATAGTTGGTCTTGACCATAGAATTACACTAGTGTGCTTTGAGTACATTGAGCAGGACCAAAACCAGAGATCATCCAATTTGTACTGACTTGATAATTAGATAGGACCTCAGATTCTATTATGGAGTACGATCCCTAAATTCCGATATAATAACGGGCACATATTATTAATTATTATTTCTTTGATTTACCAATGGACTAGATCTATTCTGTTAGATCGATAGGCCCGGTAAGTTGGGAGATAATATTAATTATATGGTGTGTCGTTGATTATTGACGGAATCCGTGTCCTGGTGAGTCGGGATGATGATGCCTCCTTGATGAACTCAAAAGGTTCATCATGTTAAACCCTGTAGGTGGATTTGATCCAACATGATGATAAGGTTGAGTGGTACTAATCAAGGATCCAGAGGTTAATTAATTTAATTTATCAGTAATTTAAATTAATTAATGTGCATTCGATATCTTAAACACGGGGGGATGGACGACTCATAATAAGTGAAGCTCATATGAAAATATGGGGGTTGGTGAGGAAGTTCAATTAAGATCCTTTAGTGGAATGGATCTTAATTAATGGATTGGTTTTAGATCCATTAGTGAGCCAAGATCCAACTCCTCCTCTTGGTCCCTACCTTAGCCCTATATAAACCCCATGGGATCATGAAACCAAGGCTAGACAATCCAATTCACAAAAACCCTTGGCCTCTCTCTTTTCCTCTCCCTCTCCTTCTCTCTCCTAGGGCGTCGGCGCACTTCTTGTTCTCTCCTTCTTCTCTCTCGGTGTGGGCTGCTAGGAAGGGGAAGAGCATCTCCCTTATGAGCTAGTGGTCGGAGCTCGCCTTGAGAAGGTTGTAAGAGGGTCGGCGGCAAGGAGGAAGGGCGCCAGTGGCGAGGGAGACTAGTAGAGGTCGACGGCGGGTTTAGGGAAGAAGGAGAGGCTTCTTTGTCCTTCCTCTTACTCTTCTTCACCTTCCTCAACCTCTGTTGGATAGAGGACTAGTGGTCGGCGACCTCGGGAGCTCTTGGTTGGCCGGCGGCGCATGAGTGGAAGGAGAAGAAGCCGGCGGTGAAACCCTTGATTAGGGTTTCAGTTAGGGCAAAGATAAGAGGTGTTTTGGAGGGCCTTGGTGATCTCGGTTCTCGGTAGCTCGTCGCTCACACGACGTTCAGGAATGGAAGGGACATAAGGTAGAAGGCCGCGAGGTAAAGGAAAGGTATAATTCTCTCCCTGAGCTCCTTTTGTTCTATTGGTGTCATGTTAATTAGCCTCGTCATTTCATGTATATTAGTTAATTATTTTGATTGTTTGTCATGGTTAATAATTAACTAATTGGACCCCGACCATAAACACAAGGACCAGCGATCCACTCATCGTCTTTTCCGCGGTTGTTCGGTTGGAAGAATTACAAGACTCGATCTTTGTGATTGACCAAGTTGTAATTTGTACCGAACGATACGACGACGAGATGGTCGTTGGGAGACGGGTCTTCATTCGGATTAATTTTTTAATCCGTAGACATGGAGAGTGTTAGATCGTGTATGTCTTGCTAGAGGGGGGGAGGGTGAATAGCAACTTTCAAATTTCTCTACCTACAACGTTAGCAAGCGCAAGAGGAAATCTAATAAAATAAATGAAAACAATGCTAACGCACCTATTTACATGGTTCGGAGATAAAAACTCCTACTCCACGGCTGCCCGTAAGGTGGGCGATCCCTAATTCGTCGGTGGATGATTCCCTGGAGCACCTCCGGCTAGATCGCGTAGCTCCTTATGGGTGGAGAAACCACAATCTTTGGGCACTACCTGAGCACAATAGGCTACTAACTCACTCTATCCAAGCAAGTTTCGCCAAGAATGAAAAGCATGAAATGAGCTCCTTTAAATAGAGCTCGAGTCTGAAATGGTCGCTACCAGGGGCAGTCGACTGGTCCCACTCAGATTCGACTGTTACAACCAACGTTCGAATCACCAGCCATTACCAGTTGACTGCCCCTAGGGCAGTCAACTGGTCCTTCCCTAAGCCTAGGGTTACCCTTCCCGAGTACATTTCTCTCCGCGCTTGAACCCTCCTAGCTTAGTCCCTGAGTACAATCACTCACACTCGGACTCTCACGACCTGGTCAACTCTTCACCAGCAGTCTCGACTGTTACCTTCACGCCCTCTTCGTCTTTGGCCCTCGTCCCTCAAATGCGCACACAAGCCTCCAGCTTGCCTCCAAGCCATCTTTCACGTACGCCTCGAAGTCTGCGTCCCTCAGCTCATCGTCCCTGTTATCCATGGTCCCTCAGGTGCGCACACAAGCCTCCAGCTTGCCTCCATGCCACCCTTCACCTGAAGACATCAACCAAGTCTATGTGTACCTGCAAACCTGCACACTCACATACACATATTAGTTCAACAACAAACCCTAACTTAATCATATTGACCACACACATCAAAACCATGATCCTCCAGATCATACTTGGGTCGATTGCCCCAACAATCTCCCCCTTTTTGATGTGTGGCAATATGTTTAAGTTAGGTAAACAAAAACAACAATATCAATAACAATTGAAAATTATGCATAGCAAACAAGAGGCAACCTCCCCCTTAACCTATGCCCTCTCCCAATTTTCAATTCTTACTTACAACACCAAGTTAAGTTATACCCAACTTAACACCACCAGTTTTCTTACGACAAGTTAAACCTAACTTGACACACAAGTTCTCCCCCTTTGACATCATCAAAAAGATTGCCCCAAACAACCCTACCCCAATGCCAAAAAGAACTCAACCTATTTCTGAAAACCCCCTCAGAAATCAACATACAGCCTTACCAGTCGACTGCCCTCTGTTATTCTCAACACACAGAAACATCAGTCGACTGCCCCCCAGGGCAGTCGACTGGTACAGTCAATTCTGAAATTCCAGCCCAATTTCAGAAACTTCTAGAAAATTCTAGAAAATCCGGAAAAATCTAAAAGTTTACAAACACATTTGTTAGGATATACTCTACCCTAGAAAAATATAGTTTCATGAAAAATATCAAATGTACTTGACTTTTAGTACAAACTCAAATTTTCTTAAAACTTGACATTTTGTATCAACTTTGAAATTTATACATAATTTCATGTGTTTGCCAACTCCATTCATTATCATTTCCCACATATAACTGCCCTCAACTCTCCAATTTTTCTTATGTATTCTTAATATGATAAAATCCTCCCCCTCTTTATATCTTAACCATCGATACATATGCACTTATCAACCCTCCTTAAATTCCATGATATCAACAAAGCTTCATTTCATACAATCAACATTAAATCATGAAGTAAAACTTGATACAAGGAATATGAAAGCATAAACAAGGATTTTAAGTTAAATCCATATCTTATTATTCAATATCAATCCATGAATCTCAAAAAATATAAGCAATATCAAGTCATGACATAAAAACTCAGAAAATGTCATGAAAGCATAAGCAAATGTATCATACATGACTTGAAAATAAACATGAAAGTGGCACAAGGGATAAAGCCCCAAAGTAATGAAATATTACAATCCCAAAATGAAAAAGTGTTTGAGAGGTAAAAATAATATCTAAGCAACACACTCTCAACACTCAAGCCATCAAATCAAGTCAAATCTACTGCATGTCATCGCCCGGAGGAGGAGGAGCTTGATACGTGAGGTGCAGCTGTCGTATCATATCGTACATCTCATCCTGTTGGCGCTGAAACCCCTGACAAAACTGTGTGAGGCCATGAACCACCTCCTGAATAGTAGTCTATGTCTGCTGGAAGCCCATCTGCTGCTGCTGGAAGTCGTGGAAATCCTCTCGGAGACCGTGAACCTCAGACTGGAGCTGGGAGAACTCCTCTCGTGTAACTCCACCAGCAGACTCCTCATCAGAACTGGAGGATTCAGGACGCTGCCTCCAAACTATCTCCCCTTGCCTGCACTCGATCCCTGCCAAGGACAACTGACGTGTGTCAATCTGATCATAGTCCTTGGATAGGTGACGTACCTGACCGCTAGTCGTGACTACACCCCTAGACTCGAAGAACTCGGTCAGGACATGGCAGAAGGGCATGTATATCTTCCCATTGACACTATGGGAAAAATGACAGATAGATGTAAAGACATGCAGATTGACATCGATGTCTAACCTCCTCTCTAAGGCGTACATCATTACCAAGTGCGGCAGTCGAATCCTTACCCGCCCCTTAGTAACAATGGGTAATATGCATTCTACGACAATTTTATACAGGACATGACTAAATGAACTCATGTTCTTAGCGACAAAAATACGCTCTAAAATGCATCGATGTCGTGCAATATAATGCATGTGAATTTGATCAATAGTGACATCAGAAAAAGAAAGGGGCTCAACAACTTTTGGGAAATATATGACTACATTGTTAGACGCCCTACACCCCAAAAATATACCTAAAATAGTGGATGAGAAGGGGATGGAGACTCCTGCCACCATGGACTGATAGAGGTCATTATCAGGATCGATGCATGTGAGGTTTGCGTAGAATTCTTTACACGGGTCTAGATTGATGTCATGCCGACAATACACCAACTGTTCTATCCCAAAATAGGTAATCATTTCGACAATTTGGGGGATTTTCTCTTGAAAATAAGATCTATTGAGGTATCTACAATTCATCAATATGAACTCATTCTCGGTGAATCTTTGCTGACACTCCGTGGATCGGAACCGAGGCGCATTCGGGTTTACCTGACCCTGTTGCAACGACCCCTCACCTCTTTGCCTTCTAGAAGCCAACCTAACATGTGACACACAAATGCATGTACCCATACCATCCCACAATAAGATAGAACAAGAAAAACCAAGTAAAATAGACCAAATTAGCTCCAAATCATGATTTAAATGGGAAAAATTAAACTGTACAAAGTGTTACCTTTTTCCCAATCGCTTCATGATGAAGTTTGATGAAGATCGGTTTGAAGGGAGAAGCTTTACTAACCCTAGAGTCGGATCCGAGGTGGGAGGAGGCTAGAGAAGCATTTCTAGGGCTTGGGAGTACCTTAGATCGCAAGGAGAGGTTGGGATGAGACGAAGGCTCGCAGGGGTGGCACGCAAAACCCTAGGTTTTGGCCACCCCCGCGCGGTCTGTTTCTTATTAAAACCCGCGGATCAGTCGACTGCCCCTAGGACAGTCGACTGGGAAAATGAACAGAAGGTTCCCCAGGTGGGATCAGTCAACTGCCCCAGGGGCAGTCAACTGATAAAACGAACAGAATGTTCCCAGTTTTGAATTCACCTGGACCAGTCGACTGGTACCTGAATTTTAGTTTTTCAGCCTAATTTCAGAAATGTCTAATTAATTCCATAAATCTCCAAAAAATCTGAAATTTCGTAGTGAGATTTGTCAAGCCTATGTCTTCTTGGGAAAAATATGTTTTCCAACAAAACTACTCTAGATCCCAAGATTGGTACGAAATTCAATCCTTCCTAAATTGTATCATTGAAACTTATCCAAAAGTCCTAATTTTGGCCTCTTCTTGATGTATCTTCTCATACTTGACCATAATACATTTCTAGCACTGAGTTATATGGCATTTACACATTAAATCCAAATTTTTATCAAATATAATCCCATTTTCATTTTTTTCTCCATAAATCTCTTTTTATTGTGCCAATTTCCTAAGATTAAGACTCACCTTAGTCTTCCAAACCCTTTAGCACATTCCATAGTCCACTTAATCCCCTAGGAGAAATTCTCCTGAGATCCATTGACCATGGATCCCATTTTGGCTCCTAGAGCTCTCCCTTGAGCTCCTAGCCCTAGTTACCTCCTTAGATAACTCATTCACACATGCATGACCACACCGGTGCTCCTCCGGTGCTTCTTGCCCTTCAATTATTACTCTTTTGACCTTATATACCTTTTTCTTGGTCAATTCTTCCTTTTTCCTTTTAAATGGTTTTTCCTTTTCATTTTTGGTCTTTCCTCTCTCATAATCATAAGGCATCCTTGAATATGATTTCTTACTAACATTTGACCCCCTAGATTGGTATCCTAGCCCCGGCCTACCATTTCTAAGGTGTTGGTCATTTAGCCTCATGCCTAACCCCTTAGATCCTCTAATGAGTCTATCTAGGTTCTTTTCTAATTTATCAAGTTTTTCCCTCAAAACTTGATTTTCCTTTTCTAAATTTCTAACCTTAGTATCACCATGCCTACTTTGATCATTCCTAGATCTATCCATTTTCCTAGGCATGTGTCTCCCTTTCTTAGGGTTGATGTCTTGATCATTAGGTCTAGAAACCCTAGATTTATCATGAAATATAGATTCTTTGGTATTTTGGCACGCAATAGTATTTCTATTTCTATCATGATACTTAAAGCCAAAAGTATACATAGAAAAGCAATCATCATTATTTCTAGCATTTATACAAGCATTTGGAGCATAAGTAAAGTTAGGGATTGTTGGACCTTAGATGGCTAGAGTGGGGGGGAGGGGGGGGGTGAATGTAGCCAGACACTCAAATCGCTCCCTCTTCTTTGAACTTTCTTTCTGTGATCAAATTAGTAGCAGCGGAAACAAAATGCAACAAAAAGAATAAAACAGAGTAAGGAATCAAACCAATCCTAACACAACGATATACAAGGTTCGGGGATAACTTGCCCCTACTCCTTGGCGTGCCCGTAAGTGGGCGATCCCTTGATCATCGGCAGATCAAGCCCCGGTGAACCCGGATAAGATAGAGCCTCCTTCTCGGTGGAGAAACCTCTCCACAGATCTCACGGATGATGGAACTTGAGTACAGGAGATCACACAAGAAGGAATGCTCACTCAGATCTCACAAGGATGTAGTAGAACGCTTAAGCACAAAGCAACAGAGAGCTCGAACACAGCCCAGCCAAACTTCCCAAGTTTCTGTCTTGTTCACCATTACTCCTCTGCTTCCAGCTTCGTCTCTTAAGCTCCTGCTCAACGTCGCCAGCTCCATCAACACCACTGACTCACACCCTGACCCACTGACCGCTCTGAGCACTCAGTCCACTGGACACTCCTCCAGCTGAGCCTCTGTCAGTTGCCAGCCGCGCCTTCGTCAGTTGCCAATTGCGCCAGACGCCGTTGAGACCTGAAAGCACAATAGATCCAAACCTGCTCCATGGAAAGTCCTCCATTGACCCTCCTTAAGTGTTTGAATCACCTGCTATCACCTGCACACTCCAACAGAGGCTTAGCAAATCAATATCAAATGAAATCAGCAAATAGCAGAGAATCGATAGTGAAAACAGACGCGATCAGAAACTTCTGACAGCGTATTTGAATTAAAGTTCTGCTCCTGATCGCTCCCCAGACCGATCAGAGAGGACCCTGATCGGTCACCAGACCGATCCAGCAATCTTCTGTACACTCCTGATTGGTCCCCATACCTATCCTGCAGTCTGCTGCATACTCCAGATCGGTCCCCAGACCAATCAGGCTGTGGCCTGATCGGTCACCAGACCGATCAGGCTCCAGCCTGATCGGTCAGGGTGAGAAACCTCGCAACAGTTGATCGTTCAGTTTGATCTGTCACGGTTTCTCCCTGATCGGTCACCAGACCGATCAGACATCGCTGGATCGGTCACCAGACCGATCCAAGAGGGAACTTCGTGCCAACTTCCCTGATCGGTCACCAGACCGATCCGGGCAAGGCCAAACCCACTCTCAGTCGAGAGAACCAGCCTCCGGCCCATCTCCGACTTGTGCTTGATCCCTCGGACCAAGACTCCATGCTCAGCTTCACTCACTGGGACTTTAACCTAGCTTCCCAAGCTAGGACCTGGCTTCACTCACCAGGATTTCATCACCTAGCCCTCCAAGCTAGGACTTTTCACCCAACCCTCCAAGTTAGAACTTTTCACCTAGCCCTCCAAGCTAGGACTTTTCACCAAACCCTCCAAGTTAGGACTTTTCACCTAGCCCTCCAAGCTAGGACTTTTCACCTAGCCCTCCAAGCTGAGACTTTTCACCTAACCCTCCAAGTTAGGACTTTTCACCTAGCCCTCCAAACTAGGACTTTTCACCTAACCCTCCAAGTTAGGACTTTTCACCTAGCCCTCCAAATTAGGACTTTTCACCCAACCCTCCAAGTTAGGATTCTTCCATACCTAGCCCTCCAAGCTAGGATTTTTCCACACCTAACCCTCCAGGTTAGGACTTTTCACACCTAGCCCTCCAAGCTAGGATTTTCTCACACCTAACCCTCCAGGTTAGGACTTTTCAACACCGTGTCTAATCCCCGATCAGGACTTAATCATAATCATAATCATCAACCTAAACTAAAATCGGTGTCAACACCAAAACAACAATCAGGGTCAGACTGCATCAACAATCTCCTCCTTTTTGTTGTTTGACAAACCGATTTTAAGTTTAGGGATTCAAAATCATTTTCCTCAAATTTCAGAATCATAGGGGAATCAGGATCCTCCCCCTATAACATGATCATCCTAAACTTAATCAACCATTTTCTCCCCCTTGTCAAACATCGAAAAGGGTATGGTTATTAAGTTTGAACATACCTCCCCCTCAAACACGGGTTTCTCCCAAACCCAAAATAATCAAAGGACAATTTTTGAATTGCATATGAAGGGCATATACCATACATGTATCATGTCAACAACGTATATGCATCATACGACAATAAGTGTGAATTTCACATGAAAACATATACAGAAGTATATCATGATCAAACATGTATATGTTTCATATGACAAGTAAGGAATGCATCTGTATCCGACACATAATCCTGAGTGGTCTCCGTGACCAATCAGGTTCGTTGATTACTTGATACAGAAATATTTCTTATTAGTTTGGGGAGCGATCAAATTTCAGAAAAATTTCTGAAACTCTGATACATTCCTGATCAGACTGCATTAACAATTTACATTCCACAATAGGGGTGTAGACTCTATTAATATTTGATATTTCAGAAACATTTCTGAAACACGACATCAAGAATAAGAGTCATGGCTCAACAAACCCTTTCTTATGAATTTGAACATTCCAACATAGGTTTGTATCAAATCACTATTAAGTACTAGGTTTGTACCACTTGAACAAATTTGTGCTCCCTTAATACCAGGTTTATACCAATGGGTGATCAAGTATGTTTCAATTGTAATCGGATTGTATCATGTTTGTTTGTATCAGTATGATCATTAAACTGATACAATTCGACGAGAAGTGATTGGTCTGAGAAATTTTTGGATAATTTTGGAACGATCTGGGGGTTCCTTGATCAGAGTTGATCTGATCGGTCACCGGACCGATCAGAGTGATCCCTGATCGGTCTCCAGACCGATCAGGGTGAGTCCTGATCGGTCGGTGGACCGATCAGGTCTGATACAGATGACAGTTCAGAACCTCTAAAAGTTCAGAAACTCTGAAACACTTCTAAACCCTAATTCAATTAGGTTTAATCCAAGACAGAATTCCATTAAACACAATTCATTTCCCTTAACCACAACAAACAACATGATTCATGTCTTTCAAACTAAAAATCAAGGAATTCTATGGGTTTAAGATCAAGAATTTCTATGGATCCAAACAGATTTTTCATTCCACACCAAAGATCAAGAATTTCTATGGATTTAAGATAATACCACAAACAGGTTTGTATCAAGGCATGATAAGTATATTCCAAGCATGATCATGTTTATTCCAAACAATTTTGATACTCCAAGTTACCCTTGATAATCAGACTTTATAGCAAATCATGGAACTTGAGTGCTGAATTTTGAAACATCATAACTATGTGAGCATACTGTTCTTAACCAAAATTTTCATGTCATAGACTAATGTTAATAGCACATAGAGTAAATCATGGCATACTTAATCATATTCACCAAACAAAATACCTTAAGCAAAACCTAAGCCTAAACCTTAAGCTCATGTTTTTATCTATCAACACCTTATGAGTGATCAGTTCAAATTATGTGTTGATCTTGTTCTTAAACAAACTTGGCATGTCATAGATTAACATTAATAACACATACATTGAAGTCATGCCACACTCAACTAGGTTCATCTCAAACATAAGAACACTTAAACCTAAGATATATCATAAGTTATTGCAAGTATTTTGGCTAACTTCTAGATTTACAGTGAACTATGGAGTTCAATCCTAATCATGGCATATTGAAGCTCATGGATTGGATTGAAAAGTCATACTTCCAAGTGTGTATTAAGGTCATGGTTCCAATCGATTTAAAATCAAGTTTGTATTAGGCTTCCAAAGCAAGTATGCATGCAATCATGTTGTATAATACATACAAGAAAATCATGGCATATGTTTACCAAACACAACCTCTTAAGCTTGAACCATAAAATTCAATAATAAAACTGATCATCTTAAGCAATCCATGGTATAAGTAAGTTATGTGTCAATCTAAATCGTTCATGCAATATACATAATTTTTTCAAAACTTGTAGATTTATTTTCAAGCATTGGATATACTATTATTCGTTGCATGAAAATTTTCTTACTACTCAAGTGAAATTTCATAAAACACTACATTCAAGAGTATATCATTATAATTGTGTTTGGAGTACCAATTATCAACAACCAATGTTGATAGATACTCCCCCTCAAATAATGCTTATACAATTCTAAATATTGAGGTTTTAGGTACCCAAATTTTGGGACCTAATGCATCAACAATGAGGGACTTTGGCACCCATGCCTTAATCAATTTCTTTCTAACCTTTTGAACCCTAGAATCATTTGATGATCTAAATTGGGTTCTTGACATTAATGATACAAAGGTTGGTTCCTTAGGTCGGTAACCTATACCGGCCTTATGGTAAACCGCCCTTTGGGAATTGAGTATCATGTCTAAGGTTTTGGAGCTAGATGAGAATCTCTTAAGAACATTCTTCAGATTTTCAACTTTGCTCTTTAAGTCCTTATTGTCATTCTCAAGGGTCTTAACATGCAAGTCATTAATTACCTCATCCTTAGAGGTTTTTAAATGTTCTACTTCCAATTTCAATGACTTAACCTTATTCTTTGATTTCTTTAACAATTTGGTTAAACATGCGATAGCTCTATAGCACTTATCTAACTCGGGAGTGATTACCTCTTCATCATCCGAGGATGATGAAGGCGCGGTTGAGGAGCTACTTGATTCATCATCACTTTCCTCCTTTGACTCCTCTAGTGCATGAAAGCAAAGTGATGGTGCGCTTCTCCTCCTTTCCTGCCACAAAGCAACCCCTTTCTCTTCGGAGCCTTGTTAGAGATCTCATGTAATTCCATTTCACAAAATAGATCTTCTAACTTAACTAAGGAAAGATCCTTGGAAACCTTGTAGGCATCCACCATGGATGACCACAATGTATTCCTTGAAAAAGCTTTTAGAACTAACCTTACTAGATCCGGTTTTCTACCTTTTCATTGATGGAGTGGTGGCCATTGAGGATCTCTTTGAATCTTCCATGGAGTTCACTTACCTTTTCATTTTCTTCCATGGACAGATTTTGGAGTTGACTGTGAAGGAGGTCCTTCTTGGCTATTCGGTGTCTTGAGTTCCTTCGTGGAGCTCAATGATTTTGTTCCAAAGATCTTTAGCACTTGTAAAAGGACCCACCTTGATCAACTCCTCCTTGGTCAACCCAGATTGCAAAGTGACCACC